>BSBM01001116.1:2932500-3360000 GCA_027924585.1 Larix kaempferi
CTGGAAGAAGAGAACCCATTGTCTGATGAAGACTCAGACTGTCGTTTGTTGTTCATGGCTGAATGATCAAGATGGAGGCCGAGAAATTTTTCATCCAGATCTTGGATTTTGGCTTGGATGGCGGCAAGTGCTTCCTCCATAGTTTTTGCACCGGCTCGGGTGACAACCATAACCAGGAGTTTTTTTTTTTTTTTGAGTGGGTAGAAAAAAAAAAACAGAGACTGTTTCAATAAAGGAAAATCTGGATTTGGGAAAAAATCAGAAGGGTAATTTGGGTTTGACTAGGTTTTGGACATTGTTGAAAGGACATGGAAGCAGAGAAGGAGGATTTCAGAAGCGGGGTGAAAGAATGAGAAAATTTGGCAGAGAGGGACAAGGAAGCAGAATTAGGAAAGGAACTTAGTGGTAAAATTTGAAGGTGATCGAGTGAAAATCGAAGAAGTTATGGAAAACCCTAAAAATAGACAAATGTGAGATTTCGGGTGTTGGGCAGTGGAATTTGGGATAGGATCCTCAAGAATAAAAGATGCAGAATGGGATTGTAGGGGTGTCAGAGAATTTTCATGGGATACAGAGTTAAAACAAGGGAGATATGGCGGAAAACATAATTTTTTTTTTTCCAGAAATTAATCGGCAACGGCACGAAAGGGATCCGCAACAGATGGATCTGCAATGGCGTGGAAGTGATCGGCAACAGATGGATATGAAATAGTGTGGAAGTGATCAACAATAGATGGATCTGCAATGACGCGGAAGTGATCGACAACAGTTCTGGACAGAGGAAATCTGCGATGTATCAACTGAAAATAGATATGGACCCCAGGTATGCTCAGCTTCCTAACAGTTCAAGGGATTCACTCGGCCACCAATGCTATCTGACGGCTTGCGTATTGGGGCAGTACTCCACGGCTCAGGTAAGATTGATAACCGCTTTGCCACAAATGACAACTCTTGGTTTACCTCACGGGTGGGAACTGGTCAATCAGGTAGGGGTCGTTTCCCTTTTCACTGGCAGGTCCTCTTAATGGGCCAGCTACTTCGGGGTTCCTGTGGTACTCCTCACAATGAGTTTTAGGGTTTATGCCCAAGTACTTCCCACAGTTAAGCAGATAGGGATTATTCCCAAATCCAAATCTGCAACAGATGTGAAAAAAAATTTGGTAGAAATTTCACCTAGCGAGCCCAAGAAAGTGCTCTGATACCAGATGTGAAAAACCTACAACAATTAATTGACGAAATACACAATATATCAGATCACAGAATACTTTTATTGATCCTATGCCACTTCGAGGGGGAACCTCCTTTGAGCAAGCTCAATACAAAATAACTTCATGGTACCTTCATAGGCCTCAACACACACTTATATACTAAGTCTAGGCGCCAATACTATGGGTCAAAACCACGGGCCACTACAAACTATGGATCAACAATACTACGGGCAACTTACAAAGCATATGCGCCAACAACAATAACACAAACTATGGATCAAAAAATACTACGGGACGACTTACAAAGCATATGCATCCACCAACAATATACTAACAAAGTAAAGATATGGGTTCCTAACACATTCTTCCACCCTTCCTTCGAGCTCGTTAAAAATAGTAAGGAGGCTATGAGCATTCTTCCATCTCTCCTTTGAGCTTGTTAAAAATAGTAAGGAGGCCACGAGTTTACTTTTTCAATCTTGTTAAACCTTTACGAAAAATACTTTTATGGAGTCCTCTTTAAGCTCTTTTCAGAATCATTAAATAGGAAAAGATCGTTGAGCTAGCTTGTCTCTTTCACACTCATTAAAATACTTGAAAGGTCGTCTCTATGGTATAAGTTTAACCCTTTTTCGGACCGTTTAGAATATGTACGAAAAAGGAATACTCTAGTCATACATGGCTAGAAGAGTTCTCTCTCACATTGTTTTACCCCTTTTCGGGCGAGGAGACTAACCTTACGAAAAAGGACCCCTTGGATTCTTCTTTAGGATTGTCAGACTCTCGAAACATGAAAATCCTATGAGCATATACCAACTAGGGATCGCTATAAAATCCACGAGTAGGCGTATAGAGTTATTGTTTAATTTTTTAGACTCTTAAAATATGAAAACACCGGTGAGCACGAACATATCTAGGCTCGATATTAAAATCCATGGATCAATACACTATCAATTAATAGTCTGTCTTCTCTTCAAACTTGTAAAAAAATGAAGAAAGTGTTGATTTTCACTTCCATGGACACATAAAATTACACATGGTTGGATCCCTATCAAGCACTCTTCTGTCTCTTCTTTGATCTTGTTAAAAAATGAAGAAGGTACTGAAATCACTTTCTTGGACTCGTTAAAAATTTACAAGAAATACGCTATCGAGATTCCTTTTATCTTTTTCATGCTCATCAAAAAAATGAAAAGATAATTAAAAGAGAGAAAGGGAAGGGAAAGATCTCATACAATTATTGAAACTATGGAAGCAAGTCCAAATATTCCTTGAACAAAGCACTAGTCTCAAGTCTATTCAGTCAGTGGATTTTAGTTTTGGATTTAGTAAAAACCCGATTCAGAGTTTTCACTCCTCTGATTTGTCACTCTTCCAATCATATGGAGATTCTATTATGTCTCATGCATGGAAGATTTATATCATGGTATCTTTATGTTCAAATGTTCCTAAGTTATTCTTGTGTCGTGCTCATTATTCAAGGATATCACATGTGTCGTCCATTCTGCAATTTGTCTTGACTTCTTATGTCGTCCATCCCTGATGTTAGTTTGTACTTAGTCTTGTTTCATATCAATTCAGTCTCCAAGTTTTCCTCGTGTGAGATGATGGAGGATTCATTAATTCCTTCTTTCTCACGGGTCTCTTCCCATCGATTCCAACTCATCTTGCTCTAGGAAGGAGACTTAGAGTTTTGGATAGTACCTTGAGATTTGCAGTCACCAGTGATAGATTCTCTCACTATTGAGTAATGAGAATACCTCAATTTCTCTGAATCGATATATTCTTCAGGTGTTCGACTTCAAGACCCCTTATTCACACTTGTAAGAATGTACTATGTACCTTGGGTTCCATTTTCATTATTGTTGGGTGCCCTCGCGTTTGTTAATGGTTCACATCAATGATCGGTAATCAAATGGTATCCCTCATGTTCGACATCAACTCATTTATTCACATGGCTAGGATACATACCTTGAGACAATTTGGATTTTGAAGACCTTGGGCCTATAATAACATCATCACATTTTATTATTTCCCAAGTTGTGCAAGACTAATACACACTCATTTTTTGGCTCTTCATGAGACATAGATCTAGTTTGTTCATTATGGCTATGTTCTCCATTTGTGACATGGATCCACGCTTGTATTCTAGTGGCCATTCTATATACATTATTTATACATATGTATTGGAGATCATGTTCTGTCCTTCTGAACATGGCATTATGTCAAGATAATATTCTTAGATGAATTGTGTTTTGTTTCAGGTACCCGATTGGAACTTCGATTCTGTGATTCCTGCGCTCCTATACTCCACTGTTTTATAATTTATTTCGGCCATCATTTACCCTTCTGACCTCATAAATTAGGGGGCATATGCTATCCATCAAATCGTCACTTCTCCATCTGTGACAATACTGAATTTTCGCTCACACAAAAGGACACTATGGATGGAAGAGCCTGGATCTTCTATTGATGTTTGTGGCCTTATTCATTGTCTATTTCTCTACTTTAACTTTTTTTGTGTATTTGGTTTAGGACATTCATGTTGTTGAAGACTTGACAACCTCTATGTTACTCGCTTGTCATCCCTTGATCACTCAGGTGCATGGGGGGGTAAGTTGCTAGGAAATATCCTATCACGTCCATTCATATTGGGGAATAAACTATGATATGGAAATGATAAAATATATTTCCCTGTATTAAGGGGCCAAGGGGGATTAATTATGTTATATAGAAATACAAATATTTAGGGTATATTTTATTACATTTCGTGCAGAAGCAGTGGAGGGGAGACAGAGGGAAAATCCTATAAATATAATATTTAGGATGATATCCTAATCATTAATTTAATGTCTTAGATGCGATGTAATAAAAAGGAAAATATTGTAAAAGTTATCACTTTAGTAGTCCAAAAACTGTGTTGCATGGATAATAATAATCCAAAGTAAAAACATCAGTCCATGGCTATGGACTCAAGTCCATCTAGACATGTTGACAATAATGTTTTATACTCTCAATTCAATCCTTGGAATCATACACAAAAGTTATCATAGTATATTGTAATGGTTTCGTTCTACATAATCAGTATAACATGGGATGTATTACAATAAAATATGCGTTAAAGTTAATATCCAAGCATTCTATGGATGCAAGAGTTGGCGCATAATTCTAGAATCACCAGTTCACATTAAAATTTTGATTTGATTTGTTAGCTACTTAATACACTTGAAGTTCTTGCCCGATCGACGACTTAGATGCAACCAACACATGACTTAAGTACATTTCTAGTAGTAGTGTCTATGGATCTTGATTGAGGCAATTGGGAAATGCATGACATCCCATGTGGGTTAATGTTAAGGGTCCTTTGCTTATGCAAAGGTAGAGATTCTTTTGCTCTAGACGTTGGAGAGTTTGTCATTTATTTTTTATGTAAACTATGGTTTTCCTGTGTTCCATAACACTTTTTACTGGAGACCATGTTGTTTGGAAGGCTCGAGTTTTCTATCATTCACTACAGGTATTAATTGTTTAGTTAATATTCTTGTATTGTACGTAAGGTAGAGTGTTTTCTCCTCATAGAGCATGGATTCATGTATTATTAATTCCCTGAATTGGCACAATTTTATCTATATTAGATGACATTGTTTATCTTTGCAGGAAGGTTATTTTTCATGGTGGTTCAATGGGGTGACGACTTGGTAGCTAATCATTGTCTTCGTTTGGATTATACAGTAAACTTCAACCTATGATCATTCAACACACACTTTAGTCCATTATTGTCTCTCTCCCGAAAGAAAATCTCTTTTCTTGATTTTGTATTCCTCTTGGGATTATAGGTGAAAATGGTGGGGCTTTTGTTCCAAGTGAGGTGTTGAGTTTATGTTAGTAATAAAAAGTATTTTTCTCTACTTCATCTCTTTATTATTTGCAATAAAATGGTCTCACTAAATACATGAATACAAATATGACTATAATTATTAAACGTATCATAGGGAATAATCCTCATGAATGGCATTAACTTATGTTAGTAATAAAAAGTATTTTTCTCTACTTCATCTCCTTATTATTTGCAATAAAATGGTCTCACTAAATGCATGAATACAAATATGACTATAATTATTAGACAAATCATAGGGAATAACCCTCATGAATGGCATTAGCAACTGACCTTGCTTTGTGGGAAGATAAAACGACAATGAAGATTAGTATGGGAAACCGCTTTCAAATTGGTTTATGGGCAGGAATCCCTCGTGCATGCAAAGCTAGAAATTACCACTTAGCACTGGCATGGGCAAAAATATTTGATAAATCGATATTGGGAACTAGTGCATTCCATCTCCGTGAAAAAATCATGTTCATGCATTCACCTCCAAGGGTGGAATCAGACTCTCCTTCGTACATATTCTTTAACCTAACTTATTTTGGCGCCCTCTAAGAAACACTCTACTCCGGTGCTACCAAGGGTGAAATTGTTCTGATCTTCATGGGAAAAGTTCTACATTCTCTCCAATTTGAGCTAGGGCGCACTATATTATGGTGGCTTCTGGGTGAAGGTTCAAGTTATTTTCCTGAGCTTGGCTCTTTTTCTCCTTCATTAAATTAGGAATAAGCTCCATCAAGTAACCTTAGTCTCCATTGTTTTCTAGTTGTTTGCTTGAGGGATATTGAGGGATATTGTGGATCCATTGAAGGCGTTTTGGCTTTGGCTTGAATATTGTTTGGACATTGCTTGGATTGAAGGTAAGGTCACCATAGAATAGGGTTCCAACTCCAGCTATGCGAGAAAGGTAAGCCTCAAGAAAGCATAAACCTACATATATTTTTGTTGCGTGAAATGCATGGTAATGTTTGTTATGTGGAATTCTGCCCTACGGATAAGTCAAAATTCCCTTAGGCTAAAGTAGACTCTAACTAACTCTAGGCTAAGAACAGACAAAACAAATGCTACCTTGAATTCCTAGATCTAACAAATATCTTAGGATTAAAATGCTGAAGAGAATAGAAGGAGTTTAACTGACCTTATATCCAAACGCTTGTTTTTGGTATTTGCTCCAAGCTCCAAGTCTTCACAAATGAACCTGTTAAAGAGGAACCAAAATACAAGTATCCACTATTCTCTAGCAATCTGAAAACATGAGTTAGGATCTAAATCTTATGAAAGATACAAATCATATCATTAAAACAAGATTAACACAAATGATTTGGGAAAACAAGACAAGTTATTCCATTACAACTTGAAGATTACTTACAAAGGGTGCTTGATGTCCAAGCCAATCCTCCAACTCCAAGTGTCTTCTCCTCTAGCTATCTCCACAATGCTGCAAGACCATAAGTTTGGTGCTCTTAAGAGTCCTCCCTTTTCCAATGGCATGCCTCTCTTTTATAGTGAACGGTGAGGTTAACCAACAAGAGAGATGGGTAGATCTAAGGAGAGATAAGTGGATCAGGGTTTCTAATCGAAGGAGATGAGGTGAGATCGAATCAAGGAACCCAATCTTCCATTATCTTCGAAAATCCAAAATCCCACAAGCCAAGGGCAAAAAGCTATTAAAAGGGTACCGCGTTTTGCAAAGTCTGCAGAACGCGGCACTGCCGCGCTTTGAGGAAAACGCAGCACGCGGTAGTGCCTAGTACCGCGTTTTGGTAAGATGACAAGGCGCGGTAGTGTGTAAAAATAAAGTCCAAGGTGGGTCAAAACTTGCCAGGGTGGATTCACCTTCAAGGTTGACTCATCATCTGTCTCTTCTGGATGGTTTAAAATAGTAGGGAAAGTGTCGTCAACTTGTTTTGTGATGGGGATGCGACACCGTGAAATATAGAGGTATAACAATGTTTAGAAGTGTAGCCAAGTTGTTTTCCTTATTCCCAAACCTTTTATTTTCAGCTATTGGCCCTAATGCATTTTTATGTATGAACCCATTGAGACCATGATATATCCAAAACCCAAGCATGGTTTCCCAAGGTCGTAAATGCCCTTCTCTCAGTAATCTTTTGCTAGTTTATGGTTGTTAAATAATGACCATGTCCTATTGCATCAACCCCCAAGTTTTTCTTACTCATAATCTCCCAATATGGAAAATACTGTGTTTGGTCAAACCCTCTTGTCTTGGAGTGTAGTGGGTAAAGAGTTTAAAATCTGGGAGTCTCCTTCTGTTTAATTTCTTCTTTAATATGCTTGGAAACAAAAATGACCTCCTTTAACACTTTGGAATTATGTTTTCTATTGAAATTTGACATGGGTCTTAGTTATCATTGATGGGTTCGATGGTCTCCTCATCAAATTGGTAGTAGCTTGTCATATTGGCATTATTGGAATTTGTAGGCACATAGTGCTTAGAGGGTCTTAGTTACCATTTATGGGTTTGATGGTCTCCTCATCAAATTGATAGCATCTTGTTATTGGCATTTGTAGTCACATAGTGCTTAGATAGGTATCATGGCATCATCCCTCTCTTGATGATAGACACTGGGAGATCATGACAAAATTTTTATTAACAACAATTGGTGTAAAACAACAACCATATTTACTCTTGGTGTAAAGAATCAGCCATGTTCACTTGAGAATTTCATCATCCACAACCAGTTGGAGGATCAATTGCAATTCTTGGACCTTCTTCAGATCATCAAACTGTAACTTCTTTGTCAATACCCAGTCGTCAACCATGTGCGGGAGGGAAAAAAACATGACCAATTTCAAGGACACCACTAATGGCCAACCCCTATCTGCATAACCCCTTTGCTTATGTACCTTTATTGTTTTAACAAGGCATGATGCCAATTCTTGGCTGGAACTCTTTTCCTGTAAGCATGTGCAATTGTTTGGATTGCTTTTTTTCTAGTTTAGGTTGCTTATTTGTTAATTCCCATTGAATATGGATGATATGTTTTTTCAAGGAATTTGTAATTAATTTGCATAGCACTTAGGTTGGATGAATATGACACTAATCACATTAGCACAAAAATCAAGGACAAAGTATTAAAAGGGATTAGCTTATTGAGTAATTCGATGTTGGAACTTTCCACTAATAGTATTTACATTTGTAACTTAAATGAAGTATACCAATGAACACTGTGACATAGGTTGGTGTGTTTGTTTGAGAAGAAGAATAAAATGAAAATATTTATGTAATGGCAAACTACTCAATTTGTGTCTTATATTACTGATGTAATGCATCAATCTAACATCCAAAACTCACCATAACCATGCAAGATTGTAGATCCTCTTGATAATGAATGATATAAGAGACTCAAATGGCTTGGTCTTGAAATTTGGATATGTCGATAGGGAGAAGGCCGTGTGAGTTCATTTTTCTAATATTATTAGTAGGTCATAACTTATCAATGTGTCACTTAAAGGGATAGATTGACTAACTTGGAATGCTAGTATTTTTGGGTATTGATTAAATTTGTCATGCTAGGTTGTAATGGAAGATTACAAAGTCATCTTTGTTATACACTGAAACATATAAAAATATTACGCAATTGCTTTTTTTAAGGAAGAAAGGAATGTTGCATTATCACTAATGATTAAAATGGAGGAGTCATTGAAAGTGCAACCAATTTAGGTTTTATACTTTTTCAACTTTGGGTTCTTAGACAAGATTCCTTTCATATAATATCTAATGCATTGTTTTGCATTCTTGATTTTTACAAGCATGTACATGGAATTTTTTTTTTTGGAAAAATGGTTTAACTTTTGTACTTGTTTGTTACCTCATTGCTGATTGATCCAAACTGGATCCAAACTCATGAATGGTTGTATGCTTCTACTAGCAATGTAATCTAGCAATGATTAAATGTGATACAATAGATAAAAGAAAATACAAGGCAAACAAAAATGTAAATAAGGAAAGAAAAAAGAAAATGAAATAAATGTGAAAATAAAAATGAAATAGGAGAAGAAAATGGGGAACGGGAAACGAAAGGTGAGGTCTATTGGCCTTCCCATTACCCAAACTCTCCCTCTTTGTTCCTTCATTTTCACTTAGAAGGGGTTTTTTGTTGAGAAGAGAAGAGGATGCACAGGGAGCCATAAGCAGCCTTGTAACCAGAGATTGCCAAGATATAATAAGCAACCATTCAAAGTTGGTTTTCCCATTTGGGTTTCCAGGGTAAATTTATGGTGTCCATTATATGCTTGATTCATTTCTCTGGTTCATTTTATTAATTGATGTGAGTGTTTTAATATGAGTTGATCTATGTTTTAATGCTTCTCTTGTTCATTAGATGGTTTGGCATTCATTTTCAGGTATTAAGTAAGGTTGTTTTTCATGTTTTCAAAGTTGTCTTGCAAAATACAAATGCAAACAGCTATGAAACTACCACCATCCATTCCATTATGAGTCATGAGATCAATGTCTCTCATTTAGGAGCTATTGGAACTCTTTAAGTAGTTTCTAAATTGAATCTTTTAAACATATTTGACTGTTGGGCGATTTGAGAAGTGCACAAGGCGTTTTTAATCACTCTTGGTTGAATTTCAAAATTCCCATGGTGTTTTCATCAGTGTGGGGTCATTTTTATCAATGCCCAGTGAATCTACAAGTTCATGAGGCTGTTCTAATCACTATTGGATGAATTTCAATGTGCTTGGGGCGTTTAGCTTGCTTACTGGGACATTTTTCTTTCTCTGTGAACATTTAGATTTGTGCTGGGGCATTGTTCATCTCTGTGGATGTTTAAATTCTTTGCTAGGACGTTTTTTCATCTCTGTGGGTGTTTTTATCACTGGGGTTTTTTTTACCACTTTTGGAGAAATTCAAATATGCCTGGGCGTTATGACCATTGCTAGAGGAGTTGAAATTTGCCTGGGACGTTTTTTATGACTCTTGAATGAATTTAAATGTGTCCGAGACATTTTTGATGATTGTTAGAATTAAATGTGCCTGGGGCGTTTTTGACCACTGCTGGAGGAATTTAAATGTGCATGGGGCGTTTTTGACACTGTTGAATGAATTTAAATGTCACTGGGGCGGTTTTTTACTACAACTGGGTGAATTTAAATGTGTCTGGGGGCATTGTTGATCACTGTTGAGTGAATTTTAATGTTCCTGGGGTGTTTTGATCATTGGGTGTTTTTTTTATCTATTGTACAGCCAATTACTCTCAACCTGGGCACACCCTCCTATTAGTTTTATTTCCTTGGATCAGATTCCAGTGGGAATTGATTGGAAGGGAATGTCTACAATTGATAAGCCATTATTCCATCAAGAACTGGAACAGGTAGATGTAATCGCTTTCTTTTTAATTGGAATGCATTAAACATTAAGGTGTGTTTCCTTGGTAGGAATAAGTTGTTTATGATTCCTCTCATAGTATGTAGACATGGAGTGATGGAACTCAAAACCACAACCATGCCACTGTAATATTTTCGGCCAATGATATAACACCAAAGAGAGGACAGACTGCAAGTGTTAAAAACAAAGACTCCACTGGAGTTGTACAAGTCCAAAGAAACATAGTCGAGGAAGGCAGGCAGTCGAGCACTGGACCAAGTCTCAAGAAGAACGATCCTCACATGCATATTAGGAGTAGCAGTAAAAATAAAGAAACTATAGCCTCATATGCCATCACTGTTTGTGCTTGTTGATGAACAAATTTGAAGATAGATTTCTCATGTAATTGATCTTAAAAAGCTTGGAGTCAGAGCGTTTAAGTTCAAGTTCAAGTGGCAAATGAACCAATCATTATCTCAACCTTGACAAAGTAAGAACAAAGACTATAAATAATTTTTCTTCACAAGTATCCATGTTGGTGAGTTGAGTGGGCTATATGTCCTGGATCACTGATTAGACATGCTGAGTGGAGTTTTTGGTTAACTTTTCATGTTTTAATTATTTTGACTTGTATAGTCATTTTGTGTACTTACAAGCCAACATCTTTGTGGGCAAAGAGCCTATCTAGTTTTTTGTGATCTTGCAAAGTTTCATTGTCTTTAAGGTCCACTATGAATAACTCTTTTAGAATGTTTTCTTTTTGGACATCAATTGCTTCCCGAAATCTTGGGCATATGTTATATGTTCTAATTGCAAATTCCAGTTTTCTAATCAATAGTTGTGAGTTATGTGAGGATATTTCTATCATGGAGTTCACCAAAATCTAGCCCAATGGATGTAACAATTATGATATTGATTCTTACCTATTTATTTTACACTTTTTCCAGGGTGGACATATCTCTCGATACAAGAGGTACATTGCAGAAAAAGGGATTTCCGATGATACCTACAAAGAAAATGGATTGGCACTTTTTAGAGTGCAAGGAATTGGACTTGAACACATGTAAGCAATTCAAGTTGAACCAGTAGAACCTATACCAAAATCACCTCTCTATTTCATGGTTATATGCGTAGATGCAGGCATGTTGTTGTTCTAAAGGAAGTTGTGTAATAATTTTTATAGGAATATTGTTACCTAACTAAACTAGATTATGGTGCATGGTACCAAGCAAATTAGATGTGAGTTTGCCACTATAGTATTGAAAAAGTTTTAGATTATTTGACAAATAGGATGTGACAATCATATAGTAGTTTTTCTACATGTGCAGAAAAATGACTCGCATGATTTCTGTATTAGGAAAAAATCACCATTGATCCTAATCTTAAATCATGTCACATGACATTTACTTTTAACAAATGTGCAAGTGACCAAGTCCAAAAATTTATAAAATTCTAGAGCTTTGATGTTTCTGAACTTGTTGCAACTTGCAATACATGCATTGTTGATATTGCTTGAATACTAAGCTTTCATGGAACTTTATGATGGAACTTTAAGGAACATAAGGTATATGAGTAGGATCCTAGAGTAAGTGGACTTGTGCATGTTCTGGCTATAAGAAATCTAGAACTTTAAATAACATAAGGTATCCAGGGACAAAGCTTGGTATGTTGAATAGTATATTCAAGCTGCTAAAATATAAGTCATTTATGAGAGAAGCATGAAATATTTATGTGTTCTGTGCATAATATAGGATATTATGGATTTAGATAAGTTTTTAGGATGCACACACTTAAGAGCTTCTACTACTTGTCAATTTTTATAGCATAATGACCTATCTTTGGTTACAAGTGTAGAAATATAATTTATTTTGTACTTCTTTCTAAGTTCTCTCTTGGGTTGACATCTCTCGAGTCTACCTCTCCTATGCTTATTGGCAATATGCTTGGAAGGTATCCTACTTTCCTGGTAGCTTGCTCGGTAGCTTGTTGTTTCATAAAGAAAAGAAGGGAAGGAGAAGGAAGGGTTTGGTGGAAGCTTGGAAGTGGGTAGACTAAGTTAAGTGGAAGGTATCCTGCTAACTGGGTAACTTGTTGCTCCATAACATAATGTTGGGAAGGAAAAGAGAATCAAGCTAGGCACTAAGTAGACTAAGTCAATGTGGTTTTTCTTCCCAATTTATTTTGGATTTATTCTGTATTTTGAATTTTTATAATCTTGTGCACCAGAGTAGAATTTTGCATTTCTTTGGCACAAAGGGGTTCTATAACTTCTCGTGATGTGTGGAAACAAGCACTTAGAACTGATTTATTTTATGGTCCTATCTACCAAACTGATTTATTCTATGGTCCCAGGTACCACAGTATCCAGGGGGCATTGGATTCACATTCATCTTGCATCCATGGACCAGGGTAACCCTGTGAGTGTTTTGGTTGCAATTTTGTATACTAATCTCAGACAAAAACATTAATCTCTTTTACCTTACCTCATGACATATTATTAGGAAAAACTTTTAAGCTTGATTATGACATGCCATTAAGTTCTTATATTTGGTTGAATTGCTGGTAAACATAGAGACACTACCAAATCTAATTTTGTTGAAAACAGATAGAAACCCGACCTCAAATGTACTTCACTAAACATTGGTTCTGGAGCATGCCATTATACTATCTCCTAACATTACCTAAGAGGAGTAGTCGCCCCAAGATTTTGATTATTAAGGTCTTATTCTTGGATATTTTCTAGCAAACTATTGAGTCTATGCAATGTAAATACATTCAAAGCTTTGTCTAGATTAAATCTAATTGGAAGTTGCATGCTGCTCAAAAAAATTTAAACCTGCCACTCTTATTTGTTATTCTCAAATTTGATATTTCCAAATGGCACAACTTTATTTAGATATATTCTTGGATATGAGCACCTATATTGGTCAAGTGTGATTTACAATTCATGTTTAGCACAAACACTTTCTATAGCTTACTAAAATTCATATCACATGAGTAAATACACATAACGTGTCAATAGAACTGCATCCTTGTTTTAAACATACGCAAAATATAAAAGCACATTTGCTCCTATTTTATTTATTGTTTTGAAGTAATCAGGTACACGACTGTGTTGGCGTGTCAAGCCAAAGTCATACATAAACTATGGTTGCATGCAGTTCTATGGATATGAAAAGGCACGCTATGCTAAAAATTGATGGATTAAGGAATGGAATTTGTCATGCATTAAATTTATTTTACTTCTATTTCACTGAATAACCTGTTTGATCTTTCTCATTTTATTGCAGAAACAAAGAATCAATGGGAACAGGTGATCCAATAGTTGTAGTGATTTGTAGTTTTCTTTTGGTTCCAGTAGCATCAGCTTACTGTGTTGCGTAATATTTCACCACTTTACTTGTTAGTCAATCTCAATTTTTTGGAATTAACATTGAAAAGTAGGAATTGGTGATAGTAAATGGAAAGAAAATTCATTTGACTTATTCATTGAAGCTTTTTTTAGTTTTTTATTAAACACTGAAACAAGTAGGGATTAAGAAATGCATTTAGCCTGAGAGAAAAATAAGATTTGAGAAGACATTACAACTGAGAAAAAAACATATTCTAGTTAAGAATGATAAAACCAAACTTTGCTAGTTCATGATTTATTTGATTATTGAACAACAACATTGCAAACTAAAGAGCATCAGTTCATGGGCTCTAAGACATTTATTTATAGATAATAGACTAAACTAGTAGCAATATTCCCTCTCTTTTGCAGGAGGGTAAAGAAAAGGTTTAATCGGTCAGGGTAGCCTGCCTTTCACACTATCCAAGTACTGTACGTTTGGCCTGAGTTTTGCTCCATTTTAAACTAACCAAGATGCCTTGGGTGTTGCCCCATTTAAAACCAAATCTGTCCCAGATGCTTGCTGAATCCATATTTTGTGTTAGAGTTTTGCACAACATTAATGGATATTTACTAATCCAAATGCTTACTCTAAGATGCATTAGGGATCCTACTTGTTACAACTTGATAATATGATATAAATGGGTTGATAAAGATGGATAGCTACAATATCTGGTGAAATTAGGGTTTTTCTTAATTCGAAATGTATATTGGGGGGGGTGCGGGGATCGACAATGCAATTTTAGTAGACATTTTCCAATATTTAGTGAAATTAGGGATATTCTTTAATATCCTATGAACGATCGTGCTATGTAACAAGTTCATTGAGTGAACCCCCTGTGCTCACGTGTTTCCTTAAAAGTTGCACATGCATGTTCCCTTAATCATTATTGTGCTTAACATGCAAGTCGTGCACTCTTCACCCACGTGTTTCTCAAAAATAAAAATAAATAAAAAATAAATTCGAAATATAGGCAGTCGGAGTTAGTTCCCTACCTTCCCAACATATCCTAGCAAATCCTCTCTCGAAACTACTTTCCCAAATTTTTCATAAATACAAACGGAAGGCCATGAGAGGGGGGACACACTCATATTTGCAAATTCATGCTGGAGGAATTTTGGTAGAAGAGAGGAGCAAAGGATCTAGATCAGGTTTCAAGAGGTGCTTGAGCAGATCAAGGGGAAATGTATTTGTTTCCATTATTGCAATCAATAAAAAGATCTTTCATTTCCCATATTGCTAGTAATTTGATGAATGAATTGGATATTTGAAAGTGTTTGATATTTTTAATGTTTATTTACTTCCAATTTGATTATTTATCTATATGTAATCAAAAGCTTTGAGGAGGGTTATGTTTACATTGCAGGTCTCAGAACAAGATTGTGGAGAAAAGCTTGAGGATTGAAGAGCTTGGATCAACCTCCATTGGTATAAGGTGCTATGTGCTCAAATTTCAAACCCTTTTTTATTTCATAAATAATATCTTGTCTCTTGTTTGCAAATTCCTTGATTTTTTCTTGAAAGCGACAATATGTTGGTGACCTCTACTTACCCCAGTCTTAGGAACTTTTTCCATACAACACCAAGGCCCTAGCCTACACTAATGTGTGTTTAATATCAAAAGAAATATGTCTAGTTCTTTTTTAATTAAGCGCGTTGCTTTTATGGATTGTTGTTACTCAAGGGGTAATGGAGTGCAACTGTGGTGTTGTTATTGACTCGATAAAAACCATGCAAAACAATGAAGCTTTTTCATTTTGGTTCGATGAATTCTATCTAGAGAAAGGGAAGAGAGTTCTCATGCACACCCACAATAACAATGCACTTCAACTCAAAACCAGAAATTGTTCTAAATGCACAAAAACTTCACACTTATGATGCTTTAAAGGGATGCAAATATGTTTTTTTGTTCTTTCTCTTTTTTTTATTATGTTATCAATAATAATAAAAATAAATAGAGACAATAATACAATATTTTCTTCACACCAAAACAAAAGACGCCCAAAAACTAATGCACCCAACGTTTCCTTTCAAGGGAAACCGAAAAAATCAATGATGGAAAGTGATTCAACAAGAAAAAACAAATGAAGAAAAAGTATGCCAAAAATATTTTCCTCAAACCAAATCAAGCTCACAAGTCCAAGTTCATGAAAGGAAAAGACTATGCAAATGTTCCTTTGAAAATACACTCACAAGAGGATCAAAATAACTCTCCAAAATATAAACAAAGTCATAAGAATTCTACACCAAGCAAACCCAATCACCCTTTCTTCAAATCAGAAACACCCCACAAACAAAATGACTTAATAAGCCTGGATCCTCTCAAAAGAGGGCAATGAAACTCAGACTAATTTATGTACCTTTCTAATCATAATTTCTAGAAAAAAATTATAGATCTGAATTCCTCTAAAAAAAATACATGATTTGAAAAACAAAATCACTCAAATCCGAGTCTGGGAAGCAAAGATATCTTCATTTAAAATCTGCACTTTTTCAGGAATTTTCCGCACGGACGGAAATATTGTAGGGAGGATATATTTTCACTAGGTGATCATAGTTCAACCCGATCAGTTCCATTGGATAGGGAATTTTAGAGGGTTTGAATTGACATATTATATGTCATATTTCCGATCAATAGATTGTATGCTACGACCGTTACAAAATCCACCCTCAAATCCTTAAAAAACACACATGGAAAACCCAAATCTACAATTCGACTTAGATCTGGATTAGGTATGAGAGATCCGAGAGACGTGACTTCCCAAATGAATAGAGGAGATAAAAACAAATGAAAACCATTTCCCAGATTTGAAAAAGGACAAGGTAAACTCAATATAAGAAAAACAATCAAATAGATTCATTCCCCAGCGGAGTCGCCAATTTTGTTATGGAGAAAATCCCTCCTACGGATAGGAGAGACCTCCCTTGGGTGTGCACAATACCCAAGATAGGTAGTAGGGGTGGAGATCAATGAATTACTTCTATATCTAACCCTTTTACCATATGCATGCAATAGAAAAGAGAATGATTCAAGCGTACCTTCTTTCTGATGGATGTCCTTTGTATGATCTTGGCTGGTGTAGTTCCTAGAGATCCTTTGCTTCATCTTCTAAACACATGCTATCTGCACAAAAATAAACAAAATACACCTTCCTCAAACCTTATCAACAATATATAATGCATAAAAAGTATAGATCTAATCTATTTAATTCAATATATAACAAGATCCAATATCAATAGTGCATAATATAGAAATAACACACTGAATATGGGGGAAAACCATCAATGTCTATATAAATGAAATGGTAATAAATACATCAAAACATATTTACCTTGAATCATGATGAGATATCTCCTTGACTCCTTGAACCAAACTCCTCCTAACCTCAATCACAAAAGGTTGGGCTCTCTCAATGATGATTACACAAGGAAGGAAGAGGCTCTCTCTGAAAATTGGGCAGCATTTACTTACTTTCCCTCCCAAAATCTCCCCTTCTCCCTTGGAAGAACTTCATTATATAGGTAGATGGTGAAGGTAGAGGGGATGAATGTGGATACCTAGAACTTAGCAATGTTAGCTCGTAATATGTAGGATCCAACACATGAAGCTAATCTCCTCACAACTCACCATTGGTTCTAGAAGGTGTATTTTTCCATTGGAGAAAATAATAAAGTTTCTCAATAACTTAATAAATTATTATTATTATTATTGAATAATAATAAGTTATGAGAAAATAAAAGTGTCTCAACAACTTAAAGTTGTTAAAGGTTCATAGTGATCTCAAGGGGATGGTAAATAATGATATAACATTACATTTCTTACTAGTGTGTGCAGTACGAGCCCAATATATTGTTTGATGTTGGATAACCTCCTGTAGCATTACTTTATGGCTTATGTAGCATTCAAGAGTAGAAAAAATCAATGATTAAAGGTTCCTATCTTTCCCAACCTCTATGCTCACCTACAACCATCCCTTACCTCTTAAATATGCAAATTTTCCTTCCAAATTTGAATTTCTGGTTATGCACAGTTTGGTAATGGCAATGGCAATGGTATGAACACAAAAATTGAGAATTATGTGTAGTGTAAATTTGCTGTCAAAAAATATGTTTGCAAAAATAATTAGTAAAACTCCAAAAATATGAGAGAATAAACAAAACTGACATAAATTCTAACCATAGAAGAAAGAAATCTTACAATAGTCATAGAAGTATATTCATCTCATGCTTCCATAACTACATGATAAGAATTTCCTCACCAACCTCACACATGCATTCAGTGATTGGGTAAAACAATAGAAATGAAGTAATTGGCTCATTTAAGGAAAATGACAGCAAATGGATGAGTTCTAAGGTTGACACTTGGAAATAGATGATTTAATCTCCCATAGGCCCCATTTCCTCTTCCCCTCTAGTGGAATCATATCCCTTCTAGTGCTCTGTACACAACCACTTTGGACCATTTTATCATTTTTCCAACATAATATTTACATAGCATTCAATTTGGCATGATAAGCCAATCACACAGTCCACATATAAATATTTACATTATGCATGCCTAGCCATTCACTAGTTGGGCCTTGTCCTTGAGCTCCGCACTAGGAATCCATACTACCATATTTACATCATTTACATGATTTGATTTAATATATTCCAAGTCAAAACTGGGGGTATTATAATCACCTCCCCCTTTGAATAAAATTATCCTCGGTGTTTGCTCAAAATTAGAACAAAAATGGATATGCCTCTCTCATGGCATCCTCCAGCTCCCATGTAGCCTCGTCGAAACCAAAGTGCTTCCATTGCTCCTTTACTTGTCTGATGGATCGGTTCTAGAATAATGTTAACTTTTTGTTGAGATGCGTAGGGGCTCTATTTGGAACTCTCCCTTAGATGCCACCTAGATCAAATCCCAATAAATCACATGGTTAGGATGATGTACATATTTCTTAAGCAAATAAATATGAAAAACATTATGAGCTCTAGTGTTAGCAGGCAATGCAATTCTATAATCTACTGGCCCTATCTTCTCAAGCACTCCAAATGGCCCACAATATCTTGGTGATATCTTGGCATAATTTCCAAGTTTCAAGGAAATTTTTCTTGGCCTCACTCGAAGGTAAACATGATCCCTGACATTAAATTCCCTATGCACTCTATTCTTATCTACATAGATTTTATGTCTAGCTTGGTATGCATTTAAATTCTACCTAATATTTGCAACCTCTTATTCCATTTCCTTAATCATTTCTGGCCCAAGCATAATTTTGTTCACTAGATTATCCCAAGTCACTAGTGTCCTGCACCTTATTCCATACAAAGCTTCAAATTGACTCGTTCCTAGTGATGCTTATTTCCCATTATTATATGAAAACTCTACCAAGTGAAGATAATCTTCTCACTTAGATGGTTTGTCTATCGCATACATGCAAAGCATATCTTAAAGCACTTTATTTACTCTTTTTGTTTGTGCATCTATCTGTGGATGGTAGGAAATGATAAAGTTTAACTGTGTACCCAAGCCCACGAAAATAATTTTCCATATTTCTTAGGAAGTGATAAAGTTCAGTTGTGTACCCAAATCATCCTCGAAAAAACACATTTCTTGCTATATGTAACAATTGTTTTATGGTATACTAGGTGATTGGAATATGGCATTACATGAATCTCATACATAACAATCTTTCTCAAATTCCCAGCATTAAGCACTTGATTTACTCTTTTTGTTTGTGCATCTATTTGTGGATGGTAGGAAGTGCTAAATTTTAGTTGTGTATTGAAACCTGCGAAAAGACTTTTTCAGATATCTTAGGAAGTGCTAAAGTTTAGTTGTGTACCTAAATCATCCTCGACAAAAAATATTTCTTCCTGGATGTAACCATTGTTTTTTGGTATACTGGGTGATTCAAATATGGCATTACATTAATCTCATGCATAACTATATTCCTCAAATTCCCAACATTAAGAATATATAGTCTTCCCTTATAGGTAAAAATCCCATCTTCTTATACATGGTCACCTTCATACTTCTTTTCCAAATTTTGATGTTGTAATTTATCTTCTATTTTTACATAATGCTCATCTTCAACAAGAGAATCAACAATCTATTTCCTCAAATTTGATTGGAAAATTCCAATCGCTGCCACATGAATTGCATGCAATCTTTTGTTGAGTGCATCAAACACTTTATTTTATTTCTCCTTTATATGTTTGATCTCAAAGTCAAATTCACTTCAAAAATCCAACCATCTAGATTTCTTATCATTTAGTGTTGGTTGCTCAAACAAATATTTAGACCACAGTGGTTTGTCTGAAGATCAACTTCCTACCCATTAAATAGTGTCTCCACATTTTCAAAGCATGCACTATGGAAGCAAGCTCTAAATCATGGGTAGCATAATTATTTTCTAGCTATTTCAGCTTCCTTGACTCATAACATGCCGCTTGATTGTATTATATACGAAATCCTCCAATTCCATGTTTACATGCATCAATACACATGACAAAATAATTTATTGGGTTTGCAATTTTCAAAATTTGGGGCACTTGTCAGAAGCTTCTTCAATAACTTGAATCTTTCTTCACATTTTTGTGTCCATTCAAACTTCATTCCCTTTTTTTTGCAAGGAAGTGATGGGGTGTACAACCTTGCAGAATACCTCAATGAACCTTCTATAATAACCAACAATATCCATAAAATATCTCACATATGTCACATTCTTTGGAACTGACCAATTCATAAAGGATTCAATTTTTTCGGGATCCACCGATATTCCTTCCTCTGAAATAATGTGACCCAAATAATGAATTTGTTTTTTATAGAAATAATATTTGCTTAGCATTACATACATTTGATGCTCCCTTAGTACTTGCAAAGCAATTTTCAAATGCTCTTCATGTTCGTCTTCACTCCTAGAATAAATAAGAATTTCATCTAAAAAACAAGAACAAACTTGTCAAAATACTTGTTGAAAACTTTGTTCATGACACAAATGAATGTTGTTGGTGAATTAGTGAGACCAAATGGAACCAACAGGAACTCATATTTTTTTTACCTTGTTCTAAAGGTTGTCTTTTGGATGTCTTCTTCCTTGATTCTCACTTGATGGTAACCAGGCCTCAAGTCAATCTTTGAAAATACCTTTACCCCTCTCATTTGATCTAAGAGATCATTAATTCAAGGAAATATGTACTTGTACATTACCATAACTTTGGTCAGCTTCCTGTAATCAATAAATAACCTGATTTTTCCATCTCTTTTTTTTACAAATAGCATGGATGATCACCATTAAGAAACACTTGGCTTGATATATATCTCTTTTCCAACAACTCTTAAAATAGCATTTCATCTCTAGCAATTTTGGTGTACTCATTCTGTAAGGTGTCTTAAACACTCATGCAGCTCTTGGAACAAGATCAATCATGAAATCAATGTCTCTCTTTGGGGGAATTCCTAAAACTTCATCAAGAAACACATCCCTGAATTCTTGCAATACTTGATAGTCCTCCAAATTGGGAACTTCATTTTCTGTTATACCGAGTACATGGGAAACATACAATCAACAAACTTTTCTAAAGAATTCCTTCAACAACAAGGCTGAAATATGTCTAATAGAAACTACCTTTGGAATTCCCTTTACTATCCTTGGGATTCCTTCTTTATCAATTCATTTACAGGTCTTGTTGTAACAATCAAGTTTCACTTTGTGTGATTCCAAACAATCAATTCCAATGAGAACATCATAAGAACCAAGTGGAAAATTATTTAGATTAATCCATGTGAATGGTTGATCCATTTCTAATGGGATTTTCTCCACCTTCTCACTAACTTGCCTCTTGGTTCCAATGGCTAGTTGAACCAACCATGATTTACTATTCTTTGTTTTTATATTAAAAGCACAAATCTCAACAAATTTAGGAGTGAAATAATTGTGAGTAGATCCAGGAGAAATCAAAATAGAAATAGATTCCTTAGCAATCTTACCTTCAACCTGAACCATAGCTAAATGATGGTCTCCTTGGCAGTCCTCTAGTGCATCATATGTCTATGGATGGTCCTCGCCACTTGACCCATATTTCTAGCCTCTTGGATGTTGTGAACTTGCTTGGCACTCCCATTCCTATGTGGGAAGTTTCTAAGAAAATGGCCCTCTCCGCATCCCCAATATTGAAGTGGATCTCTTGGCTTGTCTCCCATAATATTTGTTGGATTAGTCACACCCTGTGTTGGTCTGCTCTGTTGATTTTTGAAATAAGGAGGATTGAATTTCCTATTTCTTTGGTCAAACTTCTCCTTCTTCTTGTCCTTCCATGCCTTATGGAATTCTATCCTACTTTTTCTTTGATCAGGCTAGTACTTGCATTCATTATGGTTTCATATGGATTTTGAGGTTCATCCAACTCAATTTTTTCCTTGTATGATTGAGGCAATCTAGTTAGAAAATGTTGAATTTTGACCATATCATCTCTCATAAACTTGACATACCTCAACCACTCCAAGAATTTATTGCCACATTCATCCATAGTCATTTGTCCTAATTTCAATACATGGAACTCTTTAATTTTGTCATCATAGTACCTATCAAAGACGTATTTTTTCTTGAAGTACTTCTTGGATTGCTTCCACACAAATTTCATTTCATTGATCTTCTCGACTTGTCTAAGGTGATCCCACCATATAGATTCTCTTCCATTCATATTAAATATGCCCAATATTTCCTTCATGTTCCAAGAGTAGTATTGGACTTGAAAATACTTCCTCGTCCCAAGAAGTCAAGCCTCAACTCCTTGACCTGATTTTGCTTCACCATCAAAAGTAAGAGATTTGGACTTCCGAAATTCCATGTCGGATTTGTCCTTTATAAGACTCTTCCTCGTATTCATTGATATGGTGATATTGAGTCTTCAATGGAGTCTTTATATGTTGATGAGTCACTAGAAGAGAAATCCGAAGTGCATGGCCTTTCTCTAGATACCCTTCTTGAGCTATGGGACCTCTAGTGAGATTGCATCCTTGAGATACTCCCACTTTTTACCTAATTTTCTGATTGATATCCAGGTTGAATCTTCCTCTGAATGTTTGTTAATATTTGGAGCATGGATGGATTTAGTTGGTTCTGCTCTTCCTGATCTTTAAGTAGCCTCTCATTATCTACTCTACAACTTTGTAATTCCACTCTAAGAGTTATCATAGTTTCTACAACGTCTAAGGGAGTTACTTGATTTCTTCAGCCATTTGATTTTGTCTCTACATATTTTACATGTATATTTTCTCCCATGACATCTATTTCAGTTTCATAAGGATCCTATGCATCCTCCATGATAATGGTTTTCTTGGCCCACCAAGACCAAATATTTCCAACTTGCACTATACTAAATATTGACCCTTAATTGTCCTTTATATGATATTGTATCTGAAAAAGTATTAATGTAAACACATTTGTTAACTTTCATTACATCCTTGAAATTCACAAAATTAATTTTCATGCATTCTAGAAAATCACCCGTATTGACAATTTGTTTTGTCAAATCAAGGTTACAAGCACTATTCAATTCAAATTCTAAAAATGTTTGACTCCCCCTTTTAGAATATGACTATGCCCAATTGTTACCCTATGTATAATATTTCTTATTCATATATACACGCTTCATTCTGACCTTGGGAATAAAATTTACATCATTTCAAAACTTTTTGATTTTACCCAATTATGCACTTTTCCTATAGGTGCAATTAGCTTCAAAGACAACCTTTAGCCACCTGCAGAAAAAAATATGAGAAGAACCACAAATTTTTTTTCTATCGGGAACTAATAATGCACATAACAAGGATTTCTCAACAACTTTTTGATTTCTAATCTGATGTCCCAGTCAATTTATATGAAGTTCTATAATTGACTACTTTTAACTTTTGCACTTTTTCCCAGACTTGGTTTTTTAGCAAAACTAGCTATCTCCCATACTAAGAAAAATTTCTGGAAAGAAATCATATAACAAAAGTTGTCTGTTTTGATGAGTAGGTAAAATGTTGAGTTCATAAATGTTTCTGGTCTCGACGTCTAGGGTAACTTTTACCTCTTCCAAGTTTTCCAAAATACCCAAAAAGTGCTCTTGAATAATGGATTTTGGCCTTCTTTTGCACCTTGGATTCAAACCTTTTGGAATTTGGCCACATGCTATGATATTTATCTATGTTCCTAGTCCATGACTGCACCATAACAATTTTGGCCCAAACTGGGCCCCCATTTGAGTCTCCAGATATTTATCTTTAAAAGTCATTATTTCAAAATTTCTATCAAATAGAAGCAGAATGGGCCTATGTCCCTCATTGACAGTTATGTACCCTTCGTCAATGGAATTGGAATGCCTTAGGTCGCATAGGATTTTGAGCTAAATTTCTCCTGTTATGGCCAAAACAATTTTCAAGCTCTGGACTTTTTTTAAACATTTTTTATTACCTTCATCGAATATCTTCTATTGGACTCTTCATCTTGCCCATTCTTGAGCTATAAAAATACCTATATTTGATGTTTGATGTCTGATGACTAATATCCCATAACATCATATATGATATCCCATTGGATATGGCATATTGGCCTTTCCTCAACCCATGTACATATTCCATCGAACTTTTCTTCAAATACATCATTCTCGATATGATATCGGCTTCAGTCCATCAAGCCTTCCCTACATACTCTGTTGCGTAATTCCTCGATGAAACTCTCCCAATGCAACATTCCTATATGATATCGGCTTCAATCCATTGGGCCTTCCCTGCATGCTCTATCACAACATTACTTGATGCAACTCTCCCAATACAACATTTCCGATACGATATCAAGTTTAGTCAATTTGGCCTTCCCCACATACATTGTCGCAACATTCCTCGATGTGACTCTACTGATACAAAATTTTGGATATGATATCGGCTTCGGTCCATCGATCTTTCCCTATGTAATATGTCGTTGCATTCCTCGATGCAACTCTCTTAGTACAACATTTCTGATACGATATCGTCGGGCCTTCCCCACGTACTCTGCCGCAACATTTCCTAATGCGAATCTCTTGTTATAGCATTTATGATATGATATTGGATTCGGTCCATTGAGCCTTCCCTACATAATCTATCGTGGAATTCCCCAATTCAACTCTCTTGATACAACATTTCCAATATGATATCAACTTCAGTCCATCGAGACTTGCTTGCATACCCTGTCGCAACATTCCCTGATGCAAATATCCCGATACAACATATCCGATACGATATCATAATTCTATGCTCTATCGGGGTCTCTCACATTCACCTTCGGTTCTCTAATGAGCTGATTTTGATATAACTGTCTGGCTCTTCACATTGGACCATTCTCGCCAAGCTCATGGGTTAAAACTAGAAAGTATATTACCCTATAAGCTTCCTCCAACAACCTTGTTTTGGGTCCTGCCATCCTTGCATTCATCCAACATGGATGGTCCATGTCATACCCCCTGTCCACATGGCATGAGTGGGGTTCATTTCAAATTTTCCCCAAATTTTTAAATTTTCATAAATAAACAAAATTTTGATTTCCTCCATTTTGGAAATATCTCTATTGAAAAACAAAACAAAAATTTGTTTCACTGATAACTTTACAGTTTTGAAATTTTCCAAATTTCCATAACCTAATCTACCATTCATGTTGGTAGAGCACATATTTAATTCATGGGATCCATTTAAACACCACCTATTACTACAACCATGATTTTCATAGAAGCACTTATTAATGTTCGGGTACATAGGGTACTACCAAAGGACCGAACACCAAGAGAAACCACTTCACACAAACAGATCACAGATCAACACACCGATGTTTTGACGTGGTTTAAACCCTCTTGAGGGAAACACTCCACATCCCCGGCCAAATAACTTCTACGGGATAATTTATTATGCAAAGAAAGAAAGTTACAAATGAGCTTCTCATAATCGATCAACTAAACAATGACCCTCCATGCTCTTTAAATAGAGATCATGGACCAATCGGGTGTCAAGCCAGGGATCAAGGTTAGGTTTAATCTAAGAGAAGTTGAGCCGTCGGATCACTCTATGTCGGGAACATATCGTGACCGTTGGATTAAGTATTTACAAATGCATACTAAAGAAACACACTATCCCTAACGGATATATTACACAAGTTGATCTTAACTAACTCCTAAGTGTCTAAATATCCTAACATCCCCCCTTAAGAACAACTTGGGATAGGATTGAAGGATTTACAAAAGTGACACTATTAGGAGAAGGAAGGAGGCATTAGAGCCTATCCCCCCTTAATGACAAGTTCCTGAACTCCTAACATAGATCGAAGTTTAGAAAACTTTGCTTCTGTAAGAGACTTGGTGAAGATGTCTGCAACTTGATCATTTGTAGGGCAAAAGAGCACTTCAAGAACATGATCATGAACAAATTTCTGATGAAGTGCATATGTAGCTCAATGTGTTTGCTGCGTTGATGTAGAACTGGATCTTTGGCAAGATTGATGGCACTTTGATTGTCGCACCAAAGTGGAGTAGGCTGCTGCTGCTCGAATCCAAACTCTGAAAGGATCTGTCGAAGCCATAAAGCTTCCTGACTAGCATTAACTGCTGCTCGATATTCTTCCTTTGCTGAAGAAAGAGCAAGAGCTTGTTGTTTCTTACAAGCCCAAGTAATAGGTCCAGATCCCAGACTGAAAACATAACCTGCAGTAGACTTTCGATCATCAGGATCGCCGGCCCAATCTGAATCAGTGAAACCAACCAACAAAGGTTTCCCCCCTGTACTGTAATGAATCCCAAACTGAACTGTACCTCGAATATATCGAAGTATTCTTTTAGTTGCTTTCTAGTGACTTTCATGAGGTGTCTGCATATAACGGGCAACACGACCAACGACAAAGGAAAGGTCAGGACGGGAATGAGTCAAGTATAAGAGACTACCAACAAGCTGATGATACAAGGTGGCATCGACTTCACGTGAAGTACAAGTGGCAGAAAGTTTGACTCCAGACTGGAAGGGAGAAGGGGTTGGTGTACAATATTCCATGTGAAAGCGACGAAGAAGGTCACAAGCATACTTAGACTGAGAAAGAAAGATTCATTTTTTGGTTTGCAGGACTTGGAGACCAGGAAAATAATGCAAATGTCCTAAGTCTGACATTTCAAAATTTTGTTTAAGACTGGATTTCACATGGGTTATAAGCTTAGAGTCACTACCAGTAAGAATAAGGTCATCAACATATAGAACAAGTATGATGAGATGGTTTCCTACTTTCTTGGTATAGACATTGGGGTCAGAATGGCATCTAGAAAAACTAGTGTCAAGGAGAAAATTATCCATTTTGGCATACCAAGCTCTAGGAGCTTGCTTAAGGCCATATAAGGATTTCTTAAGGAAGACAAGGCTAGAGTTATTCTGAACATAGCCAGGAGGTTGTTCCATGTAAATTTCCTCCTGTAAATCACCATGCAAGAAGGTAGACTTGACATCCATTTGATGGACTTCCCAGTTGTGTAAGGCTGCAAAGGAAAGAACAAGGCGGATGGAGTTCATTTTTGCAACGGGAGAAAAGGTTTCATTGTAGTCAATCCCTTCAACTTGGGAAAAACCTTTGGCAACTAACCTTGCCTTAAGTCTTTCAACACTTCCATCTGATGCATACTTAGTTCTATAGACCCATTTAAATCTGACAAGTTTTATTCCTTTTGGAAGAGGTACAAGATCCCAAGTATCGTTCGCCATTAAGGAATGATATTCTTCATCCATGTCTGCATCCCAATCTGTATTCCCTGAAGCTTCTGCAAAAGTTTCTGGATCATGATTCTCAGAAACTTGAGCCAAAAGAGAAGAGGCTCGCTGAAACTGAGAACGTGTTCGACGTTGATCTTTAGGATCACCGACAAGGTCACCGACTGCTTCACATGTTGAACGGACCCATCGAGGAAGCACTTGTGTTGGTGCAACTGGAGGAACATGAGCAGGCGGAGGTAGATTTTCATCCTCACTGTCATCATCAGAAACTAGAGTTGGAAACCTGTCAAGGAAGTTGGAAGAAGAAGAAGAAGGCACAAACGCCGAATCAGGCTCGCAGGCCAAAGATGGCACAATCGCCGAGTTAGGCTCGCAGGACAAGAGATTTTCATCAAATTTAACATCTCTTCTAATGATTATATCATGAGAATGTGGTTTAACAAGTCTATAACCTTTTACATCTTCAGAATATCCAACAAATATGCACTTTTCACTTTTAGGCTGCAATGCTTTCCATTTTTCATCCGGAATGTGAGCCCATGCTTCACTACCAAACACACGGAAGTGACTTACATCAGGTTTAGTTTTACTCCATGCTTCTTCCGGTGTTATACCTTGTAATGCTTTAGTGGGGGTGCGATTAACTATGCAATTTGCACAATTTATGGCTTCAACCCAAAATTGAAGACTTAGTCCCTTAGATTGGATTATACAATTAACCATTTCTTTTAAAGTGCGGTTCTTCCGCTCAGCTACACCATTTTGTTGTGGTGTATATGGAACAGTGTGCTGTTGTTGGATGCCTTGTTCAGTGCAGAAAGTAGTGAACTTTTTGTTAACATATTCTCCTCCATTGTTAGATCTTAACTTAATAATTTGATGACCAGATTGTTTTTCAACAAGGGCCTTGTAGGCCAAGAACATGTTAAATACTTCGCTCTTAAGTTTTAGGAAATAAACCCAAGTGCGTCTGGTGTAATCATCAATGAAAGTTAAGAAATATTTGAAACCAGAAAAGGAAGCAGATGGAAGAGGACCACACAAGTCACTATGCACAAGCTCCAAGGGAACCGAGGCATGCCAAGAGACACGTTTGTCAAAACTGTCCCGATGATGTTTTCCGAGTACACAACCGGAGCAAACACCATCCCTGCAAGATACCATCAGAAGACCTGTCACCATATTTTCTTTACATAGTTGTTGCAATGAGAGATAATTTAAGTGACCAAATCGCTCATGCCAAAGTTTGCTCAAGTTATCACTATGAGCAACAAAAACTGAAGGGAAAGGTGATGACCCAAAGTTGTTAAACTTGTACAACCTGATAATATCATCAACAATTCCGGTAGCTAGGACCTGTTGATGATATTTAAAATCATTGCTTACAACTTGGTGAGGTGTAAAGGTCACAGTTTTACCTTCACCAGAATGAGTGATTTGATAGACTGATAACAAATTGCAGGAAATTCTTGGAACACATAGTACATCACTAAAATGACCATTATCTACTGGAACTGTTCCAACTCTTACAACACTTAGAGATCTATCATCACCAACAAATATTTGTTTGGTGTTACATTCATGCATAGTAGAAAAGATGGCTTGATCCTTAGCCATATGATAAGATGCTCCATAATCAATGAGCCATTCATTTGAAGTAGAAGAATAAGATGCATTATAAGAATAACCAGAAGCACAAAGTGCATGTCCATGAGAGGCAGATTCTGAAGGCGAATCTAGGCTGATGTGGTGCTTCTTCATCTTCTTCCAAGGCTGCCATCTTCTTAAAACACTTAGATTCATCATGATTATCTTTCCCTCAATAGTTGCAATGACGCTCAGTCTTCTTGCCTTTTGGCTTGGATCCTTTGTCATTTTTTAAAGAAGGAGCTGACTGAGAGGGTTTGGGACCCTTATTTGACTTATTATTGCGAAAATTTTGTTTCTTGGGAGGCTTGGACTTTTCTTTCTGTTGGGACAATAAGGCTTTTCCAGATGTATCTGCATTGTTGATTATTCCAAGATGAATGAGTTTATCTTGTTCTGTAATCAAGGAATCACAAAAGGATTCAAGACTAGGTTCTTGATAGCTAGCTGCATTCAAGGATGCTTTCATGGAGTAAAATGTAGATACAAAAACAGAATATGCAGGTCCAAGTTTGGAAAGAATATGATAAATGCATTGTTTGTCTTTCCTCTCAATCTTACATTCTGCACATAAGAGTTTAAGAGTTTTGTACTTAGATAAATAATCTTGAATGCATGAAAAGTCACTTGGATTTAAAGAATTCAACTCATTTCCGAGTTGGTGACCTCGAATTTCATTGTGTTTACCAAACACAGATTCCAACTTGTCCCAAGCAGCATTAGGTTCATCAATTCCAGATATGTGGAATCGCAAATCAGTAGAGATTGACATTCCAATCAATCCACGAGCTTCATCACATCTATTTGCCCATTTTATCTTCTTATCATCATCAGTGGGTTCTTTTTCTTTCCCTGAGGTAATTCTGAAAAGTCCCCTACTTCGTAGAACATCCTCCATACGAGATTTCCATGAGAAATAGTTGGAACTGTTAAGTAGAATATCACAAGGGGCGGCCATATTTGTAAATTAATGGCTGTAAAAGCAGAAACCAATAGTCTGGATGTGAAGAGCTCAAAAAAATAGGCGATTTAAAAAAAAAACGGCACTGAAAACTGACTCTGTATGATGAAGTTATGCTTGTACAAAGAAACTGTTGAAGATGTCCCCAATAGTGACGTGGCAGCTAGAGAATGTCCAGCAAATAAAAGAACCCCCCTTTTCCCAAGATGAACCTTTTGACAATCACTTTACAAGAAAGTTGCTTTAAGTGAACCATTTTTGTAAAATAAGTGATTTCACTTTTACAATGATATTACTTTTAAATAGTGCAACAATAAATAAATAAAAACTTAAGTGACTCACTTGTATTTTTATTTTTTATTATTTAAGTGAGATGCACTTTTACAATAAAGTAACTTGAAAATAGAAATTGCGTGCACTTTTTCTTTTAAAAGTAACTTCCTAAGACTTGAACTCAAGACCTATTAAGGAATAAAGCAACTTTGAACAAAGTGAGCTAGATTAAAATGTATGTAAAATATGAGAATGAGGAAGGTTTTTTTTTTTTGTAACTCTTCTTGCTCGGTTTGCGTGCTTGCCCTTTTTCCTGCAAAACACACCACAAATCAAAACAAAAAAACTTTTCTACACTTGTGGAGTTAGATCTCGTTAGCTTGCCCGGAAAGTCTACGTTTTCTCTCTGTTTCTGATTTGCCGAGATCGTGCAAGGTGCACGGCAAAGAGCATATGCAGCCGAGAAAAACCCTTTCCCTTTCTGTTTCTGATTTGCCGAGATCGCTCAATGTGCACGGAAAATAGCATACGTAGACGGGAAAGCAACAATCTGAACCCAAAAAAAATCTAACAGTAAAAAAATGATGAAATATGAGATTTTTCCTTTTAAAAAAAGAAAATAAAAAAATGCGTCACTGTAACATTATACCTTCAGATCTGATGAAATACGCGTTTCTGGAGCAACCAGGAACCGTTTTCGATCAAATGAAAACTATTTCTCAGTGGAAACGACGCTCCGGATGCAATGGAACACCTCCCACAGCCCAGAAATGCACAAAAATACCAGATCTAGAAACCCTTTCGAGTTTCAGCAACAACAGTTCAAGATCTAGATCATAACCAGAAGTGACACTTCATAAAAGCTCTGATACCATGTTCGGGTACACAGAGTACTACCAAAGGACCGAACACCAAGAGAAACCACTTCACACAAATAGATCATAGATCAACACACCGATGTTTTGATGTGGTTTAAACCCTCTTGAAGGAAACACTCCATGGCCCCGGCCAAATAGCTTCTACGGGACAATTTATTATGCAAAGAAAGAAAGTTACAAATGAGCTTCTCATAATCGATCAACTAAACAATGACCCTCCATGCTCTTTAAATAGAGATCATGGACCAATTGGGTGTTAAGCCATGGATCAAGGTTAGGTTTGATCTAAGAGAAGTTGAGCCGTCGGATCACTCTATGTCGGGAACATATCGTGACCGTCGGATTAAGTATTTACAAATGCATACTAATGCATACTAAAGAAACACACTATCCCTAACGGATATATTACACAAGTTGATCTTAACTAACTCCTAAGTGTCTAAATATCCTAACAATTAAACATTAACTGTGCAACTCTAATTTTTTCCTGTAACAGTGGACTCCAACCCATATATCCCTAGTGATGCAACCAATAGCTTTGATACCAATCTATCACATCCACATCCATCTATCCGACGAACAAAACGGGAGATTTATTAATTCTATGCTTCTAAATTTTTCCCCAAGGCCATATTATGAATTCATAAACAATAAAATGTGTGTGCAAGTGTATAATTGTAAAACACAGCGGAAATAAATTTCTATCCACACACACATCATGCATATATAAGCATATTCATCATAGGCATAAAATAAAATCATTAAAAATTCAAATACAAAGAGAATATTTGTCTTTAAACAAAGAAGACCGAAGCAACTGGCTATGTAAGATCAATTTTCCACCCAACCGTAAGAACTCTGTCCAACATATACTCTTCTTGCTGAGAGGTCACCCCAAATTTGGGCCATGAGGACACCAGGGAAAAGGAAACACCTATAGGCTTCTCTCTCTCATCCCACAACCCATTATGCTCCCAATGCTTAGCCAAATACTCATCCAAATCTCTACAAGAATTTCACTTAGCTATCACAGCCATTGTACTCCTTCCAATTTCCCCACACAACATAAGGAAGGTATTTCCCTTCACTAATCCACAATTCCCTCAAGAAATCCAACCATTACGATGCTTACTAGTGTGTGGAATAAGAGTCCAATATGTTGTTTGTTGTTGTAGAACCTCCTTAGCATTAATTTATGGCTTCTCAAGCATTCAAGAGTAGAAAAACTCAATGGGTAAAGGTTCCTATATTTCCCAACCTCTATGCTCATCTACATCCATCTCTTTCCTCTCAAATCTACAAAATTTCCTTCCGAATTCGAATGTTTGGTTAGGCACAATCTAGTAATGGTACGAACAACAAAAGTAAGAATTCCACGCAGTGTAAATCTGTTGTCCAAAAATCTTCTTGCAAAGATAATTGGTAAAACTCCAAAAATATGAGAGAATGGTGGAAAATGCGACTGACATTACTTCTAACCATAAAATAGAGGATTCTTACAACATTCATAGAATTATATTCATCCCATGCTTCCATAACTACGTGAGAATAATTTCCTCACCAACCTCACACATGCATTTAATGATTGGATTAAAATAGTAAAATGGAAGTAATTGGCTCATTTAAGGAAAATGTCAAGAATTAGATGAATTCTAAGGTTGACACTTGGCAATAGAGGATTCAATCTTCCATAGGCCCCCTTTACTCTTCTCCTATAACGAAATCATAGCCCCTCTAGTGCTCTTTACACAACCATATTGGACCATTTTATTATTTTTCCAACATAATATTTACATAGCATTCAAATTGGCATGATAATCCAATGACACAGTCCATATAGAAATATTTGCATTATACATGCCTAGACATTTACTAGTTGGGCCTTGGGTTTGAGCTCCGCACTAGCTAGAATCCATACTATCATATTTACATCATTTACATTAATTGATTTAATATATTCCAAGTAAAAATTGGGGGTATTACATAGATGAGTTCATTGGGATTGTGTTCAAGCGAAGATGAGATCTACTCCATATATTTATTTGTGGTTTAGGAGCATTAGGTTGAGAAGCCTCTTTTGCTTCGTTTATTCTCATGTATTGAAGACACCTCTCTTTCCTAAGCTTATTCCTTGATTCCTCATCCATAGATTTTAGCATGTCAATTCGAGACAACCTAGGAACATCACCATGTTTTTGCTTAATTAAATCCATTTTCTCACTAGTGGCTGGATGAGTTCTCAATTGAACATTATATATAAAACCTATATATTCAACCAAATTTAAGCTAGAAGGGCAAGGACTACTAGGATATTCATTGTTTCCAAACCCTTGACCCTAAGGACAATCCCATTCATTATGATATTCATTGCAAGGAAAGAACCATGGGACATATTCCTGATTGACTACATTAGTTGGAGCAAGAGTATTTAGGAATCTCAGCTCCCGGGGTGGCATATTCCTATTCCGTCCTTGGTTTTCTCTAGGTTGAATACTTTGTTGATATATTGGAGGAAAATTTCCTTGATGTCGCCTTTCCTTCTCTAGACTTGACACTTTGTTCAAAAGTTCTATTTGTGAGTGAAACAATTTAGAGGTTATATTTTCAAATTTATGACGAAGCAAGCTATAGGATCTAGATTTGTATCATCATTATTTTCATGTCCCCAAATTTTTCATTGGGTTACAATGGCCTAAGCCACTTGGCCATACTCATTATAGTTTTGTTGGAATAGTCTCACCATCATTTTTTATATTTGCATGCCTGCATGCATTCTGTCATCATGCATGCATCCAGTCATCAGTATGGTAGTCTCCCCAGCACCTGGAGCCTATGTTCAACCCCCTAGAGCCTTTTTTTATCCCTCAGGAGCCCTCCTACCTACCTAGTGCACCTTGTTTTCCTCACTTGGATGACATATGTGCCCTACTACACTACTTGGATCACTAGTAGTCAGTTGCAACATTTATTGACTAGTTTATTCATTTATTGCTTAGTTTAACTTCTTGTAGCTAAAATTTGTCTGTATCAGAGTGCCACTTGACCTATTGACAGCCTCATCAGCCTCATGCATCCTCCTTGGAGTCTCCATCCCTTGATTTCTTCTCACATGACTCAGTTAGACTCAGTTAAACTCATTTGACTAACTCTTGACTATTTGTGACTACTACCACTGATTGGATGTTGTCTCCAATGCTATCCAAGCCACACATTGAGGAGAATTCGAACGAACTTAGGAGGCATTCGAATCCATTTAATTGTATTCAGTTATTATTCACTTTTCATAGTGTCAGCTTACAGCTGATGTATGATACAACAGTTTTTGTCATTTCTTGTGTTAATGAGTAATTATTGATTCGACAATTCTTCTTCTCTTCTCTACTATTCTTGAGTGATTTTTAGTGAGGTTTTCTCCAGCTGTGTGATCTCTCTTGTAAAATATCACATGCTATCAGAGTTGGAGTCATCTATTCGAATTGCAGCAGCAATACTTGTAGCAGTTGCAACAATTCTTTGAGCATTTGTCTTTCATTGAGCACCAGAAGCCTCTGGATTTCCACAGCAAGTCCTGGTGCAATTGTATTGAATTCATTGGAGCAATCCAATGAGGTCTATCCAGGTGTGAAGGATCCAATCACATGTGCTCAATGTCCTAACAAAGTGTTCAATTCGAATTGCAACAGATCTCCATTTACAATTCTCATTGTTTTGCTCCATCATTCAAATTCATCTTCAATTTGACTTCAACAACTACCAATGGATCTAAAACTAAATTCATTCAACTATTTCGAATGGAAGGCCAATATGGACATATTCATGAATTCCAAGAGCCTCTCTAGAGTTTTGAATGGGACTACAGTTGAACCCACTGGTGCAGTAGATAAATCCAAGTACTTAGACAAACTTGATGAATCAGTAGGACTGCTGCTTCTCAGCATTTCTGAAGACCTCCATTTTCATGTCATAGATATAGAAACTAAAAAAGAGGATTGGGACAAGCTCGAATCTCTTCTTGGACAGAAATATGACTTGAAAGGTCATAAATTGGAAAATGAGCTCATCTCCTTGAGCCCAAGCAGTTTCGAAACCATCATTGGGTTTCTCAACAAGTTCAAAAACTTGATTTCACAGTTGAAGAGATATGGGATAGAGAAGGAAGAGAAGCAACTCATCCTTTCCATACTATCAAAAATAGGCCTCGAATTCTCAGTATTTGTATCCACCTTTCATTCAGCGAAGTTATCCATCCTAAAATGGAATTTTCCCACTCTTGAAGACTTCATCCAGTCTCTTACACTTGAGGAGGAGAAGTTAGTTCACATGGGAATGATAAAACCCAAATTGGATTCAGCCCTTGTATCCACTGAGATGAAGAGAGTGAATGGAAAGAGTAAGAAAAAATCATTTGACAGAAAGTTGAATGAGCAGAAGCAGAAGGAGGCTCCAAATCAGTCAGATGGAGTTTCGAATCCTAAGAAAGACAATCAAAATCAGATGGGGAAATCCAAATGCACATACTACAATAGAGGATTCCATCCTGAGAGTTCATGTATGAAGAAGAACATAGATCTGATGGCTTAACTTCTTGAAAAGAATAACCTTCCAGTACCTGCATGTGCTAGAAAGAAAGAAGGTGAACCATCAATATCAGAGCAAAAATAAAGATGTCATGCTCTCATGGAAGGTGCATCAACACAATCCTACTCCATCATAGATTCAGGAGCATCAAGACACATGTATTCCTCCAAAGATCTCTTTTCTGGTTTCGAATCCACTATTGGACCATCCATCATGTTGGGGAATGATTTTGAGGTCTCCTCTGAGGGGATTGGAAGAATCAAACTTGATCATGGGTACTTCTCATATGTGCTCTATGTCCCTACACTCACTGCTAATATACTTTTAGTCTACCGGATGACCCACACTAGAGAGCCCAAGAGGGTGATCTTCTCTCCAAATGAGGTCTAAATCCAAGACATGGTATCAGGATCTAGCATTGCAAAAGGTGTTTCAAACCACAAGTCGAAACTCTATGAGTTCTCCCATTTTCTACCTCTCTCTAAACAGTCTTCTCTTCACACTCATGCAAATGAAGAGAGTAGGCTATGGCATGAAATATTTGGGCATCTCAACTACAAGTACCTGCAAGATATGCATACTCAAGACATGGTTGAAGGACTACCCAAAGTCAAGTTTTCCAAGGAAAACTGTAATGGTTGTTTGATGGGAAAGCATCCTGAAAAGAAGTTTGAGAAGGGGAAGGCAAGGAGAGCCTCTCAACCTCTAGATCTGATTCATAGTGATGTTGCAGGGCCATTTTTAGATCTATATTTGAATAGAGAAAGGTATATTCTTACTTTTATTGATGATTATTCAAGATTTACATGGGTATACTTTCTCAGATTAAAATCAGAAGTATTTGGATTCTTTAATTTTTTCAAGTCTTCTACAGAAAAAATTTCAGATAGAAAGATCAAGGCCATTCGCACTGATAATGGAGGTGAGTACATAAAACGTGATTTTCAATCCTTTTGTGCTGAAGAAGGCATTGAGATGCAACATACTATTCCCTATACACCACAGCAGAACTACGTTGCTGAGAGGAAGAACAGAACATTGAAAGAGATGACCACCTGCATGCTAAAGTCGGAAGGGTTGCACCCTAGTCTTTGGGTAGAAGCCATCAACTGTGCCACCTATCTTCAGAACAAAGTTCCCCACAAAGGACTCAAAGATATGACTCCTTTCGAAGCATGGATGGGATACAAAACTGATGTATCTCATATTAGAGTGTTTGGATCTAGAGCATGGGCAAGGATTCCAACTGAGAAAAGGAGAGCCCTAGATCCACAAAGCAGAGAGTGTATTATGGTGGGTTATGCATTGAATGCAAAGGCATACAAGCTTATTGATCCTTCTACTATGACAACATTCCTTGATAGGAGTGTATAATTTGAGGAATGGCCTCTACATGATGCTCATCCTGTTGAGCAAGAGAGATTTCCTACCACACCTCCATTGCTTGATGAGAAAGAGAGCGAACCTTCATCACATGACAGTTCAAATTCAGAGTATGAGAGTGAATATGATCAAGAGTGAATGCTAGATCTAGATCCACAAGAACCTGAAGATATAGAACCTATTAGTGAAGATGAGCGAATGGAAGACCAAGATCCAGATCTACAACTTGCATATCCTCCTCTTCCTAGATGGTCATCCACTACTCTTAGATCTGCTGGAGTTCTTGTGGGAGATCCACTTGATCCGAGGAGAACCATATCTGATTTTCAGAATGGAAGGTTTCATCCTTCTCACATTACTAATCCATTTCTTGTTGACAGATCCTTCTTCGGTGGAGAATTGCACTTACCATTTGGGGTGATTGATGTACATTATTGATTATCCTACCATAGTATATCTTGAGGAGGGGCTTTCTTCCTACTGGGTTTTCCCTCTTTCCTCACTTTATTTATCTAGATTGTTGTACGAGGTGAACTTTTGTCTTAGTCACCAGGGCCCTACCATTAGTTCCTTCAGTTGTTCCTCATAGTTTGGCTTGCGGGAGGGGTGTTGGGATATTCTCACCATCATTTTTTATATTTGCATGCCTGCATGTATTCTACATGCATCCCGTCATCAGTATGGAAATCTCCCCAGCACCTGGAGCCTATGTTCAACCCCCTAGAGCCTATTTTTATCCCTAAGGATCCCTCCTACCTACCTAGTGCGCCTATTTTTCCTCACCTGGATGATATATGCGCCTTACTACACTACTTGGATACCTAACAATCAGTTGCAACATTTATTGACTAGTTTATTCATTTATTGCTCAGTTTAATTGCATGTAGCTTCCAGTTGTCTGTATCAGAGTGCCACTTGACCTACTGACAGCCTCACCAACCTCATGCGCCCTCCTTGGAGTCTCCATCCCTTGATTTGTGCTCACATGACTCAGTTAGACTCAGTTAGACTAATTTGACTGACTCTTGACTATTTGTGACTACTACCACTGATTGGATGATGTCTCCAATGCTATCCAAGCCACACATTGAGGAGAATTCAAATGACCTTAGGAGGCATTCGAATCCATTTGATGTATTCAGTTATTATTCACTTTTCACAGTGCCAGCTTACAACTGATGTATGATACAACAATTTTTGTCATTTCTTGTGTTAATGAGTGATTATTGATTCATCAATTCTTCTTCTCTTCTCTGCTATTCTTTAGTGATTTTTAGTGAGGTTTGCTCTAGTTGTGTGATCTCTCCTGTAAAATATCACAAGTTTGTCAAATTGGTGCTAAGGGTCAAATAATTGCCAAGAATGATGTCTAAGTTAGCAATAATGTAAAATTAGATCCAAATGGACAATGTGGGCCACATTAAGAGAAATTCCCAATTCAAAGTTGTAATATACCCATCCACGTGAACTATCATGGAGGAGAATTACTAGTTCCTAGGTTGGGGGTGGAAGCATTAAAAGTTGGAATAAGGGAGCTACAAGACCCAAAATGACCTTAGACTTACAATATAACATTATATGGGTCAAAAAAATAATAAAAAAAAGAAAATAAGGTGGCATTGGATCATGAGGTCACATAAGAGGTTGTGGGGCCCACATGTGGCAAGAGTCCCCACTACACTTGGCATTATTCTCTCACCAATTAGAGTTCAAGATGAAGGGTAACATACTTTGGGGATTTGAAGAGGTATTATTCATGGCATGAATCATGTAAGGTCTAATTGGAGTGGAAGAGAAACTCCCATGGAAGAGGAAGAGGCATCTTAGAAGAATTGTGACACTTGAAGCTAGATTCCCTAACTCATATGACAACAATGATGAAGATTATATGACACTTATGACAAAGTTCAGACCTGATTGCAGAAATATTACATATCTGACATGTCAGGGATAGAAATAGCCTCCAAGAGGGCACACAATGGGAGTTAGGGCAGCCAGGAGTTCCTCATTCGAATTGATGGAAGAGGAGAGCTAGGAAAAGTTGGACAAGTGGCACTCATGGGAATCTCTCCCTAACTTGCGTTGGGATGAGTCTCTTGGATGGAATTAGATATACGGATGCCTTGGGATTTTAATAAAATACAAGAGAAAAGAAAGAGAGAAGCTTTTGATCATTTATCATTTTGCAAATCGGAGAGCATAGCTTGTCCATGCTAGTGGAGTGTTTACTCTACTTTTCTTAGTACCAATTTCGAGGGTGAAAGATTCTCATCCTAATTGGAAATTGGAGAGGCCATTTAGACATTTCATTTGGAGCTACAATGGATTCATTTGTTGTAGGTTGAAGCTACAGGCCTTCTCGTGACCATTTCTCCTTCAACTTGTTCCCACATCTCTCTCATGTTTCTCTCTATATTATTGCTCTTGGAGGAAGGGCGCACATGGTGAGATGCTGATCTATTTGTGGAAGTCCAAGGGGACCCAATTATTTGTAATATGATGCATTAAATCTGTATTTTATTCTCATATGAACCTCAGGTCGAATATCCAAGTAAAACCATGTAAAAATGCCAAACTATGTATGAATGGTGTCATTTTCCCCCATAGCTTTTGCATAGCGCACTTGTTGTTTCACATAGTTAGTGAAGGATTGATATTTAGAATTCATGGACATGTTATCTGCTATATATTTGTAATAATCATATCATGAGATGCACATATCAAAACATTATGTATTTCAAGTGATATTTACATTCAAGGAAGAGATTCGAGCCATTTTCCCATATATCTTGTTGAGAGAGCTTGAAGTTGTTTGGTATCGACTTGTATCAGTAGATATATGTGGTTTTATTGCTGTTTGGAGAGCCATTAATATACTGAATAATTTTCATACACCTTATGCAATTCCTTGTAACATTTCTCACAAATTTCATAGCACGTTATAGCGTTTTCTCTCATTTCCCCATATGTTAAGACATGTTTACCAATCTATGATTTATGGGAGTTCAAGCAGCCTTTAGGAACTCATTAATGATGAATTTGGGTGCCCATTGAAGTAATATAACTAATACATGTCTTTGTTATGAAATTTGGGAGGTTCGTACTGCATTTGGGAAGCCATTAGTGACCTATACCCTTGGGGGATTTGAACCTCGAATTTACTAGCAAATTTCCCTATTTTCTCCTGAACTTAAATGAATGTTGTAGAAGTATTTTGATAGTGTCCAAGAACCTATAAGATTCCTTTTTATTTCCTAATACCTTTCAAACACTCTCAGACCCAATTCGAAATCCTTAGGAGTCTTTTGGAGCTATTTACCCTTGGGGGTTTCAACATTGATTTTTCTAGTAATTTTGCCTTTCATTCTCTAATTGTACATGAAAGTTGTTGAAGTACTTAGAAAGTGTCCAATAATATAATCTCTGTATTAGGGTTTCATAATACACCTCAATCCACTCTATACATAATTCAAAACCATTTGGGATCATTTGGGACAGTTTGGAGCTTCACTAGTCCAAGGTTCGAAAATTGGCCAAATTGGGGACATTACAGTGGTATCAGAGCATGGTCCTTGGACCTGTGAATTGATATCATACATTGAAGAATAATTTTCATCCATGTATTACTATTATGATGAATCCTATGAGTACAATTCTTATGAGCAATATGAAGAAGAATGTGAATGGTATGAGGAAGAGGTGCCATCATGCAACACTTCTTACAATTTCATAAGGAATGAGGGTTATTCTTATGAATTTGAATCTGATGAATATGAGTGTGTCACACTACCAAATTATAATTCTATGAATGAATTAAAAATATTGAGAGCAACATGTAAAACCTTTCCCCAACAATATCAAGCATATCTAGCTTTGAAGGGAGATATACGAAAGTCCATTCCTTTTGAAGACTATGTTGATTGGGTGTTTTAAACTAGGTCCAAAAATGAATATGTGGAGTTAGTGAAGAAAGGTCTATGCCCTTCTTGCAAAATACCTTGGATAGAAAATCATATATGTGTGAGTGAAAAGGAGGAGACCCATGAGCCACCTAGTTCTGAAATAGGTGAAGTAGAAGAAGCAGTACATGAAGAGGATTGAAATTCACTCCCAAGTGACTCTGAAAAATATGAAGAGACATCACATGAGCATGAAGAAGACTCTATTGAAAATATTGAAGATCATTTCAAGACACATCCTACCCTGGACATGAATTAAACAACATATAATGATGGATGCTTGAACTATGAAGGAGTACCTACTGATGGGTCCTCACACCTCTATGTTGGTGACATAGAGATCACTTTTGAAAGTGTTTCTGCAAACCAAACTTCCATTAAGCATGAAAATTAATACCTTGTATCAATTGAAGAAGAACCAAGATCAACTTCCCCATCACCACATGAGCTTAATGAAGTTGGTCCAAGCAGAAAGGACAAAGAAGAAGAGGTCCCTCTACAAGCGCCTCTTTTTATTGAAGGGTCATTCAAGATGAATGAAAATAAGATCCAAGATACCCTTAGCATACTCCATGACACTCAAGCATTGGTGTCAAATTCTTGTTGGAAAGTTTCTTCATTGAAGGATCCATCCTTCCTTGAAGATATGGAGAAGATTCAAAGAGCAATGTGCAACATCGAAGGTAATTTCATGTCACTGCTTTTTGATAGAAACAATTGGTTGAGCTTAATTAATGGTTACATGGAGCATACTTGAATAAAATGAGGATATTCATAAGCTCAAAATGAAAAAAGGGCAACTTCTTGATAGGTTGCAAGATACTTGTTCTTCCTCCTATGTTTCAGATTGTCAAATGGTAGATTGCCTGGAGGATTCTCATGACACGATGGATCATGAGTTACATGGAGCATACTTGAATAATAATGAGGATATTCATAAGCTCAAAATGAAAAAAAGAGCAACTTCTTGATAGGTTGCAAGATACTTGTTCTTCCTCCTATGTTTCAGATTGTCAAATGGTAGATTGCTTGGAGGATTCTCATGACACGATGGATCATGAGAAAGATGGAAACTTGCAGGTGTTTGATGTCTTTGAATATGAGCTTGATGAGAACCAAGCACTTGTTGTGGTGGAAGAGGAACTTGAGTTGCCTCTTGGAAATGGTTACACAATTTTTGAATAAGTGTGTGATTCCATTACATTGGAACCAAACTATGAGGAAAGTTTTTCCCTTTTGAGGGAGGTGCATGATCCTACCCTTATGGATCCTACATATGATGACACTTTTTCATATTCTGATCATTTGGGTGAGTTGGTTCATTATCCTACATCCTACACTTCCATATTTTGCATCATTCATCCTAATGAAGTATGGGTGAAAAGTTTCTTTTTGATGGTGCCACATGAGGAGTATGAAACTTCTATATCTCTTTTAGATGATGATATGATTAGATCACTTTATCATTATTTACATTTGCAGCAGCATACTTTGTTATCTTATGATGATACATATCTACATGGATGCACCTATGATCTTCACTTAAGTCATTTGAAGGCTCGTGATTTTCCTTGCTCCTTGCTTAGTTCAATTGATGTTGGAGGAACTTCATCCAATACTTGGGTGAAGCGATATATAATTGGAGAAAATTCTTATTGGAAAAAACATCCTTTGTTATTTCTTGATAATACACATATTCATGGATTCACAAATGGTACTTCTGTGAGCCCCTTGAAGGCTCATTGTTTTCTTTTCTCCCTACTTGGTTCAGATTTGAGCGGAAATTCTTCATTCACTTCTTGGATGAAAGAATACATGGCTGATTATTTTGTTGCATCTTACATCCTTTTGGAGAAGCATTATAGGGCATGGGATTCTCACCTATGTCATTGGAACATATTTGATTGGTCACTTGATGCTTGTATGCACTTGGAAAATGGCGGTCTACTTACTTGGAGGTACATGCACTTTCATGATTCTTTGATGAGGCACCTCCTTGATGTACATTTTAATTATGTTGTTATGTACTTTTATGATCTATCCTTTGTACTTATCATGTTTGGAATAATGCATACAAGGAAATGGGATCTAGGAATCCTATTGCCTGATGGTATGGGCTGGAGAGCACTCCTAATTGTTGGAGTGCAATAAAAGCAATGGGACCCTGGGATAATTTTTAGTCTCAGTGGTTTCAATTTTTTGCGAAACAACTAGTATGGGAGATTGAATCCCCACTTAATAAGGTTATTTTAATCAGAGCAGTGCAACAGCAATCATGGTGGTTCCTCTCTAAAATTTTCATGGCATATTGAAGACTCAAAGTTGGGAAATTCAGTGGCAACTTCAAAGAATTATACAGTGGTATCATAAAGGGTTTCCAAAATATGAAAGAGGTAAAGAGTGATTGTGATTTTTTTTATGGATTTAATTAATGTTTTGGTGTTTAGTGGTGATGTTATAAGGGATATCAATATGAAAAAAGAAAACCCACATCTCCTTGCTTTTGGAAACACACAATTGTAGTAGATGAGTGCCACTACTCAATGTTTTGGAAATAAATTTTTGGAAGCAAAGTTTTGGAAAGAAAGCAGGTTCTTCAACATCCATGTTTGAAATTGCTTGAGGACAAGCAATATTGGGAGGGGAGTATTTGTCATGTCCCCAAATTTTGCATTGGGTCACAATGGCCTAAGCCACTTGGCCATACTCATGATAGTTTGTCAAATTGGTGCTAAGGGTCAAATAATTGCCAAGAATGATGTCCAAGTTAGAAATAATGTAAAATTAGATCCAAATGGACAATGTGGGTCACATTAAGAGAAATTCCCAATTCAAGTTGTAATATACCCATCCACATGAACGATCATGGAGGAAAATTACTAGTTCCCTAGGTTGGGGGGGGAAGCATTAAAAGTTGGAATAAGGGAGCTACAAGACCCAAAATGAACTTAGACTTACAAATTCACATTATATGGGTAAAAAAAATAAAAAGAAAATAAGGTGGCACTGGATCATGAGGGAACATAAGAGGTTGTGGGACCCACATGTGGCAAGATTCCCCACTACACTTGGTATTATTCTCTCACCAATTTGAGCTCAAGATGAAGGGTAACATACTTGGGGGAGTTGAAGAGGTATTATTCATGGCATGAATCATGTAATGTAGAATTGGAGTGGAAGAGAAACTCCCATGGAAGAGGAAGAGGCATCTTAGAAGAATTGTGACACTTGGAGCTAGATTCCCTAACTCATATGACAACAATGATGAAGATTCTATGACACTTATGACAAATTTAAGACCTGATTGATGACATCTGACATATATGACATGTCAGGGCTAAAAATATCTTCCAAGTGGGTGCACAAGGGGAGTTAGGGCAGCCAAGTGTCCCCCATTCGAATTGATGAAAGAGGAGAGCTAGGAAAAGTTGGACAAGTGGCATTCATGGGAATCTCTCCCTAACTTTGATCCAGGTGGATGTCGGTGGCGGCCCAACTCTTCCAATGGCCCAAAACAGTATTATGACAATTTTGGTAATTTACTATTTTTAGCAGTTTTTCGGGTCCTCAACTTTCAGAGCCGTTTTGAGGCCCTAAATGACGTTTTTTGGGGAATCTTGCTCAACGAATGTCCCCATTCATGTTTTTCAGCATAGTCCTCGGCTAGATCTTTCCAACGAGCTATCGTGCGCCCCAAACGAAGATCCTATGCCAAAGTGCGCCCCAAAACAGGTTCCACAAAACTGATGGCTTTTCATCTTCCGGGGTTAGGGTTTTGGATTTTGGGTATTGTAAAAAGGCCTTTAGAGCCTCATTGTATTCATCTTGGCACGAATGAGCACAATGGCCACATCTCTTCTAAGATATAGCTACTACCATTCTAGCTGTTGTATTTTACAGTCTGTTCTATTTCCGCTATTTAATAGAATATGTGTTTACTGTATCACTGGGTTCTCTGCAATATATCTCTGTATTTGATTCTGTATATGCTCTTTTATTCCGTTCCCACATAAATCCGGATCAAACTTGAGTTGGGGTGAGTCTCTTGGATGGAATTAGAGCTAAGGAGGATTTGGGAGGTTAATCTTTTGATCATTTCTCATTTTGCAAATTGGAGAGCATAGCTTGTCCATGCTAGTGGAGTGTTTACTTTACTTGCCTTAGTACCAATTTCGAGGGTGAAAGATTCCCATCCTAATAGGAAATTGGAGAGGCCATTCAGACATTTCATTTGGAGCTAAAATGGATTCATTTGTTTCAGGTTGAATCTACAGGGCTGCTTGTGACCATTTCTCCTTCAACTTGTTCCCACATCTCTCTTGCGTTTCTCTCTATTTTCTTGGTCTTGGAGGAAGGGTGCACATGATGAGATGATGAGAGGCCCCATTTGTTTGTATATGATGTCTGAACTCTATATTTTATGCTAATATGAACCTCAGGTCGAATATACAAGTAAAACCATGTAAAAATGCCAAACTATGTATGAATGGTGCCATTTCCCCCCATAGCTTTTGCATAGCGCACTTGTTGTTGCACATAGTTAGTGAAGGACTGATATTTAGAATTAATGGATAGGTTATATGATATATATCTCTATAATAATCATATCATGAGATCTGCATCTCTAAACATTATGTATTTCAAGTGATGTTTACATTCAAGGAAGAGATTCGATCCATTTTCCCATATATCTTGTTGAGAGAGCTTGAAGTTGTTTGGTGTCAACTTGTATCAGTATATCTCTTTGGTTTTATTTCTGTTTGGAGAGATATTAATATACTGAAGAACTTTCATACACCTTATGCAATTCCTTGTAACATTTCTCACAAATTTAATAGCAAGTTATAGCTTTTCTCTCATTTCCCCCTATGTTAAGACATGTTTACCAATCTTTGATTTATGGGAGTTGCAGCAGCCTTAAGGAACTGATTAATGATGAATTTTGGTGCCAATTTAAGTCATATAAATAATACATGTCTCTTTTCTTAAAGTTGGGAGGTTCTTACTGCATTTGGGAAGCCATTAGTGACCTCTACCCTTGGGGGATTTGAACCTCGAAGTTACTAGCAAATTTCCCTATTTTCTACTGAACTTAAATGAATGTTGCAGAAGTATTTTGATAGTTTACAAGAACATATAAGATTAATTTTTATGTCCTAATACCTTTCAAACACTCCGTTATCACTAAAAGATGCACGTTGACTGCATAAGGAGCATGGCTAGTGAATCTTAACAATATGTAAAGGATAGGAATGATAGTTGTAAACAAGGTAGAAACATGACAAAGATCGGGATATGTTTAAAGATATTGAACAACAGGAAATGTATCACTATCATAGATATTAATAAGATAGATCTACGAGCATAACTTTATGAAAGAAATGAATCAGGTTCTGCATCAAGCATTAAAGATAATTGCATATTAATCAAGAGAATCTTGGCATGGATTGATAAGACCACACACATGACAGAATAATGATAATATGTAACTTAGTTATTAAAGCAAAACAGGCTCATATGATCACAATCATTTCAAAGCAACTACTTCATATCAACACAAAGCAAAATGTGTACATGTCTGTATGCAACCAACAGTAACAGTCTGCTCTAACCCTGCCTCAGCCCTCGGTTGGAACCTCTTCCCTATGTTACAAATGATCCAATTTATAGAAAAATATATTTCCCTTGCAGTTACAGATTTTTTGGCATAAAATCTAAACAATAAACTAAAAATGGAAGCAATCTTGAAGTATTTGCAAGAAATATGGAATTGCTGGAGCTGTTGCCTTTAAATCTAGATTTGACCTCTTGGGTATCCAATTTTCTCCCCTATTGCCAAGTGTTGAGCAAATTACCCTGCAACTTATTAATTATCTGCCTGAAATTTCTGAGTTGAATATAATTCACACCGAATGCTGGACTTGTCACCTAAACTGTTGGGTAAAATATGGAAATCATCCTTGAATCTTTCTGCAAAATTTTAGGAACAAATTCTATCAGTTGACCAAGAATAACATAAATCTTCAATTTCCCTGCCAGAGATTCGGAACTGCTGAGATCACATGTCTTCAAATTCGAAATCTGGAGTTGTCTTTCCAATTAACTTGCCACCTGCATCCTTGAAAATACAAGGGCTGTCACATTTCCTTAAAATGCCAGATTGATCCTTTGGATACTAATCCAATGTTCATTTTTAGAACAAAACAAATTTTCTAAAATCTGGAGAATTATTGACTGCCATCTATTCATGAAATGCTTAAATGTTGCTAAAATATGCTCATTAAATCACTTAAAATATGGAGTTGATATAGATAAAATTGAAACTGATTCTCAAATATGCCTTTAAATCTGAGATGACCTCTCGGGTGTATAAATTCTTCCCCTGCTGCCAAGTATTATGCACTCCATCTCAAGTTCCTATCTCATCTCCTTACACATGAATTTCAAGATTGACTTGAATTCGCAGAATAGATGACACTTGGATAATTTTAAACAAGCTGAGCTCTTATGATGGATGCACATCTCCTTTCAAAGCATACTGAATGTAATATGCATCTACAAAGGATTCCCATGAGCAAATTTGGCATTTGTTGGATTTGATGCTCAAGGTCGGGCTCTTTCATTTTACCGTGCATGGGACTTTATCGCACATGCACAACGAAAAATACTTTTAAAACTCTGCATATTATCCAGTGCCAATGACATAGATCAAGTGTAGTGCATGATATAACCTTGTCTCGTGGAATCCCCTAGATGCTTTGTGTGACGTGGATGAGATTTCTTGACAATGAATGGGCTTTGGCCATCTTGGTTTAAAATAATACAAAGGATCCTCTTCTTTTTATTGAAAATAAAACTCATTCCCTTTTTGGAATCCACGTGATCATGAAACTTATGGGTGGGTAAAGGAAATAAAGTGAAAACCTCCTTTTTATATTTTTAAACCAAACTTAAATTTAAATATAAAATCATTTAAATAGTAAAATTAAAAATGATTTTATATTTAAAAAATAATTATGATCCTTTTCCCAATAAAATTGAAGAAAGGAAAGCAATACTCTAACCTAGAAGATTTGATGGACTCTGATGCATGGATTTGAGGCTTTGACAAAATACTAGTAAACTGTCAGAATGTTAATAATTTTGCTGGAGTGGATCTGGTAACAACATCTGGCTCTGGCTGGGGATGGCATGCTCCCTGCGAGCCGCCAAGAACTTGCAGACCTGTGCCTTCTCTTGAAACCATCTCTGACATCTGTACCCTGCTGCCATTCACTGAAAGCTAAAAATTGAAATCTGCCCTGTCCTGTACCAGTGCTCCATTGCGCTGGAGTCTTCATGCTGCTGCAAACCCCAAAAATCAAAAGTGATCCATACTCATACTGCTGTAAACCAACAAACTGAAAAGAATCTATCTGCTCGTATGGAGAGCTTATTCTCCTGCCTACTTCTACTTCTAATTAGTAGAAGCAAATTGATCAAGTAAAACTGAATCTCCAATGCATCCAAGTAAGTAATTGGCAAACAACTTGAACCTTACTTCCAACTTTATGCAAAGTCACAAACACATAGACTGTAGTACGTGAATCATAATCTTTGAAATCATACTTACAATCCAAAAATCCAGCTTTAAAGATGGAAATAACTGAAACTTCATCACTGCAAAACATCTCCATATAATTGGAAACTGGATCTTGAAATTTGTACAAAACTTGTTGCTGCTCAACAACTGACAAAGAAACATGCATAATCAATTGCTCATCTAATCCTTTCTGTTTTCCTTTGCCATATCGCTATGATTCGGATCCATCACTATGATGTGCTGGCCCATTACAGCTGACAATTCTGAGAGAAACGAAGAGATATGTTCTTGACCTTCTACATCACTGTCTTCAAAATGATCAAATGAAAGATGAGTCTTAAAAAATATGCCATGAAGAAACTGTTGATTACCCTTTCTAATAATGATATCTTTAAAAGATGTATCAGAAATAAGAAAATCTTCATAAGTATTTTGAACAACAAACTCATAACTTTTATCGACCATAGCATGAACACATTGCTGATCATCTCTTTGTTGAAAAGTGGAACTAGATGTGATTCCATTAGTCGACAAGCATTTATAAACTTTAAATTCTTCGTCTTTATCACTATACTTGTCAAATATTGGAGCATTAGGATAGAATCCTAATGGAAAAGATGAAGATTTCTGCATAGAATTATTAACAATGTGGCTTCGAAACAGATTTAAAATAACATCTCCTTCTTCCCCATCATTATCTTCTTTTTCATTTAGATTTGAAGCAACGGGTACATAAATAGAAAGATAATCCTCTTGTTGTTCCTCCTTGGAAATGGATGATCTTATCAAATCCAGTTCTTCATGATTGGTGCAATCTCCTTTTGTCTGCACATCTGAAAGCTGGGGACTTCCCTTACTGATTTCCATTGGTATTTGACCAAAAGACACTTGATCATTGTTAGAACAGTAACCACACTTAGTACCATAATCCATAAATTTTTAATTGCCCATGTGCTTAATTAAACCATGTTTTGGATTAAGTGACTATAGTTGGTCAAAAACCCACTTTTGAGAGTGTTCACACCCACTTCCAAGCAAACCAGTTCACCCAGCCTCCTGTTTTGTCCAGAAGTGCACCCTCATTTATTGCTGGTGCGCCCTCTCTCCTTGTTTTGGGGAATTTTAGTTGACCAAGGGCGCTAGGGTGGATTTTTGCCCATTTTTGGCTAGATTTGGAGCATTTAATGCTCCCTTGGGCCCCCAAACCTCCTCTACTTGCTCACCCACGCCTGCCTTGAGCTAATTAATGACCCAGCATGCTTCAGCCACCTCCACACCAGAATTAGTGGCTGTTTGGGGTGATTGGGATTGAGTTGGACCCACCTAGGGGGGATTGAGGCCAATTTGGCATTGATGACTTGTACACTCAGCTTGAGCCACCTAATGCTCTCGATTTTCTCATGGATGTAATAAAAACCTGTTACTAACATTTTCACATGTTAGACAGTCAGTTAATCAAAGGTTTCAGCATACATTGTGTGTAAAATTATCATCTTTTTCAAGTTTTTCCACTGTATTTGCAAATTAATTCGATTTTGTGAGGTTCTCCATAGCTCCTAGATCTTCTGTGATCAAAATACTCACATGGTATCAGAGCCATCGTGGAGTTAGTGAGTTGCAGGTCAATATTGAGCATTGAACTGCATTCTAGAGAGGATTTCCAGACAAAAATTGAGTGTTTTTTGCAGGTGTTTCAATAGTTTTCTCACCATTAACGCAGCAGTCATGGAAGCAAACCAAATGTTTCTCACACCCTTCAATTTTTTCGATTGGAAGGCTGAGATGGTTATCAAGCTGAGATCTAAGGGTCTCTATAGAGTAACCATGGGCACAGAAGTGGAGCCAAATTCTGCTGTGGAGAAAGCAAAGTACTACAATCGACTTGATGAAGCTTATGGATTGCTATGCCTGAGCATTTCAAGGGAACTCTTGTTTCATATAGACAGTTTGACAACCCCCAATGAAGTATGGGTGAAGCTAGAATCACTCTTTGGGAAAACTGATGAACTGAGAGGCCACCAGCTTGAAAACGAGCTCATTAGCTTGAGCCCAGCGCATTTTGAAACCATCCAGGAGTTCTTCACGAAATTCAAGTCACTGGTGCTTCAACTGCAACAATGTGGAATTGTTAAGAAGGAGGAACAACTGATTCTGTCCATCCTTTCGAAGCTAGGCCCAGAGTTTTCAGTATTTGTTAGCACATTTCACTCAGCCAAAATGACCCTTCGAAATTGGCAAATGCCATCACTAGCTACCTTCATGGAGTGTCTCACTCAGAAGCAGGATAAACTAGTTCAGATGGGCACCATAAAATCAAAGGACCAAGCATTGGCAATGGGTGTTTCAAATGCAAGCAAAGGGAAGCAGAAAGCCAAGAATTCGAAGCAGCAAGAGAAGAGAAAGTTTGACAAGACCAAGTCTGCAGATGGGGGTTCGAATTTGTCAAAGGAGAAGGACAAGAAGGGAAAGGAAAAGACCAAATGCACCTATTGTCATAGGGGATGGCATCCAGAGAGCTCATGTATGAAGAAAACCATTGACTCAATGGCGCAGCTGCTGGAGAAGAACAACATCCCAGTCCCTGAGGGCGCAAGGAAGAAGGAGAGCACCTCAAACCCTGACAATAAGGAGAAGTGTCATGCTTTGGTAGCAGGTACTTCGAATCCCTCTTCCTTCATCATTGATTCAGGAGATTCCAGACATATGGTTTCATCCAGAGAGCTCTTCTCCTCTATGCATTCGAATGGTGGCCCAACAGTTCGAATGGGAGATGATTCAGAAATCCAGACCAAGGGGATTGGTAGGATTGACATGGAGCATGGCTATTTCAGTGATGTGCTCTATGTACCTTCATTGGCTGCAAATTTGCTATCAGTCTATCAAATGACCCATACAGGAGAAGCCAAGAGAGTGACATTCACTCCATATTTAGTAGAAATCTCAGAAATTTCCTCAAATCAAGTTGTGGCAGTAGGGTATGCAGATCATGATGAGAGAATGTACAAATTCTCAAATTTCATTCCAAATTCTAGTGACCAGGCTCTTGTCTCTCATGCCAACGAGACCTCCAAGTTGTGGCATGAAATATTTGGCCACATGAACTACAAATATCTCCAGCAATTGCACAAGGACGAGATGGTGGAAGGGCTTCCAGAAATCAGATCATCAAATGGTGCATGCATTGGGTGTGTAGTTGGAAAGCATCCTGAGCGCAGCTATGAGAAGGGAATGGCAAGGAGAGCCACTCAACCACTTGGATTGGTACATTCAGACCTCATTGGTCCTCTTCCCACTCCATCATATGGTGGATCAAGGTATGTACTTACATTCATAGATGACTACTCTCGATTCTGCTGGGTTTACTTCCTTAAATTGAAGTCAGAAGTGTTTGAGAAACTGAAGATTTGGAAAGCCCTAGTGGAGAACCATAGTGGTCATAAGATAAATATCCTTAGGACTGATAATGGAAAGGAATATGTGAATAATAACATACAGCACCTTTGTGAGGAATGTGGCATCCAAATGCAACATTCAATCCCCTACACACCTCAGCAAAATGGTGTGGCAGAGAGGAAAAATAGATCTCTCAAGGAGATGGCTACTTGCATGATTGAAGCTAGGGATCTAAGCCCTAAGCTATGGGATGAAGCCATCAATTGTGCTGCTCATATTCAGAACAGAGCCTTTCACAAATCAGTCAAAGGAAAAACCCCCTATGAGGCATGGTTTGGCCAAAAACCAAATGTGTCAAATTTCAGGATTTTTGGGTCTAGAGCATGGGCTCGAATTCCATCAGAAAAGAGGAAGGCTTTGGAGCCACAGAGTAGGGAATGTATCATGGTTGGATATGGTGAGGACACAAAGGGCTACAAGCTCTTTGACACATCCACACTTAAAACTTTCATTGAGAGAAGTGTGCAATTCGAAGAAGAACCAATTCGAGATTTTGAGCTTGCACCGGGGGAAAGCTCCTCTCCTCCACACCTTAATGAGATTAGTGATGATTCCACCTCTGATTTTTATGATATTGCTGAAGATGACATGGCTGAAGATGACATTGCTGTACATGAGTCACCATCAAGGCCCAAGTGGGCTGAGAAAATCATACAAGATGCAGGTGAATTGGCAGGCAATCCCCAAGAGCCTAGGAAGACTAGATCTCAAACAATCAATGCTTCCTTTGCAAATGAAAGTGAACTTGCTGATCACTGTTATATGATGATTGGATCTGATCCAACATAATATCAGGAAGCTCATCATGATCCAAGGTGGAGAGCAGCAATGCAAGAAGAATTCCAGTCTCTCAAAGAGAACAAAACATGGGATTTGGTGCCTCTTCCTCCCAAGAGGAAACTTGTGCAATGTAAGTGGATTTTTCGAACCAAACCTGTTGCTGATGGTTCTGATCTGAAGTATAAGGCTAGGTTAGTGGCTAAGGGCTACTCACAAATCCATGGTGTGGATTATACAGAGACCTTTGCACCGGTTGCAAAGATGGACTCAATTAGACTAGCTCTAGCCATGACAACTAGTAAAGGTTGGGAAGTTCACCACATGGATGTCAAAAGTGCATTCTTGCATGGTGAGCTACAGGAAGATATATATATGCAGCAGCCTGAAGGATTCCAAGAGGATCCCACACTTGTATGCAGGTTGAAGAAGTCACTCTATGGACTCAAGCAAGCCCCCAGGGCTTGGTATGCCAAAATGGATGCTTTTTTGCTCTCAATTGGTTTCTGTCGATGCAAGTCTGATCCAAATGTTTATTTGCAGCATTGTGATGGTAATTTGCAGGTCATTGTACTGTATGTTGATGATCTCTTAATTACAGGGAGCTGCACCAAACAAATTGGCTCAATTAAAGCTTCTTTGCACAGTGAATTTGCCATGAGCGACCTAGGATTGCTAAGGAAATTTTTGGGTTTGGAAATTGAGCAATCTGAGAGAGGTATATTGCTGAGTCAACCTAAGTATGCTTTAGACCTGTTATTCAAGTTTAAAATGGCTGAATGTAAGGCAGCCAAGTGCCCATTCCTTTCAGGCATAAAACTAGGTGAATTTGAAGACTCTCCATTGGTGGATTGTACTCTCTACAGGCAGCTAGTCGGAAGTTTGTTGTATCTTACACATACAAGACCTGATTTGTCTTATGCTGTAAGTGCTGTAGCAAGGTATATGCAGCAGCCACATGAGATCCATTGGAAGGCAGCCAAAAGGATCCTTCATTATGTCCAAGGAACAAAGAACTTTTGGGTACACTATGCAGCTGGTTCTTCACTTCAACTAGCTGGATTTTCTGATTCCGATTGGGCGGGAGATCCCATCGATAGAAAGTCCACTTCAGGTTTTGTGTTTATGTTTGCTGAAGGTCCTATTTGCTGGTCAAGCAAGAAACAGCATACAATTTCTCTTTCATCAGCAGAGGCCGAGTACAGGGCAGCAGTGAATGCAGCCACACAGTGTGTTTGGTTGCAAGGCATTCTTCGGGAGTTTGGTGTTGCTATTGATTCTCCAACCAATATTTGGGTGGATAATCAAAGTGCCATCAAGATATCTACTGATCTAGTACAGAGGAAAAGAACAAAGCACATTGAGATCCACATGCATTACATTCGGGGCTTGGTGCATGACAGGGTGATTTCATTGCAGTATTGCCCATCCACCGAGCAAACTGCAGATATTTTCACCAAGTGCTTTACTGAGAAGACCTTCACTCACCTGAGAGCTTTGCTTGGAGTGAGTGATGGATGGTGATTGCTGCAATTTAATTGCAGGTTCAGCCCCATGTCCATTTTTTAGGGAAATTTTTATCCCATGAGGTTTTACTTCTTTTCCTCGGTTCATATGGACAAATAAAATTTCTGTTTGTATTGAGGTGACTTGAGCCTTTGTTGCCAAGGCCTCCCACTTATCTTTCATGAGATGTACAAAGTTATGGTTAAGGGGGGGTGTTAGAACAGTAACCAAACTTAGTACCATAATCCATAAATTTTTAATTGCCCATGTGCTTAATTAAACCATGTTTTGGATTAAGTGACTATAGTTGGTCAAAAACCCACTTTTGAGAGTGTTCACACCCACTTCCAAGCAAACCAGTTCACCCAGCCTCCTGTTTTGTCCACAAGTGTGCCCTCATTTATTGCTGGTGCGCCCTCTCTCCTTGTTTTGGGGAATTTTAGTTGACCAAGGGTGCTAGGGTGGATTTTTGCCCATTTTTGGCTAGATTTGGAGCATTTAATGCTCCCTTGGGCCCCCAAACCTCCTCTACTTGCTCACCCACACCTGCCTTGAGCTAATTAATGACCCAGCATGCTTCATCCACCTCCACACCAGAATTCGTGGCTGTTTGGGGTGATTGGGATTGAGTTGGACCCACCTAGGGGGGATTGAGGCCAATTTGGCATTGATGACTTGTACACTCAGCTTGAGCCACCTAATGCTCTCGATTTTCTCATGGATGTAATAAAAACCTGTTACTAACATTTTCACATGTTAGACAGTCAGTTAATCAAAGGTTTCAGCATACATTGTGTGTAAAATTATCATCTTTTTCAAGTTTTTCCACTGTATTTGCAAATTAATTCGATTTTGTGAGGTTCTCCATAGCTCCTAGATCTTCTGTGATCAAAATAATCACAATCATTCTATTTTATATTTAAAGAAACCAAATCTTCAGGTATATAATTATCAAAATTTATGATAGTAGGATATCTTTCAACTTCTTCATTATTGTATTCATTATAAATTGGGCCAGCCTTACAAGATTTTAAAGATGAAAATTTATGTTCTATGTTGCTATCATCAACTTTAATATCAGAATCTTGAAAAATTTCTTGCTATAGAACAAAATTAGAGAAAGAGACGGCTGATAATAGATCTTCTTCCTCATTCATAGCATAAGCATCCGCATCAGCTTCACTATTGGGGGACTCTGCTACTAAAGACTGAATATATAATGCATATCCCTCGCAACAATGCTCAAAAAGTTTCTCAGCTGGATACAAATTTTTGCAATATAAATAAAAAGGAGTATGAAAGTCTCTCAAAGATGAAATACTTGAACCAGGAAGAGTTATGTACCATTGTCTCGCACAGCCATCCAATGAATACATAAACATTTTCATCAATACATCTTCATGATGTATATTTAGCTGGTCGATATACTGATGAAACTTTATTACATGAAGTGTAGGATTGTTCTCTTCCATCTCTCTGAACCGTGGAAGGAAATATCCCCACTCGTCCATGATAGACACTAAATTTGGAAAGCCTGGAACATTTGAGAAATTGAGTGGAGCAAACCTTGCATCCACAATAGCAGCCATTCGATCAGTTGATGGCATTCTGGATCCTCAACAAATGGAGTCTCCTCTGGATTCTTTGGAGTCTCCCAGTGAAGCAATCTGCAGTCATATAAATGTCCACTTCTTGTTCACCGTCAAGAAGAAGATCTAATCAATATCAAACCCCAGGGAAGATGACTTCATTCCTCCGTCCCTGGAAAAGGCACTAGAAGATGTTATCACTAAAAGATGTTCCTTGACTGCAGAAGAAGCATGGCTAGTGAATCTTTAATATTAGTTTAATGGATAACTTAGTTGATACATTTCTGGCAGTTTGATCTTTAAACCTAGCTTGATCTTTGTACCGTTATATCTCCATCACTCTATCAACTCAGTTATCCATTAAACCAATTTTAAAGATTCACTAGACATGCTCCTTCTGCAGCCGAGGAAAATCTTTTAGTGATAACACACTCTCAGACCCAATTCTAAATCCTTAGGATTCTTTTGGAGCCATCTACCCTTTGGGGTTTCAACATTGATTTTCCTAGTAATTTCGCCTTTCATTCTCTAATTGTAAATGCAAGTTGTTGAAGTACTTAGAAGGTGTCCAATAATATAATAGTTGTATTAGGGTGTACTGTTAGTTTTTCAGAATTTACTTCAATCTGATCTAGGATCTTAATTGAGAGAATAACATGTACAACATATCAATCATGGACACAATAATGCAAGCACACAAGAGACACAAAGTTTCACCGGGGAAAACCAAGAAGGTGAAAAACCCCGCAACTTCCTTAGAGATAGATAGAGCAATGATACAACCCAAGTACAAGAGATAGTCCTCCTAGCAGCAGCTTCTCCTCCTCCACTAGTGCGCCACTCTCCAATGAGTGTGTGAGTGAGAAAGTGAATGATCAAATATAGTGCCTCCCGCACTCTATTTATACTTGACTTGAATTGCCTAATAACCTTTACTAGGTCGGCCTTAACTTAACCACATAACATAATGCTGACATGGCCGACCCCCAATAGGGTGGTCTAATAACCCTTTAACCCACATGACTTATACAGGGTCGACCCCAACAAGGTGGTCTAATAACCCATCAAGTATAAGTTACGACACTTATAATATAAATGACGACACTTCCATATAAAGGAATAATAACATCTCTATAGGAATACAAACACTTCCGTATAGAGGAATAATAACATCTATATAGGAATACAATATACATATAGGAAATACATTCGGAATTTACAAATACATCAACACTCCCTCTTAACTAGGAAGGTATTTCTCGACACAGGTCTTCTAGCACAAGTCTTCTTCTCTGGATCATCGTCACTAGATCATCGTCATCGTCACTGCTGCTGCTATCTCAATCAATCTCCAATCTACTCGTCATAGGAAGTTCTACAGAGCCAGTCCTTTTTCATACTAGATGTAGGCCCACCACCTGCAGGTCTTCATCATTACTGGCCATACTGTGGAATCCTCAGGAATTATTACATGCGTTAAGCCAAAACCTCGAAAGAGCATCCCATGATTGATTACAAGCATACTACTCAACCTATCGGATATCCAGGATCTTTTACATGTAACTGCACAACCTGTCCACAGCCATAGAGTATCATCCTGATATGCATGATCATACTAATCATCTCATCGTCTATGAAGCACAATCCAGATGCACACAATACAACACTTACACTCACCTGCATGGGAAGACACACTTCAACCATTCGTGAAAGGCTCAACACTCACATCAACGCCCATGGGAGAACACATCTACCACCATGTCGAAAAGGATCTGCACTTACATCAACGCACATGGGAGAGCACATCTACCACCATGTCAGAAAGGCTCTGCACTTACATCAACGCACATGGGAGAACACATCTACCACCATGTCAGAAAGGATCTGCACTTACGTCGATGCACATGGGAGAACACATCTACCACCATGTCAGAAAGGCTCTGCAATTACGTCAACGCACATGGGAGAACACATCTACCACCATGTCAGAAAGGATCTGCACTTACATCAACACACATGGGAGAACACATCTACCACCATGTCGGAAAGGCTCTGCACTTACATCAACACACATGGGAGAACACATCTACCACCATGTCGGAAAGGCTCCGCACTTACATCAACACACATGGGAGAATGCATCTACCACCATGTCGGAAAGGCTCTGTGCATTTGTGTCTTCGGACTCATCACACATGATCCACCTGATCATGTCAAAGCATCTACATGATGCATGTCATCATAGCATGATCATCCTGATCATCAATGCATCCACCTGATGCATACCATGTATCCACCTGATACATATCATCATACATGATCTACCTGATCATACAATGTATCCACCTGATACATATCAACATACATGATCTACCTGATCATACAATGTATCCACCTGATACATATCAACATACATGATCTACCTGATCATATCAAGCATCCAACATGATGCATATACATATACATGATCCAACTGATCATATCTAACATCCAACATGATGCATATACATATACATGATCCAACTGATCATATCTAGCATCCAACATGATGCATTGATCATATCCAACATACAACATGATGCATATACAGAGCAGTAACTGGAGCATCGTCCTGATGCTCATCATCCAGCGCTTACATCCACAGCCATGGGAAGGATCATCCTCTCACCATGCTTGGAATGGCTCCTGCAAATGTGTCCATCACTTCTTCCTCAGAGTGTCGTCAATTTGAAGAACACCAAGCCTCTCTCTGAAGTACTCAAACTTCACTCTGGCTAGTGGTTTCGTCAACACATCTGCAACCTGCTCATCCATCGCAACATACAGGAGCTTCACTGCTCCTCTCTGCTCCATATCCCTGATATAGTGATATTTGATCTCAATGTGCTTCGACCTGTCGTGGAACACCGGGTTCTCAGACAGCTTCACACAACTCTGGTTGTCACAAAAGATACCAGTAGCCTCCAACGGGAGATCAAATAACTCAGACAGTAGCTTCCGGAACCATACTGCCTCACAACTAGCCGAACAAGCTGCAACATACTCTGCTTCGGCTATACTTAGTGCTACGCATGATTTCTTCCTGCTAAACCAAGAGATCGCACCTGATCCCATACTGAAGCAGCACCTAGAAGTGATCTTCCTATCTGCAGCACTGCCTGCCCAATCTGAATCAACATAACCCTCCAGGTTAAACTTTTGATTCGCATCATACTTGAGCCCATAATCAACTGTACCCTTCAGGTACCTCAGAATATGCTTTACAGCAACCAGGTGAACACCTCTCGGATCCATCAGGAATTGGCTCAATGTGTTCACCGCAAAGCAAATATCTGGTCTCGTATTCGTTAGGTACATCAGGGACCCAATCATCTGACGATACATCGTGACATCAACTGACTCAGATGAAGCATCACACAGAAGCTTCAAGTTCGATGCCATAGGTGTGGCCATGGCCTTGCAGTCCATCATCCCGAACCTCTTCAGGATCTCTATTGCATACTTCCCTTGTCCAAGGAAGATCCCATATGTACTCTGCCACACCTCCATGCCTAGAAAATATTGCACCATCCCCAAGTCCTTCATCTCGAACTTGGCAGCAAGCTTCCTCTTCGTATCGGCAATCAACCTATCTTCACCTGTAACAAACAGGTCATCCACATATAGTAGTAGTATCACTGAATTGCCTTCCTCAACCTTGTAGTAAAGGTTGGAATCCTCTTTTCTCTTAGTAAAGCCCAAACTGGATAGAAAACTGTCTATCGTACCATATCAAGTCCTAGGAGCTTGCTTCAAGCCATACAAGGCTTTCTTCAACTTGCACACATATGACTCTCTGTCATGTGTCTCAAAAGCAAGTGGCTGCTCCACATACACTTCCTATTCAACTACACCATTCAAGAAAGTTGTCTTGACATCCATCTGGTGTATCTTCCATTTCATCATTGCAGCCAGAGCAAGTACTGATTTGATGGAAGTGTATCTGGCCACAGGAGCAAAAGTCTCTTCATAATCAATCCCTTCTTTCTGGGAGAAGCCACAAGCTACAAACCTTGCCTTATATTTCTCTATGCTGCCATCTACATCATGCTTGATCTTTGGAAGTCACAACAGAATTCCATCTGGTCTTGGGACCACATCCCAAAAATATTTCTTCATGATTGACGGATCATGGTATCTTACTTCATCCCGGATCTTGGGAACTTCAATATCTTCAATAGATAGCTTTGTTGCTGGAACAAATGTTGTAGTCCTTCTTTTATAGGTGATGGTATATGATCTTTCCTACAAAGCAAGTTAAATTGCATGATTAGAAACATCTCATAGTTTTCAGAACAAATTCTTACACATAAAGAAATATGTCATACAGTCATGCAATTATTTTAGCCAATGCTTCAATACAACATTTATCCATATCCCGTAACTTTCTAGATGCCTTCCAATCTCTACCAGAACATTGTTAAGAGTGTGCACAACTCCCAACATGTCAGCAAAGAGGTTTCATTCTAGATAAGTAGCAATGGAATGTTGTACAGTTCCATAGGCCACTTACCCATCACATGCATATTAGTAGTATACTATTCATTAATGCAATTATTCTAATATGCATAATACACACCCTAAGTCTAGGAACATAAGCATATACATCATTGAGCAATATTATTTAAAAAAACAAGTATACAATAAATGACAATTCAAATACTTATCTTTGTTTGTTTGTTGGGTTGACTCCCTCTCAGTCTTTACTTCCTTTCTGCAACTCCATTCTGATGTGGATTGTGAGAAGTGGTCAAATCCCTCTGAATGTCTGCATCCTTGCAGAAACTACTAGAGTGTGCTCCCTCTTGATCTTTGCTTCCTAGATTACCTTTCCTTGAACTTATATCCATCCTCGATCACTATGCATGCTTACTAGTATCATCATTGTGTTACCCTCAAGATCTCATACATAATCATACATTCATTAGTATAATCTCAATACTATCAAAACACAATAATCTTAAACATGTATAGTCATGATCATTTCAAAGACAGATAATACGCATTAGCATTCAATGTTTTAGGGAAGACTTCTCTTACTCATGCATATTCATATTTTACCATAGAACTCTTATGGTTAGTCATATCATCAATCAATGTAAGAGACATAATATGCATAAACCCTAGATTACTTAAATTTCTAACTTCATAAATAATCATTATCATTCATACAAAAGTATAAGATCCTAACACAAGGTAGGATTCTAACTTGATATAGGAAAAACATACCTGGTTATCATGTTTGCTAGTTATGACTAACATACCCAAACAATGTCTTCTTGTTCTCTTTAATGACTTGTGCTTGTAACCTACATATCTCATAGGTTAATCATTATAGAACCAAGTTGTACATACCTCGTAAGTAGATCTTCTATGTGATCCATGACAATGGATGAATCTTTGTCTTCATGTCAACATGGTCATATGTTCTTGAACTAGAACATGATTTGTCTTTCTTGATGTACCTTTCATGTTAGCGGGCAACATCAACCTCATACAACACCACAATGCATTAGTAAAATCATAAGTGTCAAAACCCTAATCAATGAATATCCGCATTCATAATTTTATTAAGGTGATACGACAAGTCTAAAGTTAATCAAGATTGTACTAAACTTAATGAAGACAAACATACCATAAACTTAATCATGAACATATCTCGAAACATACCTAGATAAGTCATACCTGTCGAGATTGCTTGTAATCTTCTTATGTAAGGCCTTAGCCTCATCTCCCTCTGAAACTAGAACTTCTTCACTTATGCAGGTGACCAATCCATTCTCTTCTAGGATTAACCCAATCCACTTGATTTGCAGAAACTGGATCTAGAGCTGGATTAGGGTTTGTCAAGGAAACCCTAAAAAATCAAATTTTGAATTTCAAACTTCTGAAAGGATAGAAAGACGCGCCTTGATGAGATAATCAACTTGGTATACTTAGAATTTGAAAACTGCAAAGTTTCACCCCTCAAATTTTCTTTTCAATCTTCCGGATTCACTAAGGAGGACCCTGAATTAGGGTTTGAGTTTCTCGGAGCTTCACCCAACCAAATAGTTTGATCCAAATCTCTAAACTTCTATTTTTCCAAGGAGCTTCCAGCTATGGTCACAGATTTCAAAAATTCCCATTTTTGCAGAAGCCCTAATTTTTCACCTTTCCGATCAAAGTCCCGAACTAGGGTTTGATAAAGCCCGACCTTTTTCCCAACCAAAAAATTTGATCTTGATCTCTAAATTTCGATATTGATGAGGAACATCCAGCCGTGGTATCCGATACAAAAATTCCAACATTCTCCGAAACCCTAAATTCGCGGAGCCATGAATGAAGGTGCTCAAAATCCAATTCTGTTTTGACAGAAATATGCACCTGATTGTTTCTGGTGTAACTCCGAAATTTCAAATCTACAGGGTCTGAAAATACTTCTTGTAGTATCCTGACCTGTTATCTTTCCAACCCCATAGTTCTGACCTCAAATGGATTCTCTGAGAGAGATTTATGCCAAGTGTCACAACGTGACCTATTTATGAGATAAAATAGGAGAGCGAACTTGTATGGAGTGCCACGTGTCACGGGTTCAATTTAGGCCTCTGAACATCATACCTGTAAAATTATGGTCCGTTCCCTACCTCCCACGTTTTACAAAATTTCTTTTGGGTGTTCCTAGCCCATGTTGTGAGCTTTTTTCCCAGGTCACCTGTTGATGACTGAGATCTGGAAGAGGCAGAAACCCTATATTGTACAAATCATAAATATGAAAGTACAACGAATTAGAGGCTCTCCTTTGGACACAAGGTACATGGGGATCTTATCTTCGACCTGCAATATTTTCAGATCTTGAAACCTTGCCAAAATGAATTTATAGCTAAAGTGCTACGATGACTGGTTTTTTTCTATATCAAGCCCTAGCTATGCAAGTGCAACAAGTGTCATAAATACAATACCATGCCTTCTTTCAGGCTAGCTCTGACACCATGTTAGTTTTTCAGAATTTATTTCAATTTGATCTAGGATCTTAACTGAGAGAATAACATGTACAACATATCTACAACATATAAATAATGGACACAATAATGCAAGCACACAAGAGACACAGAGTTTCACTGGGGAAAACCAAGAAGGTGAAAAAACCCACAACTTCCTCAGAGATAGATAGAGCAATGATACAACCCAAGTACAAGCGTTAGTCCTCCTAGTAGCAGCTTCTCCTCCTCCACTAGTGCGCCACTCTCCAATGAGTGTGTGAGTGAGAAAGTGAATGATCAAATAGAGTGCCTCCCGCACTCTATTTATACTTGACTTGACTTGCCTAATAACCTTTACTAGGTCGGCCTTAACTTAACCACATAACATAATGCTGACAGGGCCGACCCCCAATAGGGTGGTCTAATAACCCTTTAACCCACATGACTTATACAGGGCCGACCCCAACAAGGTGGTCTAATAACCCATCAAGTATAAGTTACGACACTTGCAATATAAATGACGACACTTCCGTATAGAGGAATAATAACATCTCTATAGGAATACAAACACTTCCGTATAGAGGAATAATAACATCTCTATAGGAATACAATATACATATAGGAAATACATTCCGAAGTTACAAATACATCAACATGTACTAATACACCTCAATCCACTCTGTACATAATTCGTAACCATTTGGGATCATTTGGGACAGTTTGGAGCTTCACTAGTCCAAGGTTCGAAAATTGGCCAAATTGGGAAAAATTCCAAATTGGGGACATTACAAGTATTCATGGTTCTAGTCTTAGTTTCATCTTTCGATGTGGATTCTCTTGTAGATACCATGTGAATCTTGGCTCAACTAATTTTTCCTTCGATCTTACAAGACCATTCCTGAGTTGATTCTAAATTCATATGGAACTTGTATCTTAATTGAAATCCAGATTGACCCTCAAAGGAATTTGTGTAATGGAGGATGGAATCATCCTTGGGCTTAATATTATTAGTATCACACTCAACAACTTTGTGAACTTATTGTCAAACTCAACTTAGTAAATTTCATTTTTCTTCTTTTTTTTTATCTCATGGAGTTGATTAAGTAACACCCTTTGATCCTATGTAATAGCCCATATTTTTATGGATGCATCATGAAATGATACACATGTTTTTATGCTATCTTTAGGAAGGGACTTACCCAAAATTTAGCATAATCTTCTATGGATATGGTACGGAGTTGCATGACTACATCTTCATGTTGTATATCATTCTAGCGAATTTTGTCATAGAAAGTTTTGATATGTTCTTTGGTTGTAGCTACCTTGTTCCTATAAAGATTGTGAATAACTTTTATAAACCTATGTAATGAAAAACCAATACCAAACATAACCTAAAACACAACAATTAACAATGTCTCACACACACATTACATAGAGATTTACATTGGAAACCCAAAACCAATAAAACCAACATTCCTGAGATTTTATCCACTCTATATCTGTTAACACCTAAAAAGTGCTCACTAGCTCATTCCCCTATTCACATGACCCATTTGCCCACTTTTTCACCATCTGAGCCTCTGAAACCAACAAAAGGTCACCAAAAGACCTTGGTACACCCCTTTTTCCATTAAAAAAGATTATTTTTCCAAGAAAATCATAAAAAACCCTCAAAAAGGGTCCAAATTCCCAAAAATATTAAAAAGGGAATTAAAATATTATTTTTATTCAAAAAAGGAAAAAGGAGGGAAAATTACCTAAACCATGTTGGTCAATACCATTGGTTTCCACAAAACCACAAATGGTATTCCTCACCACCAAAACCTATAAAAAGGTGGTAGGGGCTCCTCATTTGACATCCTTCCATTATCTCATCCTTATGCTGCTGAAATCTCCCCTGAGCACTTTTAGCCATTGAAGCAACCTTGGAGAAAGAGACCTATTGGAGTTTGGAGCTACTCATCTTGGGAGTTGCTCAACATCAACCTTCACCATTGAAGGTAATATCGCAAGCACTTGCTTGCCCCCCACTTTTCAATACAAAAAATTATTTCTTATGTTTCTTGTTCTTGATTTTTGAAAGATTTAAATTATTTGCTTAGATTCTTGCTTAGATCCATGAAAAGTATTTTTTATTTAGTTTATTGTTTTTATTTCTATTGAAACTGCTACTACTAGTTAGTAGGTGCCCATAGCACTAAGCTTGGTTGCAAAACCGAGCCAACAGTTTTTGGCGACTCCGCTTTGGTTTGAACTTTAGATCTCTAGCTTTGCCATTAAATCTTAGTTTTTATGAGTTTTTAACCATTAGATCCATAGATCTGCCATCTTAGACAGCAGATCCATTGCTGTTCTGAGATTTGGCCCCAAAAAACAGCCCTAAATTTTAAATTTTCGAGTTCGTTTCTCGTTTTCCGTGCACGGCTTCCGCCTCGCGGCTTTTTGCCAGACAGTCGCGCGGTTCATCGCGACTTTTCTGCATTTTTCCGCGCGGTCCATCGCGGCCTTTTTCCAGACAGTCGCGCGGTCCATCGCGACTGTTCTGTGTTTTTCCGCGCTGCACACCGCGGCTTCGCAAACTTTTTCCGCGCTGTCCATCGCGACTGTGCGCCCAAAACCTGCGCGGTCCATCGCGACTGTGCGCCCAAAACCTGCGCGGTCCATCGCGACTGTGCGTCCAAAACCCGCGCGGTCCATCGCGACTGTTCGGCCAAAACCCGCGCGGCCCATCGCGGCTGTTCGTCCAAAACCCGCGCGGCTGAATTTTTTCATTCGGCCATCCCGATTTTGAAAAATATTTTTTACTGTACTTTCTGCCCATAACACATTTTTTACAGTATCAAATTCTGCATATTTTCCAGAGTTAGAAAATTTTTTTACTATTTAAAAGTGCATACATAGAAATCTTTTTAAAAATTTTCAAGAAAGTGAAAGAAAGATTCATTTTGCATTCTTTATCTAGATTCAATTTTTTTTTTTTTTTTTTCTCTTGTTTACTTCTTTAGAATCTTGCCCTTAGCAAATTTTATTGAAACGAAGAAATCCATTTATTTCTTTTAGAAGTTTATTATTTGCTTTCACAAATCCAAAAAATCCATTATTTTTTGAGTTATTTTTGAAAAAACAAATTAATTTCTTTTTAGTGAAAAAAGTCTTAAATATTTGCTCGTTATTTTTCGAAAAGTCCTTTATTTTTTGAAAAATTTCCCTTAAAGCATTTAATTTTTTCAAGTTCAGTTTATAACACCTCACGTGCACTCACACGATCACTTAATTGAACTAAGACTTAAAACTTACCCTAATTTGAACACACTCTTAACCCCACTTGGGGAACACGAAAAGAATTCTTGTAGCTAGGTAGTATTGGGGGGATAGGTGTTCCAATAACACCCCTCAGTTCATACATCTGAGACATAGAAGTTGTCCAATTAGGGAGCTAAAATCTCTTAGTACTTTTTGGCGCGGTCACAACCGGTTTGTGGGAAGGCCTCTCCCCTAGGAGGGTTGAAGTCGCGAGGATGGTTCCGGAAGCCTGAGTGGGATACCGAAACCCATTCAGTAACCGAAGGGCTACCATTCGCAGTTCTCGGGATATCCCTGTATTGGGATATTGCGATCAAAGGACCAAACGGCAGATTTACCTTTTCTCGACGCGTCATGAACGGAGTATCCTAGTAGCCTGTCTTTTTAGGATTGATTACCCGGTGTCCCTCCCGGTAGGGGGATATCTAGCCGTTGTCTCTACATTCATATTGTCTGACTTGGATTTCATCACCTTGCAGGGGATATCGTCTGTTTGAGTCACAATACTTTTAGATTAGGTGTTTGCATGATCTTTACCACCTTTTGAGTCTAGTTACACCTATTTTTTCTAGGAGCCGCTTGCATGTTGGTATTCTGACCGGTTGTTGCATTCCTCCACTTATTGTAGCACAGCTGCTAGAATAAGTGCATTTTTTGAGGATCGATTTTTTGGCCTGTGAGCCTTCTTTTTTCACTCCCCTTTTTGCACCCTCGGTTGCATTAGGGTTTTGAGTCTTTTACATACATATATCACCACCTGATACTTAAAACAAATTTTTACATAAAAAACATATTCTCACCATTGAGAATTCTAGACGTTCTCGTCGTCTACAGGGCGAACTCCCAGAGTTTAGTCCACTTGGCTCTCCACGTCACGGACGCAGAGCATTATCCCTTGATTCGACACATCGTCGATCATCTAGACGGTCATCCGATTCTGACATACCCCACTTCACCTTTGATTTGGAGGTAGAATCCGAAAACCCCACAGAGTTACCACCTACCACAATTATGTCTGGAACACCAGAAGATCCACAATTTACATTAACCATAGGTCAGACATCCGCAGACCTTTCTGCGGGGATACCATCCATGACAACACCCACCCCCTTGGGTATGCCCAATATGGGTAACACTCCACATTTAGGAATGCCTAGCACAGGACCACAACCTGTCATGGGCATGCCCAACATGGGGGTCATACCCCCTTCGGTTTCCACAAACCCTATCCCAGGAATCCCTAGTACGATTCCTAACCCAAGTGTCACTCCTGTTGCACTTGGGAATGCTATCCCAGGAATCCCTAGTGCGATTCCTAACCCAAGTGTAACCCACGTTGCACTCGGTAGTAATATACCAGGAATCCCTAGTGCGATTCCTAACCCAAGTGTAACCCAAGTTGCACTTGGGAGTACTAACCCATATCAGGCCACACCTGTTGGAGGGCACATACCCGCCATACCTAGCATACCTATAGGAGCTACTGGACCCCTACACCATACCACAATGGCTAGGCCAATCCCGGTTCCAATCACCACATCCGCTAGTCTACCATACATGGCAAGTCTCAACTTGCCAGATTTAGCTAGGCTTACGAATGACCCCATTAGGCATGATCCTGCTTGGCCCCATATGCCCACTAAGCTTCCCTCTGACATCCCTAAGTTTGAGGGAAAGGCCGGAGAAGACCCCCAGAACCACATCATGTCCTTCCATTTATGGTGTTCCTCCAACTCCATAGTGGACGACTCAGTCCGCCTCCGTTTATTACAGCGCACCTTCACTGGCTCTGCAGCCAAATGGTATATCGAGCAACCCCATGGGACGCATTCCACATTTACCTCCCTTGCCTCGACCTTCCTGCAGTTCTTTCAGCTACCAGTCCGCTATGATGCGGGCGTCGAAATCCTACTGTCTTGCAGACAGAACACGGCCACGCACATCACTGACCATATCCATGATTGGCGTCGGCGCCGAAGCCTATGCAAGATCAAATTAGACGACCGAATCTTTTTAGACTGGTTCCTTAAATCCCTCCTTCCCCTCATTGCGAAGGATGTAGCTTCTGAAAGACCCCAGTCTGAAGAGGAGGCCATCCTTAAGGCCCAACAGTTTGACCTTATCTATGCCCAGTCAGGATACCTATACACCATCATACCTGACGCCCCACGAGGCGACTCTGCACGCGGTGACACACCGGGGGCATCACATGCCGCTGATGGCATTATTGGCCAAATTACACCGCAAGCAAAACCTTTCAGTATGGTGAGCACCATGCCCGCCCCAGACCTTTCTAGGGCTACATCCAGTTCCGGAGCGACAACTTCTTATGCTCCAATAAACCAGACCCATCATGTTCATGGACCCTCTTGTCCACAACATTGTTATGGCCAAGCGCCATCAGCATATGTACCTCCTACATACTATGCTCAACCTACGGTACAAAACCCCATGCAGTTTCCACAACAGCCCATGCATTACCCACAACCGGTTGCACCGGCTAACCTCACACCTCCACCAGCGCAGGGGTACCAACAACCCCAACAGGCAACTGGACCACCTCCAGCTCCACCTGCATACTATCCACCGCAACCTGCTCCCGCACCTGCGGCTCCTCAGAATCCCCCCAATGCTCAAGGGCATGTGTACGCACAACAACAGCAGCCCCAATATCAAAATAACCAACGCAACCAGGGTGGACAACCCAACCGCGGAAGAGGACGCAACCGTGGAAACAATCAAAACCGCAACCAAGCTCCACAGCCTACCCAGCCCCCGCAAAACAATAACGCGGCGCCCGCTCATCAGAATCCTGATCGGCCACCTAAGCAACCTAGAAATAATAACCTCAGAACAAACCACCCTTGTTCTATCTGTGGAGTCTATGGTCATTACACGCATTCTTACCCACATTTGGAGCGAGCTCGGCAACTCTGGACCGACGATGCACATCGTCAAGGGCAAGCGGTTCCTCAGCCGCCACCCAACCCTCCACCACCTCAACATCAACCCTTGGTGCTGCAAAACCCCTTTCCAAACCAGGGTGTAGTGAACACTCAGTCGTTAGCCCCCCCTCAGGGAAACGTGCCACCACAGCAGATCACATATGCAGCCCCTGATCAACCCATGTTTGATTCAGGTACTCACCATTTGTTGATGATGTCGACTGCCGCTGCCAACCTCCAAACCCGTCGGAACCAATATGGCTCCACCTCTGAAGCCCCTCCCACCGACAAAAACACTAACGTTAATCCCACAGATCAAACGTTACGTATACCTCCGGCTCCACTTGATGGCGCTTCTAAAGCACCTCGCTTCCCCCTTCGCCGAATCAACAACAACCCCAATGCACGGGCTGCGTCCAATTACAACATTGTAGATGACTTAGCTCAATCTCCCGCAGCCATGTCTGCGTTAGAAGTCTTAAAAACCTGTCCTACTCAGCGCAAGACTTTACTTTCCGCCATTGGGGCGATTGACCCAAATGATTCGAACTTGATGACCTTTGATTTAGACCAATCTGAACCACGACTGCCTTCTACTATAGCAGTCCAAGTTTCCGTTTCTATTCGGAATCTTGTCATCCATCGATGTATCATCGACGAAGGTGCATCTACATGTGTCATGTCCACTTTTGTTTGGCAAAAGTTGGGATCCCCTGCTCTCCAGCAATCCACCACTGCATTGCGGGCCTACGACGGCCGGTCAGCTCAACCTCAAGGTTTATTACCCAAGGTGCCCGTCCAATTAGGTGGGAAAACTGTGCTCATCGACATAGAGGTCATTAACGCCCAGCTCGACTATAACCTTTTACTTGGCCGCAGTTACATGTACGCCATGAAAGGGGTTGCCTCCTCCATCTTCCGCACCATGATGTTCCCCCACGAGGGACGCGTGGTCAAAATTGACCAACTCACCTACTATGATCCCAACGCCCCTGCAGCACCCGAGAATGTTCTTCCCATGGTTGAACAACCCGCTTCTAGTGCAACTACCTCCTTTGTTTCTTCTGTGGGACCCAGACTTTACTCAGATACACCAATGACCTCTACATTCCAGGCCATTCCACCACCGTCACCGGAGACCCAAGTCGCAAACCTCTGTACTCTTTCACAGAATACACAAACATCCGGTAGTCAACCACCATTGATCCCCAGTCACATTGGTGTTACACCCATCCACACCATCCCCTTTCTATTTCCTCCTTCGGGTGTAGTAAGCGCCCCGGTTATGGCTACCCTTAGTCTCCCCGGGTTAACATTGGGATTACCCGTGTGGTATATTACGCCTCCCGTTCCTCCACTGACACCAAATGTCATCCTGCAACCGGTGCAACCCATTGTTACTTCTACCCAACCACCTCCCGGTATCAATACTCCTTCGTCATCGACGAACCCCCCTCCATTCATCAGGCCTACTGGGGGCAGAGGCCCACAACCATACACTGCGGTACCCCCACCCATGGCGGTTAAACCCCCACCGGTGTTTCGAGCTCCCCCTAAATGCTCGTTGTGCGATGAGATAGGCCATCCAACTCATCAATGCCCACAGTTACCATCTCTCCAAGAGCATATGAATATGTTGGACGATGACGCCGGCATCCCAGTCGTTAGACTTGAGCCACCTCCTCAGCCTCGCGACAGATCTCTGCGCACCAACCATCCTTGTGCCATATGCAGTGTTTACGGCCACTACTCTCACCATTGTCCGGATCTACCAGACTACAGAGCAGCTCTCTACGAGATGAACAATTTGGACCTAGAGACGGCACCCTCTACTATCGAGGAGATCTACCCTCCCGCATCATCCTCATCCGGAGAGATTAACACCATCTACATGATCTCTTCGACTACCACTACCTCATCACTCGATTTGACCACTCAAAGGTCCCGCAATGATGAAGAGGTTCTCGAGACTCCTACTACCTTTGATTATCCCGGGGAAGACATGCACCATCGTCCATACTTCCTCCTGGAAGAGACTTCATCCACCACCGCTACCCAATCCGCGGTTGAGTCCAAGGATTTCCTTCCTACTAAAATCGACTGGTTAACGGATCCCATGGCCGATATTTCTCCCGTCATCCACATTGACATCTCTGACCCACTTGGTGCCCTTCATACCATCACATTAGGAACCTCCCACAGTGAGCATGAGATCGGAGAATACCAACAACTGTTCCAAGAATTCACTGATGTCTTTACTTGGTCAGATACCGAAATGCCTGGCCTTGACCCCGCCATTTATATGATCTCCACTGGATACCCCTCTGTCCGGTCGGCCCCTTCCATTGATCCCTTTGACACACAGGTTGAACCCTTTCAAATCAACCAGGAAACCACATGTCCACAACATGGGGGCATGCCCAAAACCTTGCCTACTCATCATCACCGTGATCCTCGTCGGAGATACTGGGGGCATCCACCCCACAAAGGGAATCCCCCATTATCATATCATCACTTCAGTATGCCACCACGACCCACAGCCTCATGGTATAACACCCCGCCAGCAGTTGCTCAATGCCCTATTGATCTCTCTATGAGACAACATCTGCACCACATTGACACCTCTGAGTTAGGGGGCATAATAGATTACCTCGACCCCGGGATAGGGGGCATGATCAATCATTTTGAACCTTCCCCATCATCTCTATCTCAACACCTCAATGAGCCCATCGTTCAAACCAACACATATGTGATCCACAATCACAAACCCCATGCACATAGCATGGGGGCAGACCATTAACCCTGCTCACTTTTTCATATTCGTGATCTCAACCATTTTTGAGGTCACGTGTCACTTGTATATTTCAGTTGATTTGATACACCTAGTATTTTTCCCCCACGGGTAATCATTTCTCCCCACCATTACATCCTTGGCTTGGTGGGCTCACCTTTATTTACAACCATTTTTTAACCTAGTTATTTCCTTTCACCATTCTGGAGTCCTTATGACCTCCGTTTTTCGCACCATGTGCACCGCCGGATTCATATTTCCGTGCCCGTGATGATGCTTGAGATCATTTCTCGCTCTCACCAGGACCAATATCAACATTGTGTCCCGACACCTTGTCACCTCGGTTTGCGTGCCACATCGGTCATAGCCCATTTTTGACGTGCCTTATATCGCCGGATTCAGTTTTCCACGCTCGTGATGATGCTTGAGATCATTTCTCGCTCTCACCTTTCGATTTCCCGGGCATTTTTTCCATGCCCCCTCGTCACCTCGGCTTGCGTGCCACATCGGCCGTTCTCCGTTTTCGACAATCCTTATGTCACCGGATCCAGTTTTCCGCACTGATGACGATGCTTGAGACCTTTTCTCGCCCTCATCAATCCATTTTTTGTTCGGTATAATTTTATCCCTTTTTCGGGCCGAGCAACCCCTTTTTACGAAAAAGGCACTTAGGGAGTTTCTGTCAAGCTCTTTTCTGACTCCTAAAACAATGAAAAGATCGCCGAGCAATCTTGCTTCCTTTCATGCTCGATAAACGTATCTGAAAGGGCGTCTACCTGGTATAAGTTTACCCCTTTTCCGGACCTTGTAGACTAATTACGAAAAAGGTATACTCTAGTCACATCGGCTAGAAGAGTTCTCCATTCGCATCATTTTATACTTTTTCGGGCCTCGGAGACTAAACTTACGAAAAAGAAACACCAACAGAGTCCACTTACTGTTTTCAGACTCTCTAAACATGAAAGCAACCATGAGCATGCGCCGTCCTGGGCTCACAAAATCCATAGGACCGTACCATTTCAGAGCACACTTTTATCCCTTCTTGAAGCTCATTAAAACTATGAAGAAGGAAGAAGGGTGCCTCTTGGCGCCACGACAGATCATATCTACTCGCTAGCAGCTTCCCCTTTTGGTCGCCTTTGTTCAGAGTATTCTGCAGTATGTCACCCTGAAACTCCCTCGACAGCTACCATCAGCTTGTCCTCCCCCCCCAGAGTCAATATATACCATTCAGTCAAAGCTATGATCCCTGCACCTACAAGTCAGTTCCCTACGCTGCCAGGTCAACCATGTCATCATGCTCTGAACAAAGGAAGTTTGAGTCTACCCATTTTTTGACCCAGTTATTTCCCTTCCCCACAAGTATGTCAGTCCTACCAGCAGTACTACATCACTTCAGTTTACACCTCGCGCTCCTAGCAAGGATACATCATTGCCTTGTTAGTTGCTAGTCTCCCTCTGTCGACGACAACCACATTTATGCCAGAGGATAGACCTAGAGGCCCCTGTGTCTTGGACTCATTACCATTTATGATGAGTACCTACGAATCATTTCGAGAGGAATCCTCAGTGCCTCTCCCAATGGTTGTTTCTCACATGCTCGACTTCAACACCTTGATCGCATCGTTGAGACTCGCACAGGGTATTGGTCCGTTCAGTTATTAGTCGAAGACCCCGGATACCTCCTGACTCCTCCACATTTGAGAGTCTTCCTATGGATAATATCAGTTACACTTTTCCTATAGTTATCCGGGCTGCGCATGGCGATGATATTCAGATTCACACCTGATTCATACTCCCTTGAGTATACAGTTACATTTATTCCCAGATTTGACTCATAGTCCTTGAGTCCCTACAGATGTTGGACACCTTCAGTTTCAGCAGTTCCACAGTTGATCCAGTGTATCAGTTATTGAGATCATTCTTATTGCGATCATTCATGATCATGAGTATATCCCACAATCATGTCCCCTCTGGACCATTATGATGTACCAGTATATTTCTTCACGTATTAGATCCCCCTTCTTGGGACTAATTGTTTTGTATATGCCTTGATACGAGCATGGGAATGCCCGCCTCGTCCTTTATCAGAGATTATACCTCATTCATATTGAGGCCATGTAATATTTTTTGTTTTTGCAGCTTCCAAGGGCCGTGGCTCCAGTCTCCAAACGGTCTCTTCTCTCCCCTAAAACCCAGAAAAAGGACAAAAGAACTATGATGTCTATCGGCCATACGATGAGCTCCTGCCCTCACACATCAGGGGGCAATCTGTTAACACCTAAAAAGTGCTCACTAGCTCATTCCCCTATTCACATGACCCATTTGCCCACTTTTTCACCATCTGAGCCTCTGAAACCAACAAAAGGTCACCAAAAGACCTTGGTACACCCCTTTTTCCATTAAAAAAGATTATTTTTCCAAGAAAATCATAAAAAACCCTCAAAAAGGGTCCAAATTCCCAAAAATATTAAAAAGGGAATTAAAATATTATTTTTATTCAAAAAAGGAAAAAGGAGGGAAAATTACCTAAACCATGTTGGTCAATACCATTGGTTTCCACAAAACCACAAATGGTATTCCTCACCACCAAAACCTATAAAAAGGTGGTAGGGGCTCCTCATTTCACATCCTTCCATTATCTCATCCTTATGCTGCTGAAATCTCCCCTGAGCACTTTTAGCCATTGAAGCAACCTTGGAGAAAGAGACCTATTGGAGTTTGGAGCTACTCATCTTGGGAGTTGCTCAACATCAACCTTCACCATTGAAGGTAATATCGCAAGCACTTGCTTGCCCCCCACTTTTCAATACAAAAAATTATTTCTTATGTTTCTTGTTCTTGATTTTTGAAAGATTTAAATTATTTGCTTAGATTCTTGCTTAGATCCATGAATAGTCTTGTTTAATTAGTTTATTGTTATTTATTTCTATTGAAACTGCTACTACTAGTTAGTAGGTGCCCATAGCACTAAGCTTGGTTGCAAAACCGAGCCAACAATATCTCATTGGATTATATTTTTTATTTACAATGCAATATTATAACATCCAAAACCCTAATCCATTAACTTGTATTATATTACAACCCCCAATTCCTTGACCAAAATTAATTTACAATGGGCCAAAAAACCATGAGCTGAAAACAACTCCAAATATACCAAAAACATACCCAAAAAATTCTTTTGAGGGCGTTTTCCTCCCATGAGCCCCTAGTCGAGGGGGATAATTAGCCCCCCAAAATTCCCTTGCTCTAGAAACCTAGAAAGAGTACAATACATGTCGAATATACTAGAAGCAAATTATGCTTTTTGGGCATGTTGTGAGGGAACTTTTGGATCCTAGACATATCTTAATGTTTGAAAGAATTATTGAGCCATGGTTTATCCACCATGATGGTTGTGGATGGACGTGTTTCTTTGGGATTTCTTCTAGAAACCGTTTCAAGAGAGGAAAAGTGTTAGACAAGAGGCTTATATAAACTCTGAGTTGAGAATCTCTTTTGGGATTCTTGATTCAATGGAGTCACCATATGAGGTATCTAAGATGTAACACTAAGTCTATCTCATCAAGGTGTCAAAGCATATTATTGTTTTAAAAAATGACCTTGTCCTTGATAATGATGCCAAAATATTATGACACAAACTAGCATCTTAATATTTAATCCCTAAAATCAATGGTATATTATGGTTAATCAATAGGGAAGCTAATGTGACCATGCATAACCCTCTTCCTCTCTTTAGACTAGCTCTTCTCTAGCTCAAGGGAGGAATACCTAAATAGGATTAGCATAGTTCAACAATGAAGCAAAAGGTGAATTTGAAGAGTAACTCTAGCAAAACAATATTTTTTGGTTTTGTAAAAGAAAAAAATGATGAAGGGATTGGAGACTAGTGTCTTACCTAATGGGAAAATGGGGTCAGCCAAGGATCTCATGGGGGTTTCTTAGGAAATATTACAAAGAGACAAGTTTGTAGTGTACAAACCTAGTTTCTCCCTAATGGATGGGCTAATTTCAAGATAAAAAAACACACGATCTATTGCATAAAATGGGCACCTAAACTACATTTCAACCAATAACAATGACATAAATGATAGAGAGCCAATTATTTATCACCTCAAATCCATTGACAATTTGAAGACCCATCCATCAACCAAACATGAAAATATAAGAAGCCTCCAATAGAGTGCTAGCCTTAACCATCCATAAGTCTAGTGCGATTTCTCCCCCCATCCAAACATGACTTACAAATGAGGAAGATGATATCTTATATAGGAGATGAGGTCATCTTCCTTTACAATAGAAAAGTATGAGATCTACCAAAACCATAGATCTATTCTAGGGAGAAGTAAACAAATCCAAAAGAATCCTCCAAACCTTGACCAACTCAAACAAAATCCATAAAATATGGTGGTCAAATTCACAAGCACAATTTACAAGAGAAGAAACACCCAAGAAGGTGATGCATCCATCAAATGAGTGTGAATGATAACAAGAAGAAGTCAAGCCTAGTATCCAAAGGCTCTCTGAAGGTAGCACTCTAACAAAAATACCTCAAAAGGTGGAGCACTTCCTCAAATAAGGTGAACGCTCTTCATGGAAGGGATACAAAAGACATGTGCGGAAAAAAATTGTGTGACTCTTTAAATGGAAGCTCTAGAATCACTAACTTCCTCATTATTTTTCGGATATTCTATTATAATTATTTTTCAGAAATCCCATGGCCACCATGCATCTAATGGTGTTGAGATGGAACAATTGTGGGCATTATGTCAAAATACAATTGATCCAAAATCTAGGACGCCCCTCCAAAACCGCCCCATAAAAAATGGCCTAGATTAGTGTGTAAACAACCCTCCAAAGGGTGGGTTCTCCCCAATGGAAAACCAATGAATGTAGAACACGTCAATAAGTGCAAGAGGTTGTTTCTGTACATCTAGGGGTTAAACTGTCAACCAAGAAAAATATCTATGTGCAATACTCCATCAAGTGGGGAACAACCTCAACATATGTGCAATCAATGTTCACATAACAATTAAAACCCAACCTCCATGCCAACTAATCAATCCATGAACCAAGGAGAACATCAATAAAAAATTAGGAGCATCCAACTCTAGAGCATGTGTCCACAATAGAGTACCAACCCATAATGAAAGGGATGTCCCCTTGTACAAGCCACTAGAATGCCACCACACATGCCCCAAGAGAGAAACAAGGAGGGCAATCAACCAAAGATGATACCCAAACGTGCCATGATTCCATCTACGTTCCAAGGATCAATAATGTTCCACAAGAAAAGGCCTCCACAAGCATTAGTACTATGTCATCCAAATATTTATCAGCATGTAACCCCCTATTAAACATGTGATCAAAATCACATGTGGACATGCATCCAAAATGGGGGGTGATAGTCACCATTTCCTCTTAGATTATCACTATCTGAGAAGGGCATTGTGAAGATGCCAATTTATATTGTGTGGTTATTAGGTTTGCCTCCTAGCAAGAACTCTCTTTTGTATGTCTCACCTTTAGCACCCCTTCCTTTCTTAAGTTTCTTTCAAGGAGACAACCGTCATCTGTGAAAGAGTTGATTGATAACATTTGATAACGACCTAATAATGGCCATATAAATATTTATATGTTGATGATATTGATGAAAAATCTAGCTTGAATGTTAGATGGAAATCATGAGGTCATTGATTGAGATGAAGTTTGTTAATCTCTCAATAACAAATTTTTTGAGGTACATTATATGGTTTCTTATTATCACTTAAACAAAACAAACTACATACATTGTATGGACAATCTTATAAAATCTCTTCTAAAAAACATAAGCTACTAGAGCAATATGTGAGAGTTAAATATGCAATGTTTGTCAAAATGTTGAGTTGATTTGCATACATGAAATAAAATGCAACTGTCAAATTTTTCTCGAGGCCAAATCTTGAGAATTTTTTTTCCAAGGAAAAGCTCAAAAGAGAATGTTAAATTCCCCCAATTCATGGATAGTACACATTATAAGCCCACTGAAATTGATCACACTACCCAAACTACTAGGGACATCCAATGAGCCATGCAATAGAGGTGGCTATCAAAAGGGATTGACCTTTAGACCTTCTACATGAAGCTCTAATCACACGGTAACTTGAAGTAGTCCACTAGGTTTCAATTCTAGAACATTTATTCAATCATACATGCAATACAATGAAAAGGACATAACTGAGCTCATTACAATGCATTATATACACTAACTAACAAAAGCGTTGAATGAAATCCATGGATCAAATTAAGGAAATGTAGAAAACACATGTAGAGTGAGTTATCATAATTTCTCATTAATTGTGAAAATAAAACCAACCTCATCAAGGTGTATCTTCCCTCATTTGATACAAAATTTCTACATTCATACCTAACAAACTACCCACCTTGAAATGAGGGATGCAACTATAAGTATTTGTGTTGTTTTTTATATTTAGCTTTAGGTAAATATATAAGAGTTCTCTATTGTTTCCAATGGGGGTATCCCCACTACAAAAATGCCTCAAAAATCACTATAAATTGAAGTTGTTATACTAAATTTTATCATTTAATTCTCTATAAACTAGCTCCTTAGTTACTATTGTAATTGTGTAGTGCAAGGATAAATATATCCTTGCCCAAAATTATTTATAAATAGTGGGCCTATGGCTTTCCTATCAGATTGACACATATTCTAATGATGGAATAAAGTACTATGTCCTCGACAATCCATACTAGATTATAAATGTGCTTCACCATGCTCTATTGAATTGCATTATAAGCATGCCCATTACCTCTTGGTGTGTACTTTTCTACAACGAACAATATGAATAGAAATGTCTCCCCACTAATTCCAAATCTAGGAGAAGATAGGTTTCTACCAATCTGAAACCTAACCAACAACTTATATTGTGTTTTTTTTAATTGCAAAGCAACGACACCACTGATGGAATTATTTACCAACAAAAACTTGATGAATAAGGTTTAGGCCAACATCGCTGATCCGAAATGGATCGATATATAATTTTTCATCTATTTTGGTGCTTTTTGGAGAGAAATATTGGATGAATTGGCTTGCATGGCCCATTTTAGGGGTAGGTCTCACTTTGCAGATTTGGGGTCTAGAACCTTTCAAGGCTTGTTTGAGGGCTTAAATGATGCTTTTTTGGGGCAAAAAGTTCATCACTTGTGACATTCTCCTTGACATGATTCTACACTCTAAGACCTTTCCAAATGTGCAATAATTGCCTCAAACAGAGTCTGTATGAAGAAGTTATGCCTCCCACAAGGTGACATATCTAGCTGACCACCATGGTACCAAGTGATTCCACGTCAACTCTCATTTATCATACATGTAGAGCTATTCACATGTGTAATTTCAAGAAAATTCTAGAAGGTCCAAAACCATAACCCTAATTGAGGCATGCAAAAACCCTAAAATTAACCCTAGATGGTTCTCGCACAATGCTAAGTATTGTGTCATTAGGAGAAGAAGGGGTTCCATTCGTATGATGTTATTCTATTGTTCCATAGTTGAGCAACACCATGGGAGTAGATATTAGAGTAGAACAAAGGAAATAGAAGATCTTGTAGTAGCCATTCTGGCTACAGATTCAAAGATAACTCCATAGAGAGTACAATTTCCTTTGTATTTATACTCTATATAAAAGAGCAAGGCATAGTCCTCATATCTAGTTCAATTTTTCCCCATAGTGGATTTTCCCAGCGTAAATCTTGTGTTATTTGTGTGGATTATGTAGTTCTTTTCTCTAGTTATTTTTCTTTCAATTCCATTTTATTTAGAATTCAGTGGAAATAAGCTAATAAAAAGAACTAAATTGTAAGATATGTTGTGACGAATTGTTTCAATGGAATATCCACAACAATTTATAGATCAATGGAAATGGCTCAAGGAAATGATTTGAGGGGGTATTTTCTCCTAATCACTCAAACCTAAGGCATGACTTCAAATTGCAGAAACTATTATACACAATAGATCGTTGCTCAAGTAATAACCATAATAGAAATCACCAAACCTTGTGCATATATGATAAATGCATGCTATATTTGACTATTAAGAAACACAACGTGAGCTAGAGTTAATCCTTTCACATTTATAAAAAGGTGACAAGCAATAACCAATGACCAAACCACACAAGCAAGAGTGTTATAGACATGTTACACCCAACATCAGTAATTAAATGTTATGCACATTAATTGAATAGTTGCGTTTGTGAATTATGCCCAATGAAGGAGAATAGGGAGTAATGTATCAAACCCTTATTTCTCAACAAAACCACACTAAATAAAGACCAATATGTTGTAAGTTGTTTTCTATTAAATCCATAGGCTTGGATTTGGAATATCATGATGCATTAATTATAAGAGGAATGCCTAACAACACATGCTAAGCAAAAAATATAGGAAATGAGTGTTTTCTATAAAAAAAAATTGTTGTGTGTGTTTTCTAACCAACAACCAATGTAGAAAAGAATTAGAAATTACAATACACCAAGTTCTGAAGCACGTGTTGCATGTATTCTAGTCAAATAGAACTTATGAAACAAGTATATGTTTCTAACATTGTTGTATATTGGTTGTAGATATCCCCAAGGATGAGATCAAGTAGTCATGAGACAGACATGAGATCTCTCCCCCAAAAGTTGGGGAGGTCATGGGTTTGACTCTTTTGATCCCCTCAGGGTTAGAGTTTGTAATAAGAGACGACGATTTACCCTATTTACCATTGATGAATCATGGGGAATCTCAGAGGGTTTTCCACAAGGTTTTTCCTTAGAAACAAATTGGTGGTAGGTGAAGCATGGCTCAATGGAGGAATTCACTCTAATGGGGAAAATGAACATCAATCACATAGAAACTGTTAAAAATGTACACCAGGAAACCATGATAAACAATGATTTTACCCTAAGAACACAATTTGGGAAACCAACTTGGAATGGTGATGCATAATCTATTATTATCAAATTTTACAAAGAATTATAGAGTATCATGGCTCTCTAGGTTGTTAGCAGTCTTCTTTGTACGAAAATCAGAGTCTTCTTGATAATTTTTCCCAAATAACCCTATATTCCTTATGGCATCTATTGTTTAATAGTCAATGAGTAGTAGTTTATTTTTCCTAGTGTTAGTTAGAAGGTAAAGCATCCTTGATATTTCAGTGGCTCTAAGAAGAAACACTCCTCTTTTCACTATTTATTGTTATTATTTTTAGCTCTTTTTCTTTCTTGCAACTGGCGAGGTTCCATTGTTTGATGGGTGAGTAGGTGGATAAATATGTGTCCAACACATGAACACTCTCCATTACTATTATGACTAAATAAGGGTATATATGGGGTCATATCATATACATTTAACCCCATATATTCCCTCCTTGGGAAACCCCTTTGTCCTACCACTTCATTTCTCATACATTGATTATTGTTTTCTTAGAATGAGTCTTACAACATGGTTTTTTTGGATACCTTTGGGATCACACCTTTCTATTGGTAGTATTTTGGTCTCCAAAATCTAGTCCATTGAAGATATGGAAGCATATGGACTCCACTTACTTCTCCATGTTCACCATTTCTTCTGTCCTAAAGGTTACATGTTTCTTGTTTGTTCCCCTTTAGCTATTAGTCAACCCTTGTTCCATTGCCACCATAGGTGTTATTAATCTCCTTGGATGTGATTTGATAAGGTAAACCTTACCACCTTCAATCAAGTGATATGTGTTCCCTCTCATGTAGAGATTTGTGTCCCGTTCCCATAGGTATGGGCTGCCAAAAAACACCTCACACGCATATAGTAGTGCAAATTTGAATTCTACTCCATCCACATAGGAAACATTAATGGAAAATTGACTTTACATCATTGGATGATTCTCATAATATATTTATCTTGAAACCATGATAGTGAAATTGGTTGCATTAGATCATAAGTTTATAGACTGAGCTCATTATCTAGTGCTTCACAAATTAAATTATATTGAGAATCAATGTCAAACAAAGAATTCACATTTTGATTCTTCACTTCAATGTTGATTCAGAATAGTGCATTCATGTATCCAATCACCCTTGGTTGTTGCAACATGGTGCAAACTATGGCATGATCTAGATTGGATTTGTTATCTTCCATAGTTTCCTTTTTCTAAGTGATTGTCAATACCGATTCATTTCTTAGGATTATGCCTCTTTGGACACAATTTTTTCTTAAATTTCCATCACTCCTCATCTATTTTCCAATCCATCTCACAATGTTTGTAATGCATATTAGTATCTCTCTTCTTTTTGGATGTAGCTATTATCTTATTGAGTTTCATCTTGTTTGTTTCTTCTTAGACCTTCTTCAATTTCCCCTTATCAGAGTCCATCTCAATATAGAGAGCCTTCTTTCTTTCCGAAACTATGATCTTGACACTAAGAAGCAACAACTTCCTTCTGATATGGCTAGATAAACCTCCAAGTTACTTCAACACCACTCTTGTCTTGTCTCTTCCAATGAGATAACCATCCTAATGGATCACTTCCTGTGCACTTTATTCATGTTCTTATTGAAGGAACTTGCATTTCATGAGTTGCTCCTATTCATAGCATATGGGGTAAAATTCTAACTTCAACAAAGATTTGAAATCCTCCCATTTCATAATCATGGGCCTTTTTCCCATCCTTTGTGCATATGTAGCTCTACCACCATTTCCAAGCATGTTTGGACACATTCAAATGGGAAAAAGAAATCTAATGCAGTTTTTGGATTTGATAAAATTCCATTTGATTCAACTAGCTATTCAAAACTTCAACATTAAATTCACCATCAAATATTGGTATTTCAAGCTTCACTTCAACTTAGAAATTGATATTGGAAGATGAAGAAATAGTTTTGTCATTACCTGAGTTTACAACCTTCTCTGCTTTGGAACGTTAGGGCCAACCTTATGCTCTCAACGCTCAATATCCACTAAGTGTGCTTCCTTAACCTTCATTACCAACAATTGCGTTACCATCTTTGTCAATGAAACAATGTTCTTTGGCCAAGTAAACATAAATTTCAAATCATGCCTATCATATTCCTCATGAGGACTCTTGACATTGTTGGTGTTCTACTTCTCTATAGGCCCAATAGTAATGCATGTACATTGTTTCAATGTTCACTGTGGGTGTTTACTATACATGTTTCTCCAAGTATTTTCAAACGTGGCCTCTAATAGCATATGATCCATAGATGGTGTGTCTATGCCATGTCCATCTCATCAACACAAATTCCAATTGTGGAACAAAGTGCTATGTTCTATGCAATCCATATGAGGTTGTAAATGTGCTTCACTACACTCTATTCACTAGCACTAGACGTATGCCCATTACCTCCCGATCTATGCTTTTCTACAACCAACAATGTGAATAGAAATGTCTCCCCACTAATTCCAACTCTGGTAGAAGACAACTTGCTATAATTCTAGAATCCAACCAACAACTTGCATTGCATTTTTTTTAATTACAAAACAACAACACCACTCATGAAATTAGTTACCGTGGAAATGTCTCAAGGAGGAGCTTTGCACAATCTCTTATCCCAATTACTCAAACCCACAATATGACTTCAAATCACATACACCATTATACAGATCACTACTCGAGCAATAACCACAATAGAAATCATTAAACCTAGTACATCAATGAGAAATGTATGTTATAGTTGATTATTAAGCAACATAGTGTGGGTAGGATTTATTCCCTTCACATTTATAAAAGGAATGCTAAGAAACAACCAACGATCAAATTGCACAAGGAAGAGTGTTATGCACATTTTCCACCTATCATAAGCAATTAAATATTGTGCAAATTAATTTTATGGTGTGTGTGATTTATGTCCAATGAAGGAGAACATGTATGTTGAATATGGTTTTCATTGATGTCAAAGGAGTTCAGTAATGACAAAGGAATAAACAAGTACATGCTGGAAAGGCAAACTCAATGAAAGACAAAGGAATAACAAAGAGAGTGATGACACGACCTATATGATGATGTGGCAAATATGATGATGTGGCATGAAGTTGAAAATACATATGATGGTGTTCTAGTGCTATCAGGAAGTCATTGTTGCATTCTGACATCATTCTGGAGAAATATGGCAATTTGGTGAAAATCAGGAAATTGACGAAGTATGTAAAAATTAGTCAAAATTGGTCTAAGAAAATGCCCACCATAAATCATAGGTTAAAGTAAATTCCCACATCACATGGTCAAGATGTAGCTTGTTGATTTCTCTACCTGACCATGGTCTCAGTTTTCCTTAAGAATCTCTGAAGAAAAAGTTATGGATCTGCCAAAATAGGGTTTTAGAATAAACTCTGGAGAACTTCCTAAAAATGACTAAGTGTTGGAAAACTGGCTCAAGTGACCTCAGGAAAATGCCCGCCATAAATTGTGAGTTGAAGAAAATACCTGCACCATATGGGAATCTTGTAGGCTGGTTTTTTTTATACCCAACCATGGATTCAGTTTGTCTTAAAAGTGTCTGAGGAGAAAGTTATAGGCCTGCCAAAACAGGGTTTCAAGCTGTTTTGCACTGTTCCAGTACTGGAAAAATTGCCTAAATGGCCTTAGGGAAATGCCCTCCATGTCTCATAGGATGATGAGAAAAATAATCTGAAAGTTTCATGCTATAGCTTGTTGATGGGTGCATCTAACCATGGTCTTGGATTGTCCAAAGAGACTCTGAGGACAAAGATACAAGTCTGCCAAAAGTGTTATCTGGCATAGTTTGCACTATCCCAGTAAAATGCCCGCCAAGGTTAGATGATGAGGTTGCAGGAGAGAATATTTGCATGGTTGGAGTCAGTATGATATTACTCACATTGTGTATGCCTCACTTTCCAAGTTTGATAAAAAAAATAAAATCACCTTGGTGACCTAGGGTTTGAAGAAATTTGTTTAAGTGTTGAATTAAACAGGTTGGAAGGCTATTTTCAAATGCCCTCCAGAGGATGTGTGTGTTTCAGAAAATTCAAAAGGTGACATGGACCTATTCATTGTTGAATGTCTATCCATCTATGTTCTTAGTTTGTCTTATGGTGATCACATGAGGGAGAAATCAATCTGCCAAAAGGGTGTTTTAAGTAAATTTAACCAAGGCTAAAGATGCCCGCAGAAGGGGCTAAAAGATGCCTGTAGGGGCTTAATGAAGTGATGCCCACATGCAGCAGAAGAAGGATAGAGTGAGCCTAAGGTAAAGGAATCCTGCAGGATCGAGATGGAAGATGCCTGCAGGCATGAAGGATGAGCATAAGTTTAATTAATTAATTAATTAATTAAAACTGAAATAAACAAAATTACAAATATAAAATCAAATATCATAGATGTGAAGAGGCACGATGATGAAAAAGTATGAGCATTGTTTGAAGAGGTGCAATGATTAAATAATGAAGACAAATATAAAACATAAGATAGAAGTAGAAGAGGAGTGTCTTCGGTGTCTCAAAAGTCCAGATCAAGTTGCAGCATAAGAAGACAAAAATCAACAAGATGAAGAATAATATATGACAGAGTCAGAGAGAAATATGGAAGATTGACAAGAACAAATTAGTGTGGAAGGATGGTGCTAGGGCAGGCAGGAATTCTGCAGGGGGTCGTAGCCTCCATCCAGTAGAAGTAGGAGAATAGGGTGTTGTTGCATCCTTTTTGTAGCAGCAGATAAACGATTTTGTAAAAATTCATCTTATTAATGAGTTTGAGTTTGTGGTTTGCTCATTTAGGTTTCCACGGTAGAATCTTGTCTTGTTTGTTTCCTTGTGTGTCTTGTACTAATTTTTTAAATAAAAAAAGAAAGCAATACTGATTCACCCCCCCTCTCAGTATTGCTGGATAATCAAACAATTGCTATTCGAGCAAGATCCTTCACTACAGTTTAACCATGGGAAGGAAGATCCTCATTAAGACCACAATGGATCAGCAGGAAGTATTAGCTACCAACATACCTCCACTATTCACAAGAATTAACTATGCATACTGGAGTGCAAGAATGAAGTGCCATCTGATGTCTCTTGGATGGAAGGTTTGGAGAGTAGTTGAAAAGAAGTATAACATAGCAGAAAACCTACCTACAGACCAAGAAGAACTTGACCGATATGAGGCCAATGCAAAAGCTATGAATGCAATCTTGAATGGATTAACAAACTTAGTATTTGGGAAATTCATGCAATGCAAGATAGCCAAGGATGCTTGGGATAAATTAAAAATTGTCTATGAAGGAGAATCCAAAGTCAAACAATCAAAACTTTAGACATACAAAGGACAGTTTGAAATTCTAACAATGAAAGAGGAAGAAAATATTGCAGAATATACTCTAAGAGTAGATGAATTTGTCAATGCTATTTGATTCCTAGGAGGAGAATTAGAGGAGAAATAAGTAGTGGACAAAGTACTAACAACCGTGCTAATGAAGTATGAATCAAAATTATCTTCTCTAGAAGAACAAGATGATCTTAAATACATGACAGTAGATGAACTACATGGGATCCTCACTTCCCACGAGATGAGAAAAGGACAAGATGGACAATCAAAGAAAGAAGCAACATTTAAAGCCTTATCCAAGAACCAATCAGAAAATTCAGATGATGAAGAATCCCTTTTCATTACGAAGCTTGAGAGAGGTACAGGGAAGTACAAGGGAAAGCTACCTATAAAGTGCTTTAACTTTGGAAGAAGTGGACACTTTGCTACAAAATGTCCTTATCCTAAACAAAATGGAAGTGATGAGAAAGAAGTCTCAAAGAATTTCAAAAAGGGAAAAATAGGAAACAAAAAGAAGTTCAATGAAAAGAAGAATATTTTTTACACCATGGAAGATAGTGAAGATGAAGACACAAGTGAAGATGAAGAAACATAGATTCTATTCATGGGATTAGAAGCCCAAGCTCAAGATGAAGAATCAAGGGAAGAAGGAGAAGTAGATCTAAGGGCTGAATTAATCAGTGCTCTTGATGAACTTCAAAAATGCAAGAAACAGAACAAATAGTCAAACTAAATCATTAGTAATTTGAAAACCCATCTTGAAGAGGCCAAGAAGATTGAAGAGGATCTAGTCTTATAGCTCAAGAAGAGAACGCAAAAGTCAGAGAAATTTGAAGAAGAGATTATGCAGCTTAGAAAGAAGCTCGATGAAGAATCTATTAAGTCAAAATATGAAAGCAGTTCAAAGACTTTAGATGAGATCTTAAGTAGCCAAAGACCATCAAGTGATAAAACTGGATTAGGTTATGAAAATAATTCAAAATATTTGTTTTATACACTACAAGATAGAAATGAGAGAAGCCATGCTACTGCACTCAAAAGCCCGATTAAGAAGGATAGTCAGAATTCTGCTCCCTCATCCCATAATAAAGACAGAACCGATATGATACCTATAGGACCAATCACAAGTAGAATCCAACAGATCTTCTTTGGCCATTGCTACACATGTCATAATTTTGGACATATGGCTAGAGAATGTAAGCTAAGGAAGAATGCTTCAATAGATGGTTAAGAATAAAAGAAGGAATGGAAGATATGAAGCAGGAAGATAAAAAATTCCTCAAACATAAAGGAATATTTTATGGATATCGTCACTACTGTCACAAGTTTCGTCACAAAGATGTTGATTACAGAACCAAGAAAATGGATCAAAGTAGGGAATTCAAGGAACACAAAAGGTAAGTAATCAGGGTACCTCATGGAAATATGTGGAGAAAAAGAGGAGATTACAATGAGTCATAGGAAACATAGATTCCAAGCATCAAAGAAGTTTCCAAAGATGATGAGGAGCATAATAGTGTTGTGGATAAGAATGGCATTCAGTATGATGGAGAGCAAGATGAAGATGAACAATACATCGATGGAGAAAAGTACTATAAACGTTTCTTCTAAAAGTCTCTCATGACCTACAAGAGAAACCCTGAAACTAGCATTAGAAGGGATCATATACTCAGGGGGAGTAAATATGATAATATTGCAATTGGTATTTGGAAGACTATCTTCCTCAAAGACAAGAATCAAAGTGTCAGATTGAAGAGTCATAAGAGTACTTACCACCCATGTGACAAGTGAAGTAAAAAAGTACAAGTTAAAGCTGAATTGTAAATAAAAACATAACCATGATGAACAACAATGGAAAAGAAAATATCTCAGTAACATTGAAGTAGAATATAGTATGAATAAAGTCTAGAGATATGGAGTTTGTCTAGTCTTTGGTGGCTACTTTGCATCTTCTTATTTAGAAATAAATCTTCCATATGTTTCACTTTGGGCATTTGGTGATCGCTTGTATGGCATTGAAGATTCCTTAAAAGAGAACGAGTATATGATGTATCTTTGAAAAGGAATCTATGGAAGAAAACTAAGGGTTGAATGAAAGAACTCAAAGATAAACCAATGAGTATAAAATTTGTCACAAAGAGAAGAAAATGTGTTGGCAAGAGAAGGAGCATTGTGATAGGGGGAGTTTATGAACTCATCATTCAAGCTCTCATTCAGGTTATCATTCAAAGGGAAACTACAAGATGCTAACTAGATGATCATCACCAAGTCCAAGTTAACTGGAGGAAGAGAAGCAAAAGAAGGGCAGTTGTCTAAAAGGAGAATGATTGGAAACTCTATGTCAATATAGTTGTAGCCAGGGCATAACAAATTATCCTTTGTCATTGTTGTCAAAGGGGGAGAATGTTTAGATGTTTCCATCAATGTCAAATGGGGAGAATGTTGAATATGGTTGTCATTGATGTCAAAGGAGTTCAATAATGACAAAGGAATAACCAAGGACATGATGGAAAGGCAAACTCAGTGAAAGACAAAGGAATAACAAAGAGAGTGATGACATGGCCTGTATGATGATTTGGCATATATGATGATGTGGAATGAAGTTGAAAATACATCTGATGGTGTTCTGTGCTATCAGGAAGTCATTGTTGCATTATGACATCATTCTGGAGAAATATGGCAATTTGGTGAAAATCAAGAAATTGACTAAGTATGTAAAAATTAGTCAAAACTGGTCTAAGAAAATGCCTTCCATAAATCATAGGTTAAAGTAAATTCCTGCAACATGTGGTCAGGCTATAGTCTGTTGATTTCTCTACCTGACCGTGGTCTCCGTTTTCCTTTAGAATCTCTAAAGAAAAAGTTATGGATCTGCCAAAATAGGGTTTTAGAATAAACTTTGGAGAACTTCCTAAAAATGACCAAGTGTTGGAAAACTAGCTCAAGTAACCTCAGGAAAATGCACGCCATAAATTGTGATTTGAAGAAAATTCCTCACCATATGGGCATCTTGTAGGTTGGTGTTTTTTCTACCTAACCACGGTTTCAGTTTGTCTTAAAAGTGTCTGAGGATAAAGTTGAAGATAGAGCAATCAATTCTTCTCCATACAAACCAAAATGGTGGATCAGGTTTGTGGATGATGTATTTAGTAATTGGCCACACGGTGAAGATAAACTGGATGAGTTCCTAAACCACATAAACAATCAATGTGAGAGTATAAAATTCACCTTAGAAAAAGAAGAAGAAAAATCTCTTCCATTCCTGGACGTTCGAATCACAAAGAATCCTGATGGTTCTCTTGCTCACCAGGTATACAGGAAGAAAACGCATACGGATAGATACCTTCACGCTGACTCACATCATCATCCTTCCCAAAAAATTGGAATTATAAATACCTTAGCCACACGTGCTTGGAGAGTATCAGATACTGATCACATAAATGAGGAATTGAAACACCTTAGGATAACCCTTCTAAACAATGGATATAATGATAAAGAAATTAAGAGAGTTTTCCGAAGCATTAAAACAAACATAAACATAAGAAAAGAAAGAGACACTACTCGTCCTCAAGTTACCCTTCCATACATTCATGGTACTACTAACAAAATTGCTAACATCCTTAGGAAGAAGAACATAAGGGTGGCGTTTGCTCCGCCAAACTCTTTAAGAAACATGCTTGAAAAAACCAAAGACCCGATTGATCCAAAACTCCTAAAAGGTGTCTACAAAACACCATGCTCATGTGCTGATGCCTACATAGGTGAGACAGGAAGATCAATTGAAACTAGGTTAAAAGAGCATGGGGAAGATCTACGACATGATAGGATTAAAAACTCAGCAATAGCAGAACACTCCCACAAAACTAAACATCACATTTGCCTTGAAAATTCAGAAGTTCTAGCAATTGAACCTCATTACTACAAGAGAAAAATACGTGAGGCCATAGAAATTGAAAAATGTGAAAAGAATTTCAATCGGGATGATGGTCTAAGATTAAAAGAAACCTGGAAACCTGTTGTTAAAAAACTCATAAATAATAAACCTATAACACTTACCTAATCACCTAGAAATTACACTATTAACTAGTTACTATAATTATAAATATTAAATAATTAATTAAATAACTAAATAATAAATAATAATAAAAAATTTATTAATTAAATTAATTTAAATATATATATATATATATATATATATATATATATTTATTTTAAATCACTATGAGTTAATTGTAATTTCTAGATAATCTTACCCTAATCACTAAATAACAATTAAAATTTACAACTAACCATAAGAGTTCACAACTACATTTTAATTGTAGTACACTCTCATCATTTTACATTAGATATATATATAAATTTGTTTAACCTAATGTATAATTTTTAAAAAAAAGTAAAAACATAATACTGATTTGAACAAGGAGATTGTACTACTTTAATCTTAATAACATATAGTATTATTTAAACCATAAATTAAATAAAAAAAAGAGAAGATTTGAATTATTTAAACTAATTACTATTAATAATATAATCTTATTATACTTAATTGAAAACAATAAACTATGTGAGCCATTTAATACCATAACCCTAAATATATGAGCCGACCTTAGAAATAAATATAAAAATAAAAATAGGCTAAGATTAGGTATTTATCTCTCACATCCGACTGCAAAAAAAGAGTGAGATTCTTGTTCTCCTGAGGATGAACCTGCTTAATAGGTTCGAAACTTGTCGAATTGAAAAATTCTTTCCGCAGACTCCTCTGGCTTTTAAATAAAAGTTATAGGCCTGCTAAAATAGGGTTTCAGGTTGTTTTGCACTATTCCAGTACTGGCAAAACTGCATAAGTGTCCTCAAGGAAATGCCCGCCATGTCTCATAGGATTATGAGAAAAATAATATGAAAGTGTCATGCTATAGCTTGTTGACGGGTGCATCTAACCATGGTCTTGGATTGTCCAAAGAGTCTCTATCAGAGGACAAAGATACAAGTCTGCCAAAAGTGTTAATTGGCATAGTTTGCACTATCCCAGTAAAATGCCCGACAAGGTTAGATGATGAGGTTGCAGGAGGGAATATTGGCATGGTTGGATTCAGTATGATATTCCTCACATTGTGAGTGCTTCACTTTCCAAGTTTGATAAAAAAATAAATTCACCTTGCTGACCTAGGGTTTGAAGAAATTTGTTTAAGTGTTGAATTAAACAGGTGGAAGGCTATTTTCAAATTCCCTTGAGAGGATGTGTCTATTTCAGAAAATTCAAAAGGTTACATGGACCTATTCATTGTTGAAGTGTCTATCCATCCGTGTTCTTAGTTTGTCTTATGGTGATCACATGAGGGAGAAATCAATATGCCAAAAGGGTGTTTTAAGTAAATTTGACCAAGGCTAAAGATGCACGCAGAAGGGGCTAAAAGATGCCCACTTGGGCTTAATGAAGGGATGCCCCTATGCAGCAAAAGAAGGATAGAGTGAGCTTGAGGTAAAGGAAGCCCGTAGGCTTGAGATGGAAGATGCCCGTAGGCATGAAGGATGAGCAGAAGTTTAATTAATTAAAACTGAAATAAACAGAATTACAAATATAAAATTAAATATCAAAGATGTGAAGAGGTGTTGAATTATTTTAACTTCTAAGAATATTCTATTTTTACTTTATTATCCGGAGATGTTTCATTCCTCCGTCGGGGCATTATTATTCATCCATAGATGTTTTATTCTCCCGTCGGGATGTTATAACTAGGGTTATTAGACTCTCCTAGTGGGGCCGACCTTGAGTTAAGTTATTAGGGGTTATTAGACTCTCCTAGGAGAAGTTGGCCCAGTTAGGGTTAAAATTGAAGTGAAGTAAAGTATAAATAGAGGAGGTGTGTTCCTCATTTAACACACACTCACTCACTTGTGAAACTCGCATAGGAGAGAAAGAGATCTTTGAAGGAGGAGAAGGAGTTCTTGTTTGGGGATTACATCTTTGTATTTGTTGATCATATATATTGAGGAACTTTTGTTGGGTTTTCTACCCCATGAGGGTTTCCCAGGATAAATCTGTGTCTATCTTGTGATTGTGTTTCTTTCAGTGATCCTTATTATGCTCTTGTTGTGAATTTTATGCTAAACTTAACATGGTATCAAATCTAGCCTGAATAGGACATCTTTCGCAAGGTGAAAAACTCTCTCTTCTTCCTTCGGTGAGAAATTAGGGTTTCTGCAAAAGTTGGAATTTTTGGAATCTGATTGCATGGCTAGATGCTCCTCCTCAAAAGCAAAATTTTGAGCCCTAGATCAAAGTTTTTGAGTGGGTAGAACCCCGGGATAAGTCAAACCCTAGTTTGACTTCTGGACCAGAAAACCATAAACCAATGAACCAGAAAAGGTGAGAACTAGTGAACTAGAAAAGTTGTGAACCAGTGAACCAGTGAACCAGTAAACCAGAAATCTACTGCAAGTCCGAATTTCGTTGGTCAAGTTTGAAGGGTGAGAAGTTGAAGTTTCCAGAAACCAAGTACACCAGTCAACTCAATTCAACCAAGCACATCTCCTGGTAAGGTCTGTTTTGCATTTTGAGAACTTTCAATTTTTGGTTACCTCCTTGATAAGATGGCCCCAAGCACTAAGCTTGAGGACAAGCTAGAGGGCATAGAGAATTTCCGAGCATGGAAATATAGGATTGGTCTATTCTTGAAGAGAATGACCTTTCCTAATACATCAAAGATGAAGTTTCGGAACCTGAGGAAGATGAAGCTAAAGAGAAGTACAAGAAGGACATGATTAGGTCAAAGAGAATCATTGTTGATTCTATCAAAGACCACTTGATCCCTCAAGTATCATCAAAGAAGACCACAAAAGAAATGTAAGATGCCCTAGCCAGAATGTATGAAGGAAGGAACATCAACATGAAGATGAACCTGAGAGCTCAATTGAAGAGCACTAAGATGAGTCAAGGAGAATCCATTCAATATTAATTCACAAGGGTCTCCCAGTTCAAGGAACAACTAGAAGCCATTGGAGACTCCCTTGATGAATATGAACTAGTCATGACTACTCTCAATGGTCTCACTAGACCTTGGGATTCATTTATCCAACCCATGTGTGCCAGAAAGGAAAGCATGAAGTTTGACATTGTATGGGAATATTTCATTCAAGAGGAGGCTAGAGTAGCCAATAGAGAATCCTTACTCAAAGAATATAATCAAGCATTAGCCACCCATACTAAGAGAAGAAGAATTCAATCCAAATTCAAGAAGGAATTCCACAAGGAGTCTCAACCTCCAAAAAGGTTTCAAAAGAAAAGAAGAACCAATCTAGAAAGAGACCACTCTTCATTCCAATGTTTCAATTGTCACAAAATTGGACACATTGCTAGAAATTGTCCTTCAAAGAAAAAGAAGGGTTTCCACCACAGAAGACATCAAGCACATCTAGCAGAAGATGATAGTGAAGAAGAAGAGGAGGAAAAACCTCACAGGAAAAGAGAAAATGTAGAAGAAGAAGATGAAGAAGAATATGTTCTATTCTCTGCACTCTCTAGGCCCATAACACCTGGAGAAGATACATGGCTTATTGATAGTGGTGCTTCCAATCACATGACGGGACAAAATAAAACTTTGTCAATACTTGAAGAAAGATCCTCTCCACAAAAGGTCTCATTAGGAGATGATTACCAATATCCCATCAAAGGAATTGGTGAAGCAAGCTACAAGCTTGATTCTGGAACCCCCATGAAGATGAAGGAAGTTTTATATGTACCAGGATTGAAGAAGAGCTTACTTTCTATCTCAGCATTAGATAAGAAAGGTTATAGGTTTGCATTCATAGATGGACAAGTACTCATGTGGCCCAAAGGAAAATCAATTGAGGATGCAGTTGTCATTGGTGAAGAATAAAGAGGCCTATATAAACTCAAGGGACATTTAGAAGCATCCCTTGTTCATGAAGCCACTAGCCCAAGTGAGCTATGGCATAGAAGGATTTCTCACATCAACTACAAGGCACTACCCTATGTGAGTAAAGTAGTAACAGGATTACCAGATTTGAAGATTGATCATGAAGGCACTTGCAAAGGATGTGCAAAAGGGAAGAATATCAAGAATCCATTTCCAAAGAGTGAAACAAAGGATAAAATTACTTTGGAATTGATCCATTCAGATGCATCTGGTCCAATTCCCTCCACATCTTTGAGTGGATATGAATATTACCTTACATTTATTTAAGACTATTCAAGAAAGACTTGGATATATTTCCTAAAAGGAAAAGATGAAGTATTTGGAAAATATAAGGAACTCAAAGCCTTGATAGAAAATCATTCAGAAAGAAGAATCAAGACACTCAGAACAGATAATGGTGGAGAATATACTTCAAAGGATTTTGAAGTATTTTGTAAAGAAGCTGGAATCAAGAGGGAACTAACCACTCCTAAAATCCTCAACAAAATGGTGTTGCGGAAAGAAAGAATAGAACCATTATGGAAGCAGTGAAGACAATGATACATGATCAAGATCTTCCTATGCATATATGGGATGAAGCAGCAAGGACGACAGTCTATGTTCAAAATAGATTGTCTCATAGTTCCCTTGGATTCAAGACTCTAGAAGAAATGTTCACAGGGAAGAATCCTGATGTAAGCCACCTCAAGATATTTGGGTTCCCTATATATTTTCACATACCAAAAGAGAAGAGAACTTAGCTGGACCCTTCCGGAAAGAAGGGAATATTTGTTGGGTATTGTGAAGCATCCAAGGCATTCAGAATATACATCCCAGGATTCCATCACATGGAAATTAGTAGAGATGTAACATTTGATGAAGAAGATTCTCTCAAAATATCTAGAAAGAGCCAGTGTGAAGAAGTATATGAAGAAGATATACCTCCTAGAAATACAGAAGTTGTTTCCTTCCCTGAAGAGGAAACACTAGAAGACCATGATATGATAGAACCTCAAGAAGCCCCACCTATGAACATATCAAGGAAGAGAAATCCAGCATGGGAAAGAGAAATTATACAAGAAGCAAAAAGATATGGAGCTCCAGAAGGTTCCACAAGAGTAGGAAAGAAACCAAATCCATTCTCGAGCTATGAGGATTTGATGTGTGATCTTGTAGATCAAGAACCTACCAGTTATGAAGAAGCAGTTCATAAGAAAGAATGGGTAGAAGCAATGATGGAGGAGTACCAATCAATAATGAAGAATTATGTTTGGGATGTAATTCCCAAACTAAAAGACAAGAGTGTGGTATCCTCCAAATGGATATACAAGATAAATCATGATGCAGATGGTAGCATTGAAAAGTATAAGGCAAGGTTTGTGGCCAGAGGATTCTCTCAGAAATAGGGAATTGACTATGAAGAAACATTTGCACCAGTTTCAAGGTACACTTCCATTAGAACCATCGTGACACTTGCATCCATGATGAAGTGGAGCTTACACCAGATGGATGTGAATACAAGCTTCCTGAATGGTGTAATTGAGGAAGAAGTGTACATAGAACAACCACAAGGATTTGAGGTTGAAGATAGAAGAACTCACGTATGCAAGTTGAAGAAAGCTCTGTACGGATTGAAACAAGCTCCTAGAGCTTGGTATGGGAGAATTGATAGCTTCTTGACAAGCCTGGGATTTACCAAAAGTAAAGTTGACCCTAACCTTTACCTTAAGGTTATGGATGATGAACCTATCATACTATTATTGTATGTGGATGATCTCTTTCTGACAGGGAATGAGAAACAGATCATGGAAAGAAAGAAGAAGCTAGATACATAATTTGAGATGAAATATCTCGGATTGATGCATTACTTCCTAGGTCTGGAAGTGTGGTAAGGCCCAGAGGGAATCTTTCTCAACCAGGGAAAGTATGTTGTGGAATTCTTGAAAAGATTTGAAATGTTGGAATGTAAATCCATGACCACTGCCATGGACACCAAATTGAAGTTGTTAGCTGATGAATCGTCAGAATTAGTGGATGTAACTCAGTACAGATAGATTATTGGGTCATTGATGTATCTGACGAATACCAGGCCAGATATATGCTTTGTTGTGAACACCCTGAGTAGGTATCTAGTTGAGACTAGACGTGTTCACCTGGTAGCTGCAAAGCATGTGATGAGGTACCTAAAAGGTACGATAGAATTTGGTCTATATTATCTTGGAGATCATGACTTCAGATTGTATGGTTATACAGATGCAGATTGGGCTGGAAGTGTCTCAGATAGAAAGAGCACATTGGGTGGATGTTATTGTCTGGGATCTGCTATGATCTCGTGGTTTAGCAAGAAGCAATCCAGTGTGGCTCTCAGCACAGCTGCAGCGGAATATATAGCAGCTTGCTCTGCTAGTTGTGAAGCCATATGGCTTTGGAAGCCGTTGTCAGGACTATTTGACTTGGAGATGGACTCCACTGTGATTCTGTGTGACAACCAGAGTTGTATCAAGATGACGGAGAATCCAGTGTTCCATGATAAGTCAAAGAACATAGAGATCCGATATTTCTATATACGAGATATGGTGCAGAAAGGAGTTATAAAGCTCGAGTATGTGAGCACTGGTGAACAAGTTGCAGATATATTGACCAAACCTTTGTCTCGAGTAAAGTTTGAGTATTTCTGAGACAAGCTTGGTGTAGTTTAGAAGGACCCTCCTCGAAAGGGGGAGTGATATGGTCGATGATGATATTTGGATCGATGATGAGGTCGATGATAAGGATACTTGTATCGATGATGAGGATACATGTTCCGACAATGAGGTCGATGATGAGGATACATGTTTCAACGATGAGGTCAATGATGAGGATACATGTTCTGATGATGAGGTCGATGATCAGGATACCTATACCGATGATGAGGTCGATGAATGGTCCTTAGAATTTTTCTAAGTGGACGAGTGGATTGCATCATTCCCGGACTTTAGTCCTAAAGATATCTAGAGACTTGTGTCTTCGAGAAGTGGTCCTTAGACTTTGTCTAAGTGGACGATTGGATTGCATCATCCCTGGAATTTAGTCCTAAATGGATCCGGAGACCCGTGTCTTCAAGAAGTGGTCCTTATACTTTGTCTAAGTGGACGAGTGGATTGCATCATCCCTGGCCTTTAGTTATAAATGGATCCGGAGACCTATGTCTTTGAGAAGTGGTCCTTAGACTTTGTCTAAGTGGACGAGTGGATTGCATCATCCCTGGACTTTAGTCCTAAATAGATCCGAAGACCTGTTTCTTCAAGAAGTTGTCCGTAGACTTTGTATAAGTGGACGAGTGGATTGAATCATCCCTAGAATTTAGTCCTAAATGGATCTGGAGACCTATGTCTTCGAGAAGTGGTCCTTAGACGTTTTCTAAGTGGACGAGTGGATTGCATCATCCCTAGACTTTAGTCCTAAATGGATCCGGAGACCTGTGTCTTCGAGAAGTGATCCTTAGACTTTGTCTAAGTTGACGAGTGGATTGAATCGTCCCTAGACATGATATGGTGTCTTAAATTGATAGGGATTGATCATCCCATAAGTGGATCAGGATTGTATCATCCTTGGACTTATGTACTAAAGTGAGAGGGATTGATAATCCCGTAATTGGATCATGTGTGTTGTAGATTATGATGTTGTTGATGTTGTTGATCAAGAGATCTAGATGATGTTGTTGATCGGGAGATCCAAATGATGATGTTTTTGATCAGGAGATCCAGATGATGATGTTGTTGATCGGGAGATCCAGATGATGATGCTGTTGATCGAGAGATACAAATGATGTTGTTGATCAAGAGATCGAGATGATGATGTTGTTGATCGAAAGATCCATATGATGGTGTTGTTTTTGTAGCTGATTGAGTGATCTAGTGCTCCAGAAGATGAAGACTCGGTACTGAAGATATTGATGTTCCAGTACTGAAGATATTGAAGATGTTCCAGTAGCTGTTCGAGTTACCGATGATGATTGAAGAAAACTTCCAATGATTTATAGATGTATCACTATGATGTTGTTAGAATATCCTTCTCGTTAAGGGGGAGTGTTGAATTATTGTAACTTCTAAGAATATTATATTTGTACTTTATTATCCAGAGATGTTTCATTCCTCCATCGGGACATTATTATTCATCTGGAGATGTTTTATTCTCCCGTCGGGATGTTATAACTAGGGTTATTAGACTCTCCTAGTGGGTTCGGCCCTGAGTTAAGTTATTAGGGGTTATTAGACTCTCCTAGGAGAATTCATCCCAGTTAGGGTTAAAAGTCAAGTGAAGTAAAGTATAAATAGAGTAGGTGTGTTCCTCATTCAACACACACTCACTCACTTGTGAAACTCGCATAGGAGAGAGAGAGATTTGTGAAGGAGGAGAAGGAGCTCTTGTTTGGGGATTACATCTTTGTATTTGTTCATAATCTATATTGAGGAATTTTTGTTGGGTTTTCTACCCCATGAGGGTTTCCCAGGATAAATTTGTGTCTATCTTGTGATTGTATTTCTTTCAGTGATCCTTATTATGCTCTTGTTGTGAATTTTATGCTAAACTTAACAAGAGGCACGATGATGAAAAGGTATGAGGACTGTTTGAAGAGTTGCAATGATTAAATAATGAATACAAATATAAAAACAGAAGATAGAAGTAGAAGAGGAGTGTCTTCGGTGTCTCAGAAGTCCAGATCAAGCTGCAACATAAGAAGACAGAAATAAAAAAGATGAAGAAGAATATATGACAGAGTCAGAGAGAAATCTGGAATATTAACAAGAACAAATTAGGGTGGAAGGGTGGTGCTAGGGCAGGAAGGAATCCTGCAGGGGATCGTAGCCTCCATCCAATAGAAGCTGGAGAAAAGGGTTTTGTTGTATCCTTTCCTGTAGCAACAGACAGAAGATCTAGGGTGTTGTAGAATCCTTGTCTGTAGCAACAGGAAAAAACTGGGGTGTGGTTGCATCCTTTCTGTAGTAGCAGATAAACAATTTTGTAAAAATTCATCTTATTAATGAGTTTGAGTATGTGGTTTTCTCTTTGAGGTTTCCACGATAAAATATTGTCTTGTTTGTTTCCTTGTGTGTCTTGTACTAATTGTTTTAATAAAAAAATAAAGCAATACTGATTCATGCCCCCTCTCAGTATTGTTGGATAAACCAACAATGGAGTGATGTTATTAAGCCATTTTCATAGTTAAACTTAAATTGCTAACCTTATTTCTCAATAGAAGCACATAAAAAATACCGATACCTATAAATTGTTGTCTATTAAACCCATAGGATAGGATTTATAATATCACAACACATTAATTATAATTGGAATGGATAACAACACACACTAAATAAATAATATAGGAAAGGATTGTTGTGTATAAACAACATGAATTGTTGTGTGTGTTTTATATCCAATATCCAATAAATAAAGGATTCAAAGAGTGCAATACTCCAAGTACTCAGGCATGCACTAGAACTATTCTAGTCAGTAATACAATTTTACAAAACTAGCTTGTTGCTAACAATATTGTAGATTGGTTGTTGGTGAAATGTGGCTCAATTGAGTTATTCACTCTAATAGGGAAAAAAATCACATAGAAATCATTAAACAAATACACCAAAAAACCATGATAGACATCAATATTACCCTAGAAACCCAATTTGGGAAAACCAACTTGGAATGGTGATGCCAATCTATTATCATATTTTTTTAAAGAGAATTACATAGTATCATGGTTCTGTAGGTTGTTAGGAGACTGCTCTACATGAAATTAGAGCCTTCTCACTAATTTTTTCCACATAACACATAGAATCATACATGCATATCTTGAGACAACAAACATATTACTTCAACAACTTTGGTTTGGGATTCGTTTCAACTACATAATGCACTTCTAAAATAGTTGAATTGCTAATATTTGAATTTGAATGGCCACATCATCCATCTTCTATAAGATAGGTTTCTCCAAGTAGTTGGTATCACAATGAAAAATGCTTATTGATTTTCCAAAATAAAAGAGAGCCCTCACTGTATGACGACTATATTGGTGGAGTAATTCTATATCTCCACTCTCAAGACCTCAATTCGGGGAACCTAAAAGTTGTAATTCTTGAGTAGGTGTTTGAGCATGTGGCTAGCACATCAACAATCACTCTCACCCCTTCCTCCTTCCACTTTGGTTCTAATATGTTGATTTTTTTTATTCGACTAAGTCTTATGCCATGGTTATTTTGTATCACTTTCAAATCCAAAAACTTTTAAAATAGTTAACATGTGCCTCCATTATCACAAGAATCAAATATGGTATTACCACATGTTTCAATCAAATACCATGGGTTTGAACCTACAAGTTTGGATGGACTATAGTCAATATCAGTTGTGATACCATGGGACTCAAACAAGTGTTGCTAGTATCAACTAAAATATTGCTATGAAAACCATCTAATAAAGAGGATTTACATACATGAAATAAAATATAACTATCATTTGTTCGAGGCCAATTTTTATGCTTTCTTTTTCCAAGGAAAACTTCACGAGGAAACCCCCTAGCACTTGTTAGAACATTCTAACCATATCAAATTTGGTTTTGCATGCATGCATGCAATCCATGCTAGAAAAACAGGATTGAGGAGCAACAACAATAAACAAGATGCAAATATAAATCACATAAACACAATACAAGAGAGACACTAATATATGTGGTTCACCCAATTTGGGCTACATCCAACTTCCTCTTCACTCTCTCTCAGCCTCTCTTACAGAATCATAGAGATCTTTACAATTCTACAATACATTACACAACCGTATTACATTGTATTCATTTTAAAAGGGAATTACCATGGGAAAATACTACGGGATACTCAATACCATGGGCACATAAATTGTTGGCCAACAAACAACCCGAAAAATTTCTTTTGGGGGGGAATGGCCCACTCAAACCCTCTTAGGGGGATGATGCCCCCCACACACCCCCACTGGGATGAGTGTACATTCCACCTGCATATCATATAAAACTGGGGTACAAACACGGCTAAAACAACAACAACTCTAAATAGGGAGGATCAGGCTCCACAACCAACAATCCCCAACTTGGAGATTGATCATAACAACTCCACCAATGCTACACTTGCTGGACTATGCTATGAACCTTGGACCTGTAAAATTTCTCATCTTCACCTTCATGCTTGAAGGTCAAATCAAACCGAGCAAGAACTCAATTTCTCTCTAGTTATTACCTGTGTCAACATGTCTGTAGGATTCTGGCTAGTGTGTATCTTTTCCAATTTCAACAGTTCATCTTCCAGAACAGACCATATGAAATAATACTTGAGTTGTATATAATTAGTATTAGAATGTAAAGTTGAGTTCTTTGCAAGATGAATGGCACTTTGGTTGTCACTGTACAACTTGTTATCCTCCTACTTCTTACCCAGTTCCTCCATGAACCTTTGTAACCAAATCATCTCTTTACTAGCGTTTGTAGCAGCAACATACTACACTTCCATTGTTGAAAGTGCAACAACCTTTTGCAGCTTCAAAATCCAACTTACTATTGTTCCACCTATAGTAAAGAGACACCCTATGGGGCTCCTCCTGCTATCTTTATCACCTTCCATATCTGCATCAACATATCCCTGTATAACAATGTTTGAACCTCCAAAACATAATGCATGAGTGGCAGTACCTCTCAAATACTTGAGAATCCACTGTACTGCCTTCCAATGCTCCTTACCTGGATTGTTCATATACATGCTCACAACTCCCACTGCATGTGTAATATCTGGTCTTGTGCACACCATGGCATACATCAAGTTTCCAATTGATGATGAATAAGGAACCTTGAGCATGTAATCTATCTCTTCTCGTGTCTTGGGACACATCTCCTTACTAAGTTTGAAATGGCTGGCCAAAGGCGTACTAACTGGTTTTTCATTCTGCATTCTAAACCTCTCCAACACCTTTTGTATGTACTCACCCTGAGACAATGTCAATTTGCAATTTTTCCTGTCTCTTGTTATTCGCATACCAAGGATTTGCTTTGTAGCACTCAAATACTTCATTGCAAATGAATTAGCTAATTTCCTTTTGAGCACATTTATATCCTACATGTTAGACCCTGCAACAAGCATGTCATCCACATACAATAACAAGATAATATATCTCCCATTATCTAGCCTCTTGAAATAAACACACTGGTCAGAATGACATCTACTATAACCATGTTCTATCATAAACTTGTCAAATTTCAAATACCACTTCCTTGGAGCTTGCTTCAGGCCATACAATCTCTTCTTCAACCTACATACCAAATTCTCCTTCCCTTTGACCTCATACCCATGTGGCTGCTGCATATAAATCTCTTCCTCCAAATCCCCATGGAGAAAGGATGTTTTTACATATAACTATTCAATATGCAAATCTTCTACTATACTTAAAATAGTTATAATTGAAGTCATTTGAACAACATGAGAAAATATTTCATCAGAATCTATACCTTTATTATGTGAAAAACCCTTTACAACAAGTATGGAATTGAACTGCTTATTTCCTCCATCATCTTTCTTCAACTTGTAAACCTATTTATTCTACAATGCTCTTTTACCTGTAGGGAACTGAACCAAATCCCAAGTTTGGTTCCTTACCAATGAGTCCATCTCCTCATTCATGTCTTCCTCCCACTTCTTTCTAGTTTCCACCTGCATTGCTTCTTCATAACATTCTAGTTCACCAGAGTCAGTCATCAATAACTAATACATTGAAGGAGAGCATCGTTCAAGGGGTCTACTTGACCTGGTAGATCTTTTAACACTTGCAGGAGTTTGAGGTTCTTGTTGCTATTCTTGATTTTTCAGCACCTTTGGAACCTCATTTTCTTTGATTTCATCAATCATTGTGTACTCTATGTTTTCCTTTTCCTGTTTCTTTCCCTGCAACTAATCTTTATACATGACCTTTTAATTTAATACCACATCTCTACTCCTAATGATTTTTTTATTTTCATAATCCCATAAGTGATAACCAAAATCATCAACCCCATATCCAATAAAGGTACATTTCTTGGATTTAGCCTCAAGCTTTGTTCTATTGTTTTTATGAATATGAACAAATGCTTCACAACCAAAAGTTCTAAAAAATGAGTAGTTTACCTTTTTACCTGTCCATTCCTTCTCTAGAATAACACCATCCAAATAACTTGAAGGCCCTCTGTTTATTAAGTAAACATCAGTATCTACAATATCTTCCCAAAACTGTAAGGGAAACCCTACATGAAATCTCATACACCTTGTATGCTCCATGATTGTTCTGTTCATCCTTTCTAAGACACCATTTTCCTGTGGTGTTCCTGGGACAGTCTTCTCTCTACGAATCCCATGGTATGAAGTGTAACTATCAAACTCCTTATCGCAATATTCACCTCCATTGTCATATCTGAGACACTTCAACCTTTTTCCTGTCTCATTCTCAACCAAAGCTTTCCGTTTCTTAAAAGTAGAAAACACATCAGATTTCTGTCTAATGCAATAAACCCAAGTTTTTCTAGTTGCATCATCAATAAAAATAACATAATAATGAGAGCCGCCAAGATAATGTACCTGAGTCAATCCCCATACATCTGTATGCACAAGATCTAACTTTTCACTCTTATTTTGTTTCCCAACCCTGATAAATATAACTCTCTTCTGTTTTCCATAAACACAGTTCACACAAAATTCCAAACTTACTTGCTTCAGATCTAGAAACAACTTCCTTGAGTGCAAAATATGCATCCCCTTCTCACTCATGCGGCCAATCCTGTGATGCCACAATGTTGTATCTGTTCCTATGGAAGCTGAAGATATAGAACCGTCAGTATTATGAGGACATAAATACAATGTACCTATCATGTGTCTTTTTGCTATCACCATCGATCCTTTAGTGGTATTCCACCACGTTTTTCCAAACATAGATAAACATCCACCATCTCACAACTGCCCTATTAAGATCAAATTTATTTTTATATCAGGAATATGCCTTACATATTTCAGCAACCATTCACCTCCATTCTTTAATTTTATCCGAACCTTACCCATTCCAACAATTTTACATGGTTCATCATCAACCAATAAAACATGTCCAAAATCACCTTGAACATAATCATAAATAAATTTATTATGGGGTATAGCATGACATGAAGCCCCTAAATCTACTACCCAGTAATCACTAGTATTATCTAATGCAAGAATCAAAGCATATTGTAACACATCACCTGCTACATTTTCTTCCTGAGTAGTCTCCTGCTATCCATATCCTTTCTTCTTTAGAGATCTACAGTCTTTCTTCAGATGTCCTTTATTTCCACAGTTCCAACACTCTATCTTTCCTAGTATGGACTTGGATTTGCTCTTCCTAGACTTTCTGCGATTACCTGGGCTCTTTCCTCTCTCCCTTTGTCTTGCCCTACTCTCCATGGTCAACACATTACCTGATGTCTCACTTGTGCTTTTCCTTCGCATTTACTCGCTAAGAATAACACCAACAGCATAATCAAATTTCAAAGTGTTTGAACCAGAGATAGATTTACTTACAGCCGTGACCAAGCCGTTCCATCTTTCTAGCAATGAGCACAAGAATAGAATAACCCTAACCTCATCATCAAAGTTCACATTTACATAACTTAGCTGATTTGTAATCGTATTAAATTCATTTAAATGATTAGCAATAGATCCACCTTCTGACATCTTAATATTAAATAAACGCTTCATTAGAAATACCCTGTTGGAGGCCGATATTTTTTCATACAACTTACCCAATGCACTCATCAGACCCTCCGTTTTCTTTTCTTTTGAGATATTGAAAGCCATCGACGAAGCTAGGCACAGTCATATTGTTCCCAGTTCCTTTCTGTCAAGAAAATCCCATTCTTCGTCCTTCATAGCCACTGACATTTTTTCTTTTCCTCCCAACGGTAGGAATAGATCCTTCTGATACATATAGTCCTCCATTTGCATCTTCCATAACTGGTAGTTTTGGCCATTAAATTTCTTGACCTTAAACTTTCCCTCTTCCGCCATTTCTCCCACTCGAACCAGGAACCCTTCTTTCATGCTAGTTTATCTGCCAAATAGACCTTTGGCTTTGATACCAATTGTTAGAAAAGTAGGATCGTGGAACAACAATAATAAAGAATATGAAAATATAAATCACATAAACACAATACAAGAGAGACACTAATATACGTGGTTCACCCAATCTAGGCTACGTCCATGGAGAAATTTCCACTCATTTTATTATACCATCCAACAAAATGAATGGATACAACCTGTAGCACATCCGCTGCAACTTCCTATTCACTCTCTCTCAGCCTCTCTTAAATAATCATAGAGATATTTACAATGCTACAATACATTACATGACCGTATTACAATGTATTCCTTTTAAAGGGGAATTACCATGCGAAAATACTATAGGCTACCCAATACCATGGGCCTGTAAACTGTTGGGCAACAAACAACCCAAAAAATTTCTTTCGAGGGGGATGGTCCCCCCTGGATCCCCGTGGGAGGGAGATTCCCCCCCACATCCCCCCACTGGGATGAGTTTACATTCCACCTGCACATCATATAAAACTAGCATACAAACACAGATGAAACAACACCATCTCTAAATAAGGAAGATCGGGCTCCACAACCAACAATCCATGCATCTTGCATGCAGTGGTAGTTGAGTCTCCTAGCACCTAGTCCTTGTTCCCCCCCCTTAGTGCTTCATTTTGGTCATAATTAGCCTGCTTATTCACTCATATCACCTTATCCACATCAATGAAGTGTAAATGCGCCCTCATGCATGATTTTAGGAGTCTACACAGTCAATTCCATGAATTAAGGCACCTTGTCCCCTTGATTGCCTAGTTAACTGACTGTTACACCTAGTTTCACTGCTTCTGAGTGTAGGAGCACCCTTTTTTACCATTTTAAGTTAGTTATGCACCTCCTTGGAGTCTCCTCCCCTAATTTCTATCCCCAATGACTCATTCATGTGGCAGTCTACCTCAGTTGACTATCCATTGAGCATTAGTGGCCACTAGACCTTATCGGGTGATGGTTCCAATGCAACTATGCCTAGACTTGAGGTGAAATCGAATCCTACCAAATGCCATCGAATTATATCCATTTTAAAATATATTTTTTACCGTCTTATTGTTGTATGATAGAGTGACAACAATTTTTCATTTGAGTTTCAATTTCATGAGTGAATTATGTAACTTTTCTCCCTAATTCTTTTCTGTGAAAGCTTTGTGAAATTAGTGAGGTTTGTTCATATTTGTGATTCTATCCTATGGAATTTCACATGGTATTAGAGCTTGTGAGATCTTAGTAACCCTCCAAGATACATTTCCAAAGAAATTGCAATGTTTTTGTAGGTTATTTCATCATCAGTAGCACAAGCAGCAGCTAAATGGATCTATATTCAATACCAAAACTCTCTCCTTTCAATTTCTTTTAATGGAAAGACCAAATGGAGATCTTCATGCACAATAGAGGTCTCTACAGGGTGCTCAAAGGCATTGAAGTCGAACCAAATGGTGCATCAGATAAAGAAAAATACATGAATAAGCTTGATGACATGTATGGATTGTTGTGTCTCAACATCTCTAAGGATCAAATCTTTCATCTATCTGGTCTGAAAACTCCCAAGGAGGTTTGGAAAAATATCGAATTTATTTGGGCAGCAAGATTATTTGAGAGGGAATCAATTGGAGAATGAGCTGATCTCTGTGAGCCCCAGCAGCTTCGAATCCATCACAAAATTCTTCACTAAATTCAAGAATTTGGTTGTGCAGCTAAAACTGTGTGGTATTGAGAAAAAGGGCGAGCAACTAATTCTCTCTATTCTATCAAAATTGGGACCAGACTATTATGTATTCCTATCCACCTTCCAAACAACAAAATTATCCATCCCAAATTGGAAGATTCCCAGTCTAGATGCCTTCATCCTATCTCACAAAGGAGTAGGACAAATTGGTGCAAATGGGAGTCATAAAACCATCTAGGGATCAATCTCTTACTGCTAGAGAAGACAAGAATGCGAATGGTAAAGGAAAGAAGAAAGGAAACTAGAAGAAAAAGTATGAGCAGAAGCAAAACAAGTCTCCCAAACAATTAGAGGGAAATTCGAATTCTAAGAGAAGCAAGAAAAATCAAAGGATAAGACCAAATGTCCATACTACAACAGAGGTTTTCACCCTGAAAGTGCTTGCATGAAGAATACACTTGATCTTATGGCTCATATTCTAGAGAAAAACAACCTTCCAGTACCTGTAGGTGCCATCGCGAAAGAAGTTGATTCTAAATAAGAAGATAAGGAGAGATGTCATGCACTAATGGATGGAACTTTGAATTCATATTCATTCATCATAGCTTTTGGAGCCTCCAGACACATGTATCCAGCCAAAGATCTCTTCTCATAATTCAAACCTACTGTTGGTCCTTCCATCCTAATTGTAGATGATTCAGAAGTTCCTTCAAAAGGAATTGGAAGAATCAATCTTGATCATGGATACTTCAATGATGTGTTCTATGTTCATACCTTGGAATCTAATCTCCTTTCAGTCTACCAAATGACCCATATAGGAGTTCAAAAGAAGGTTGTTTTTCCTCCTGATGTTGTTGAGATAACATAGATCTCTTCTGAAAAATAATTGCACAAGGAATTGCATATCACCATTCCAAACTTTATGAGTTCTCTCATTTCATGCCTTATTCAAATCAAAGTGCACTTCTTACCCATGCAAATGAAGTGAGAAGGATTTGGCATGAGAGGTTTGGGCACCTCAACTACAAATATTTTCAAGAATTGCACAACCAGAACATGGTTGAAGGCCTCCAAAACATCGGATTTGCTAAAGGCACCTATCAAGGTTGCTTGATTAGAAAGCATCTGGATCACAAGTTTGAAAAAGGAAAGGAAAATAGAGTCGCATCTCCTCTCGAGTTGATTCACAATGACATATCAGGACCTCTTCCTCACCTATCTATGAATAATTCTAGATACATATTAACATTCGTAGATGAATATTCGATATTCAGTTGGGTATATTTTCTAAAGTTGAAATCATAAGTCTTTGAATATTTCAAATTTTGTAAAGCTGTTGTAAATTTCATTAACAAAAAGATAAAGGTCCTTCGTATTGACAATGGAGGAGAATATATAAAGAATGAGTTTCAGTTATTTTATGCAGATGAAGGTATTGAAATGAATCACATTGTTCCATACACACCACAACATAATGGTGTGGATGAAAGAAAGAACAAAACCCTAAAAGAGATGGCTACATGCATGCTTGAGTCTAAGGCATTGTCTCCTAGACTTTGGGCAGAAGCTATCAATTGTGTTGCATATCTCCAGAACATATTTACACACAAAGGCCTAAAAGAAAAAACTCTATTCAAAGCTTGGATGGGATACAAGCCAAATGTTTCTCATCTCAGAGTCTTTGGTTCAAAGGATTGGGCTAGGATTCCTTCATAGAAGAGGAGAGCCTTAGAGACTCAAAGTAAATAGTGCATTTTGGTTGGTTATGCACAGAATGCAAAAGACTATAAACTATTGTATATTTACACCATTAATACCTTCCTTGAAAGAAGTATCCAGTTTGAAGAATGGCCATTGCGTGATGCCCACCATGTTGAAGCAAAAATCTCACCAACTACTCCACCACAATATGTTGAATATGATAGCGAATCATCTGCCCATGAAATTTCAAAATTTGATTCAGAAATTAAAGATGAGCACATGCTAGATCCAAATCCACAATATCTATATCCTGTAGGTCCCACACCACATCCAAAATGGGAGAAAAATACCATAGAAGCTTCTTGTGAGCTTGTTGGGAATCCACAAGATCCAAGAAGAATCAGATCTCAGTATCAAAGTGCAAGTTTTGCACTCTCTCATACATATACCTTTCTTCTAGATAGATGCTTTATGATGGTTGGATCAGATTCAAAAAAATTCTTTGAGGCCTCCCAAGATCCGAGATGGATAACAACTATGGATGAAGAGTACCAATCTCTTCAAAACAACGAGACTTGGGAGCTTGTTTCTCTCCCTCCTGGAAGGAAGCTTGTTCAGTATAAGTGAGTATACATAACAAATATGGGATCAAATGGAGAAACATGCAAGTATAAGGCTTGCTTGGTTTCCAAAGGATTCTCTCAGGTTCAAGGGATTGACTATACAGAGACCTTCACTCTAGTGGAAAAGATGGACTCCATCCGTATTTTTTTGGCTCTAGATACATCGAAGAACTGGGAGGTGCATCACATGGATGTGAAGAGCGCATTTATTCATGGAGATATAGAGGATGAGATATACATGAAGCAACCTAAAGGATACATTGAGGATCCTTCACTAGTGTGAAGATTAAGGAAGTCATTATATGGGCTCAAGTGGGCTCCCCGAGCATGGTGTGAAAACATGGACTCCTTTCTACTGTCACAAGATTTTCAGAGATGCAAGTCAGATTTGAATGTCTACATGAAGAATGATGGCAACTCCCTTCTACTTATTGTTCTATATGTTGATTATTTACTAATTACAGGGAGCTTATCTTCATGCATTAGATCTATCAAATCATCCTTGCACAATTCCTTCTCAATGTCATATTTGGGACTACTACATCAATTTCTTGGTCTTGAAGTCTCACAAAGTGATTCAGGAATTGAGATTGCACAGTCCAATTATGCAACAGATCTACTTGATAGGTTTCACATGATAGAATGCAAACCAGCCACATTTCCTTTTCTTTCGGGAGTCTTTTGTTTCTTACACATAATCTCCTTGATCTATCGTATGCAGTGAGTGTTTTCTATAGATACATTCAAGAGCCTGATGGGCCTCACTGGAAGGCAGCTAAAAGGATCTTTCACTATGTGCAAGGGAAGAAGACCTATGGTATTCACTATGCAGTCGGGTCTCCCTTGAACCTTGTTGGCTACACAAATTCAGATTGGGCTGGAGAAAACGCATATCAGAAGTCTACATCAGGGTATGTTTTCATGTTTGCATCCAGTCCCGTCTTTTGGTCAAGAAAAAACCAAGCAGCTATTTCTCTTTCATTAGCTGAAGCCGAGTACATAGGTGCAGTGAATGCAGCCACACAGTGCATCTGGTTGCAGGGCATCTTATCAGAGTTTGGTGTTCGCTACAGTACTCCACCAGTCATCTTCTGTGACAATCAGAGTGCTATCAGGATTTAGTTCAGAGACAGAGGACCAAACACATTGAAATACATATGCACTATATCTGAGGATTGGTGCATGATCATACCATCGCACTACTCTATTGCCCTTCAGAAGAGAATATTGCAGATATTTTCACCAAAACGTTTTCATTGAAAAAGTTCACTCATCTCCGATCCCTCCTTGGGGTGAGTGATACCTTGGTTGATTATATTTTTTACAGTCTATTTTGAGGGGGGTTTTGTTCCCACTGGGTTTTCCCTCTTTCCTCGGTTATTTTAGATTGTTGTACGAGGTGACCATTGGTCTCAGTAACCAAGGCCCTATTTTTCATTTATTTACTTATCGGTTTCCTCATAATCAAGCTTAAGGGGGGGTGTTGGAGCATTCTAACCATCTCAAATTTGATTTCACATGCATGCATGCAATCCATGCATCTTGCATGCATTCCATGCAGTGATAGTTGAGTCTCCTAGCACTTAGTCCTTGTTTTTGGCCCCCTAGTGCTTCATTTTTCTCATCATTAGCCTCCTTATCCACTCAGAGCGCCTTATCCACATCACTAAAGTGTAAATGCGCCCTCATGCATGATTTTAGGAGTCTACACAATCAGTTCCATGAATTAAGACAGCTTGTCCCCTTGATTTCCTAGTTAACTAATTGTTACACCTATTTTCACTACTTCTGAGTGTAGGAGTGCCCTTTTTTACCACTGTCATCTAGTTATGCACCTCCTTGGATTATCCTCCCTTAATTTCTATCCCCAATGAATCATTCATGCACCATTCCACCTCAGTTGACTATCCATTGAGCACTATTGGCCACTAGACCTTATCGAGTGATGGTTCCAATGCAAACTAAGCTTAGAATTGAGGTGAATTCGAATCCTATCAAAGGCTATCAAATTCTCTCCATGGCAAAATATTTTGTTTACCAGCTTATTGTTGTATGATAGAGTGACAACAATTTTTCATCTAAGTTTCAATTTCATGAGTGAATTATGTAGCTTTTCTCCCTGATTCTTTTATGTGGAAGCTTTATGAAATTAGTGAGGTTTGTTCAACTTTGTGATTCTATCCTATGGAATTTCACAGCACTTCCCCACATTTTCTAGATGATACACATTGTAAACTAATCAACATTCCACCAAGTTTTAATTCTTGATCATTTATTCATAAACGTAATAAATCCAAGAAGACATAACTTAATTCATTCCAATTCACTATATGCACTAACTAACAAAACCATTGAATAATATCAATGGATGGAATGAAGGAAATGCACAAAAATAAATATAATGTAAGTTATTAATTTGCCATTAATTATGCAAAATATAACCAACCCCATCCGAGTGTATCTCCCCTCGATCGATACAAAAGTATTAAACCCATCACTAACAAAACTACCCACCTCCAAAATGAGGGGTGTGATTATAAGTATTTATGTTGTTATATTTAGCTTTATGTAAATATATTAGGGTTCTATGTAGTTACCAAAAGGGGTCTCCCCACTAAGACAATATCTCAAAAATCACTATGAATTGAATTGGTTAGACATAATTTTACCATTTTGTTCTCTTTAAACTAACTACTTGGTTATTGTTTGTTTGGGTAGTGCAAGATTTGATTCTCTTTAAACTAGCTACTTGGTTATTGTTGCATTGGGTAGTGCAAGGGGGAATTTCTCTTGGTCCAAAACTTAAAAAAAAAAAACGGTTTCCCAATGTTATTGGTATCAAATATGGTAATATTGTGTGTTTCAATTGAATACCACATTTTTGTATCGTCATTATTTGTATCATCAATGTTAGTTGTAGTACCATGGACCTTAGACAAGTGTTGCAAGTATCAGCTGCAATGCTACTATGAAACCCATGATTTGACCTGCACGTGGCTAGGAAGCACGAGGGGGACAACAGTTCCACTGAATGATTTGGATTTGTTATGGTGGAAGCTAAAGAAATGGAATGCGTAAAGCAGGAATACACTACACAGAAAGAACACAAATGTACACAGAAAATATGCAGGAATGCGAACTGATTTCTATTACTGGATATAAGTTCATGACTTGATTCTATGTTGTATATTTGTGCTAGAAATTGTCCCTAGACTACAAAGGGAACAAGCTAGTACAATCTCAAAACAACTAAAAGAAAATGAAATTTGTTTTTGTAATTTTTTGTTTGAAGGTTTCATCCACAAGAAGGAAATTAATCATCAAACTAATAAACTTACAGGTATTGGCTGCACGAGATATTATGGTTAAATTTTCTTTTGCAGGTATAGCACTCTGCTTCTGTTCTATTAAACTTACATCTTCTTCAGGATTAGAACCGGATGTCTTTTCCGTTACTTCATCTTCCAAAATGTGCTCTTGCTCATCTTCAAACGTGTTCTCCTGCTATTCATTATCAAGGTTTCTGGATTCTTTTTGTGAATTAGTTTTATGAGAGCTATCTTGTACTAAGTCTTTAGGCACATACCTTTTGAATTTATTAATAAAACCAGATTGTTTATTGGGAAAAATATTCTTTACATGCTCACCCTGTTCAGCGGTAAACCCTGACCAAAATAGAAAATGATCCCATCTTCTATTTTCCCTCTATAAGACTGTTAAAACGACCAATTTTATCAATCCATGATGAAACAGCGACTGCTTTGTATGATCAGAATGTCCTTTAATTCTATTCGACATTTTCTGGAGGCTTTTGAGTAAAAAGAATGGCAAATTCATCCTGGATTGTTGGTTCAGGTGCAGCAAAAACCTAACGTGATACTTAAACACTAACATGAACCTGCCATCACATGTAATATAACTTTGTACAATTCCAATTGCCTCTCTCCATTCTGGCTTAAAATTTGTTAAGTGAACCCCTTTGCTCCAATCTAGGGTTTCGTTACCTGGTAACAAGAAATTATTAGGGTTAAAATCGAAAGGAGTGTTCTTAAACCACGATTCTCCATCCATGGTGGCGTCGATGGCTTCGAAAACTAAAATTTCTGTGAGCTCAAACTTAAGAGTATTAAACTTAACAGCATTACTAGTGAGATTATGAGCAAAGAAATGTGAAACTTCAACATTGAAACCTGTGATCTTCTCAAAGAAACCAAACCACCCTGTGGCCCTAAACAATGCTACACACTCCAGAAACTTCGTGGCCCAACTTGTGTCTGTAGGCTCAAACCTGTTGATTTTTCCACTCTTACCCATATCTTAACTACAACTTTGCCAATTTACTTTCTTGGAAATGAACATGGGGTGAAAATCTTCAAGAAGTTTCAAAATACGTGTCCTCAACTTTGAAATTCGTAACCCCCAAATTAGAACTCGTGGCCACTCAAATCCCTAATTTCCTCAATGATAAATCACAATGGGTTTTTACAAGTGTCATGATACGCCGAATAGGTGTCTGGAGGTCTTCTAGCATCATCAAATGCAACGAGAATCACTTGCCATCAAAATATCACGTTCTTCTATGACTTCGAATTCTCGCAGCACCCTAGTGTATGCAGTTTGGATTCTTCCCTATAGGAATGCTTCCACATGAAAAATTTGGCAAACAAGCTCAACATGAAAGTTAAACTTTAGATATAGGGATTATAACAAATTTAAATAAGTATTTTGAAGACCTTATAAATCAATTTAATACTTAATAAGCCACTAGGTAAAATCCTAAGAAAGGATAAAATAAATTAAAACAATAACTATAACATATAAAATAAAAAGACAATAAAAAACATGAAAATTTAAAATAAGGTAAAATGAAAAGCAAATAAGGAACAAAACATTTAAGAAAAATCACATAAGGACTAGATGCAATTTCAGTCTTAACACTGTATATTACAATAGTTTACATGCTTATATAGAGAGTGTTGAGACGCTTGGGTGCTTTCCCGTTACGTTCAGTTACAAAAGAAGTTATAATGATTCGGCAGTTCAACCATTATAGTCGACTGGAAGACAGAGAGACAGTTTGTTGAATTTCAACAGTCGCATGTCACAACATGGTGTTGCGCAAGTCGCAGGTCGATGCCGCATGTCGACATCACGAAACTGGGAGTTTGCAGAACGTATCGAATTCATGTCGTAGTTCGACAACTTGCCAAAGTTGTGTCGAAGTCGCGGAGTGTGTTGAAGTCGAAACTCATCGAAGTTGTGTCGACGGCGATGACTTGTCGAAGAGGGTTGAAGTCAGAATCCGACATTAATGCCAACTGCGATGTGGATCAGACCTCCTTCCTTAAGAAACAATGGTCCCCATTGTTTACTCGTGAAGGTGAGGAAACTTGTCGGCCAGTTCAATAGCAGAGTACCACTTTCCTTATGTTGGGATCTGTCCGGATTTAGCAACCTAAAACAAGGGAATGGTGTTCGTCCTTGTATAGCATACTCATCATCCCACAATGGTGTCGCAAGGAAGAGGCTCATGAATATCTGGATGGATGTCTTCGGGTTTTGCTGTTTGCAAGTCGTTCTGTTCCAACAGTGGTGCATGGTATGGTCGAAGTAGATCCACATTGAATACTGGATGCAGACCCAGGCATGCAGGAATGTCAAGCTGGAAATCATTTTCTCCAATCTGTTGAGGAATACCATACAGACCATATCGCAAAGGTTTGAGCTTCTTGAATGGACCAGTGAAGCACTCCTTCTTGGGATGTAACCAGACCTCATCCCCAATTTGGAATGAATGAGGAATACGATGCTTTTCCTGTTGAGCCTTAGCTTTCTCATTTGCTCGTTGCAACATTTCTTGTGCTTGCTTCTGGATGTCGTAGATTTGATCTCAAAACTTCAAGGCTTTATCAACTTCTCACTAGCTGTAGTCGGTGTCGGAGTTCGGTTGTGTCCAGGAGTTGATCATGTTAATAGGCACTGAGGATTGAAATCCATAACAGATCTCAAATGGAATATTTCCTGTAGAGCTATGCTGAGCACGATTGTAACTGTCTTGGATGTATGGAATAATTTCATCCCATGTGCGTCAATGCTTGTGGTTGTATATGCGAAGTAGTTGTACGACCAAGTGATTCACAACTTCCGTTTTTTCTTCGGTCTAAGGATGTGTACTATCCCTTGACACCCCTATTATTTTGTAAATGCAAATGTAAATTGTACTTGTTTTCTGGTGAGGAGCTCAAGGACAAGGCCCCACCAGTAAACCTTGTAAGTTATGTGGTTCATTTCCTAGTTGTATTTGGGAATACTAGACTTAGGAGACTGAGCTCTTTATGCAACCTAACTTTGAGGGCACGAACCCTCTTAGGGAGAAGAGGTGAAATGGCTTGGAATCCATGGTTTGATGACATATGTTTTGATGGTTCCACAAGCACTTAGTGAACACTAACGTTCACCAAAGTTTACTTAAGTTGTTTTGGTTTCGGTTAGTCCTTGAGAGGGTTACCGAGGTTACCCTTAACCGCCGAGAGGCAGTAAACGTCTCCTAAGACCTAAAAATTAACACTAATTTAATCTTTGCTAAAAGTTGTTAAGTAAAACTAAGGAAATCCTTTGGATGACCTTGACATCCTAGTCCCGGTAGAGGATGTCAAGGGTTTTCTTCATTAAAACCCACTATCTAATTATTAGCGTAAGCTAAACTATTTTATCACATAAATAGACTAGTGATGGTTATTGCTGTCTTGGTTCGGTTGGTTGAACCCCAAGACATATATTTAGCACCCTATAAAGATAGAAGAAATAAGATATATATATATATATATGTGTGTGTGTGTGTGCCATCACATGGATAAAATATTAGATGCAATGCATCTTATTGACAATGCAAAGATATATGCATATAAATACTTATATAGATTTCGTATATATATATATATGTATATATGATTATTATCACTTTGATAAATATTATTATGAGTTATAATAATATTTTGTATTTATATATCTTTAATACATTGTAATGTAATAAAATGATAATTAAACTATATAGAATTACCTATATAGTTTGACACTCATTAAGTGGGATGTAATACTATTTAAACATGAGTGGTATGCATTAGGGAAAGGCCTTAAAATAAGATAACCATATTAAAAAGAGAATTTAATATGGTATTAAGGTGTACATATATATGTATATACGGATGTGTACTTAAACCATTAAATTTATTTATATATATATACATAAAATATTATTTTGTAATTAGTTTATAAAAAGTAAAACATTACACATATATGTGGGAAATATTATATTTTTGGTAACACCATATATTGGAATGCAAGTGAAATACCTATAAAGTGGTGTGTAACCGTTTGCAAAAGAAATTTTATGGTATTAAGTTATATATATATATATATATATATATATATATATTTATTGATTAAGAGATTTTGTAACGCATTGCAAAGCCTAACTTTAGAAAGTTGCAGCCACTTGGCTTCTTTTTATTTTGCTATGTGTTATTGGAGAGATGGTGGGCGGATCCCAAAATCCACCATTCGTCTGCATGCATAAATTATGCTGCTTGGGTAGTATTTAGGGCATGCATTATTTGGGTAGCAGGAGACAGGTGGAGGATTTCTTCTTTGAATGGGTTGAGGTAATTTTGGATGGCTGCATTGAGGATTAATTAGGGATTTTGCTACGTGGAGGCATCACTCCTTTGATTGTTGCATCGGGAGTAGTCACTCCATTGATTGTTGCGTTGGGAGTATTACTCCTTTGGTTGATGCATTGAGAGGATCACTCCTCGACCGAGGGCTGAAGATCTACAATGGGAATCCATTGTTTTGGTTTTCTTTGGAAGGCCATGCGCAGAGGTTTTTTCATTACTGAATGATATTCGGATGCAAGCGCAGAGGTAATATGTCCTACGTATTTTTTGATTTCTCTCTCTCTATATATATAGGTTTGCATGTTGGAGGCCATGCGCAGAGATGAACCTCTGTGTTCTGCGGTTTATATTTTATATATCATTTTTATATGCCGAATGTCAATTTTTTGGATTGCATAGTGCATAAATGTTTATGGAAATGATACATTCCTTTGATAGCTGGAAATAAAAAGGTATGCTTATTTTCCAACTGCACAGATGTGTAGGGAAAGATCCTTGCATGCATTTTGTCTATATATTATTAGGTGCATGCTTCCTGTTTGGTATTATTTGTTGATTTCGCATGTAACGTCCCCTTCCGTCGTCAAACGCAGGGAAGGAAACATTAACAACACACCGGGGTTTTTGGTAGACTTAGCCCCAATATTAAATTACTCATAAATTCATAACAATTAAAAACTTCTATATGCAGATTCATCTCAATATAAACACAGCGGAATAAACATACTAACAAGCACACAAACAGTAATGCCTAACATATAGATATATATATATGATAGCAGAGGATGATTTAGCATATAAAGACTCAATCTCGTTCCAATGCCATGCATAGATTCCAAATTAAGATAACTAATTCATTTCGTTAAACATGGACAATTTAACATATTGCAGAACACAAAATGCAAATATTTTATAATACATAGAACACTTATCTTGAACATGAAGCTGTCCAAACAACTAGCTATGTGAGAGCAACGTTCCACCCAACCATAGATCTCTGTCCAGCCTATATTCTTTCAGCTGAGAGATCACCCCCGAGCTGGGCTATGTATCCACTAAGGAGGAACTAGCTGGGCTCACTCACAGCCATGGTTTCGGTCATCAGCTATGCTAAGCCAACACACCGTTGGGTTTATCAAGCATACAAATGACAAATGAGGAGGATGCTAAGCCAGTGAGCTCAACCACAAAGCTACAGGCATCTCAAATGAACTCAGCAGTCATGGCACCTACAATACCTACCGCACCCAACACAAGGAAGGTCCCCTTCTCTGCTGCACAGTCCCTCAGGCGTCCCTTCCCTCCAGTGCTCTTCAAGGTGGGCATAGAAAGGTCCAGTTGCTAATTCCTTGAGATTCTAGCCTTCACTGGGTTTATCAAGCAAACCAAACCTCTGCTCAGTCATTCACACTTGGATTTCTCACAGTTCTGTTATCCAATAACTCAATCCCGTCACTTCATTTCTGGGCTGTAAAAACTGGGTTTTCCAATGGATTTTGGGGTATCTAATACTCTCAATTTCGCCCCAAGGTTCATATCTATGGATCCCCCATTGGATTTCACTGTCAAATACCAATTCTGGGTGTTAATGGCTCTTCAAAACGTGGGTTCTTGCAAAGTCGCGATTTTTGGTTTTTCTCCCTGCTGGGCATTCGTTTCTGGATGGAAAATGGTGCTGGTAAGTTTCACAATGGAATGGGGATGAGGAAGAAGCAACCTCCCTGAGGTAGAGTGGCTTGTGGTACAAGAAAACAGAGCCCATACTCTGCCATACGAATTTCTGGGCTGCCCATGCTCCATTGAAGCCATGGACTGAATTCCTCAACCACTTCCTTACAACATAATAAATGTCAGCAAGGTAAGTCAAATGGGTTCTCAAGGTGACATATGGCAGCCTATGGTTCAATCCCATAGCCCCCTCACCACTCCCTAGTGGATACACATGGCCCCTTCTCATTCATTGCCTCCATAGCCAGTCTTGGAATTTTATATTGCATGATGTTTATTTACATCCTATTACAATTTCCATGGCTTAAGAGCACATGGGAATCAAATATCAATGCTTGCCTTTTAAATCAAAATTCAGGCTTTCACTAGCGGGGCCTTGGCCTTGAGCTCCACGCTAGGAAAACATACATCACATGTACACATTATTTACATTAAATGCTAATATATCCTAAGGGTCAAAATGGGGTATTACAATCCCCTCCCCCTTAGAATAACACCGTCCTCGGTGTTCCAAGACTTAAGCATACATATACAATTTACACATGTCCAAAACTTCAAAAAACTTTGCAAATCTGCCCTGCATTATGTTCTTTACTTTGAACTTTCAGGACCAAGTCCTTTGATTTTCACGAGCTGCTCCTGCTGATTCGGATCTTCCAGCTCATCCATAAGTCTGAAAACTTTATGGCTGCTACCCTCTTGAGGTTCTCTTGTTGGGCAGTTGCGGAGACAATGATCCCCTCCACATTTCCAACACTTCATTGGTTGCTTCATCTTTACCTGCTCAATTTTCTTTGAGTCTTCCCACTTGGAGCGTTTCTTAATCGGACGATTGGATGAATGCTTCTTCATTGATCCATTTTTCTTTCCCTTGCTGATTGCTTTCATAATGCTTTTTACCTCTTTCTGCAGACGAATAGAGTCCTGCAAGACCTTGTGGTTCATCTCGTTCTGTTGTTTTTGCATCTTGAGCATCTCTCCAAGATTTTCTTGTGTCTTGGCAATTGTTTGAAGAAGACTTCCAGCCAATTCTAATAGCCTATGGTCTGCTGCCATGGTCATTGTGCACAGTTGGTTCGCACTTGGCTCACAAGCAACACTTGCTCATAGCAACTGCAACCAATTGATTTAATTTCCACCTGTGAAATTCATCATTACAATCCTTTTTAGACCAAACATAATCTAAACACAATAAAAAAAATCAGTCAATTGTTTTTCCCCAATTGACATGGAGGTCCCATGCTCTATTCATGAGACTTTCACACTTTCCATGCTTTTCCAGCATACACATGAATTCTTTCATGTTCATCCATTCACGTTAAATTAACTACTTCAGCATTCACAATTTATTTCAAGCAAATAAACACACTCTACTTTTAGCCATACATGCATTCAACAATTTTCTGTGTTTATAAATGCATCAATAAAAAGGAAAGAGAGAGCAGTAAGAGTTTCTTCTCTTAGTCTTGTTCCATTCTGGAACCCACACCACCACGGTGGTTTTCATGCTCCTAGTCTCTTTCACCTCAACGTGAATGCTTGACCTGCCCTTCTTGGCTATGACACTTAATGTCTATGGTCTATTTCAGACCTCTCAACCATGGAGTCCCTCCACATGGTTTATCTACAACTCTTGGCTGCTAGGACTCACACAGTCCCACTAGCTCCATCTTTCCATTACTGCTCATGCTGAGCTCTTTAGGACGGTTACATTCCCACACACATCCTTGAGATGCTTTCATAGTCATTGCTTCCAACAATACCTACACTCAAACATTGAATTAATTCATATGTTTAGTTTATTTTCATAGGAAATCATAACCAAATCATATACACATGTATATTCATAAGCAAGAATTACAAGATAACCAAATACTTATCTGCATTAGATGTCTTCACTTTATTCCATAGGGTCCTTCTTTGCTTTATAAGCCTTGGAAACACCTATGGATTTGGATGTTTAGCCAGCGCGCAGGCTGCCCCTCAACATCAAATAACCTTGCATGTTTGGCCAGCACGCAGGCTGCTCCAAATCACCAATAATCTTGCATGTTTGGCCAGCACGCAGGCTGCTCCAAATCACCAATAATCTTGCATGTTTGGCCAGCACGCAGGCTGCTCCAAATCATCAATAATCTTTGCATGTTTGGCCAGCACGCAGGCTGCTCCAAATCACCAATAATCTTTGCATGTTTGGCCAGCACGCAGGCTGCTCCAAATCATCAATAATCCTTGCCCAACCAGCCACTCTCTGGATTTACCAAGCAATTCATAGTTCTTTCAGGGTCCTTGCTTCCTATATGACCAAGGTTTCCAACAAAGAAACAATAGTGCATCAGCTTAACTGTTACAAGACTTATACTTGTAATCTTCATTATTCCAAACAAGAAATAAATGAAATTGAATACTTATCTGTATTGTGCATTTCTTCTCTGGTCCACAAGGTCCTGCTTTTACTTTGTAAGCCTTGGGATCCTCCTGCGGACTGGGATGTTTGGCCAGCGCGCAGGCTGCTCCAAATCATCAAATACTTAATGCCCTACCAGTACACCTTCACGCCGACTGGGTTTACCAAGCATTTGGTGGTGCCCAACCAGTCCCATACCTGGTTGGCCCTCTCCATTGCCGAGCCAGCACATACGTCTGGGTCATCGGCCAATGGAAGGTAACTGCGCCACCGACCATTACAGGTCAAGGCTCCACTACTCTTTGCCTTAGGCTTGCATCAGCCTTTCACATGTATCACGATCCCTAAATGCGCATAACAATTCTTCACCCACACAAGGGTGGCACTTCTTCTCTTATGTAAGCCAGCGGTTCCATTAAGGAATTCTTTAGGTGACTTTCTTAACTGCAGGCTATCATGGCCCCATGATACCCACTCACCCTACACAAGGGTTACCATTGCTCATACAGTCCTCTTGAGTATTCTTTTCTTCACTTTATCCTTTAATGTGCAGCACTGAATTTCATATGTATAATATGTCAACACAAAATGGATAGCAAGCTCATTAGTATTGCTGCTCTAGAACGGTAAACATATGTCATAACATTCACTATCCAACCTTGAAACACCAGGAATGCGTCCATTCCCTTGAGGCGTAGTCAATATTGGCATCCCTAACATAACTCAGCACCAGGAAGGCGTGCACTCCTTACTGATGTGAACTATGAAGGTCCTAATCATACTTCAAGCAGTCTGCTATAACGGAAATAAAATCAAAACATGCTCTGCATATTAACTCTAATAATTAGACATGCATGTGTGTGTATATATATATCATTCAGGGTTTATGAAACACTTATCCATTTGCAGATGTTATTTCTCTTCTTTAATGAGGAATGGGGGCTCCTTCTCTGAGTTGACAGTCCCTCGGTTTTCCATCCCAATTCCTTTTGATGTTACATGCCTCTCACATATCTTACTGACATAATATTCACCATCTCACTCATATTGTTTACCAATCATGTAGTGCAGATGAGACATTAATAATGTCTTATGGCGTTTCACCTGAAACCCACTTTCAAATCATGGAGTCCCTTCCCATGAAGTTTGGCTTCTGCAGGACCTCTCTCTCTTGGTCTTACTGCAATGAGTCTCCCTGGCACACTTATTAAACAGCCAAACAGTCAGCAACATTTAACAATACCATTCAAATCTGATTGTTTCATAACCAATCCATGGCACTAATAATTAAATTCAGTATGAATTTGCAACTCTGTCTACTACAGAAATTGGTTTTCTTATCCATGAGGCTATCCTCATATTGTTTGGCTCCTATAAGTGACACCACTCTGCCCGTTATGGTCTTATGCCCGCTGCCATACATGAGCATCCACTTACAGCATGTCCTCCTGACACATTTTCATATAAGCCAAACAGTCATTAGCAATTATTAGCAAAAATTTCAAATCCGAAACATTTACAAATCTGATATTTACAACTGTTCTTACTAACAGAACTTAGAGCTCTCAATCATGAGATTCCTTCTCATAAGCTCTAAATCGAATTCTCAAATCTGCTCCCTGCAGAATTAGACTTGCAGCCATGATATTATTCTCATAAACTTAAATCAGAACATTTTCAGATCTGTTTCATGCATAAATTAAATTCCACCACCATGAGAACCTTCTCATAACCTTTGGACTTTGCAAATGGTAGAGCTCAGTCTTTACTATGGTCTTATCCCCATTGCCATACGCAAGACATTTCTACCTAGAGTCTGAAACTTTCAATCAGCAAAACATGTTGTGAGTCCCCATGCATATAATATTTCATTTATCATTATTTCGCAGTCATATCATTCATACAACTCTGTCCTTCCATAGAGCATTCTAGCAGCCCATCGATCATGATTGGGCTCTTCATGCACTTACTATTCTGCATTCATAACAGCCCATGAAATGATCCTAGAATTATCATCAATTCATCATTTCATTCATTATTTATTTTGCAATAACATATGCATCAGTTCTATGCATTCATACAATGCATCACAAGATTTATGAAATCTCTTAATGCACATCTACTCAATGCTACCTTGCATTGTTTCATGAGTACTAGGCATTCAAGCATATTATGATCGAAACATGACTATCTCATATAACTTGCATTACCATAATCAGGACCACTAGTCCTCACTTGCTTGGGTTATTAAGCACATAACCAACATACACATGGCATGATATAAATTCATATGAATGCATTGAGATTTCTAAACAGTCATAGGGTGTAAGGATCATTTCCTTCACTTACCCACACCTCACCAAGCTTGGCAGGTTAACAGTCCCAATCGGTATTCAATATCATATGCAAACTAACTCATCATAGCTCAAACATAGTTGAAGAGATCTTACCAAATCATCTTTCAACATTCATGCAATTTGGCACCAATAATCATTACCTGCATGGTTACCATTAACATCATCTGATGTTACCTGATCAGTTGGCCTCTTACCAAGGCTGCTCAGTCCTTTTGCCAACTTTATGATCATAGATTTGTTGCACCATCCTTTCTGCATAAGGTTGTTGGCTTCATGCAGCAACATCCTCAGCACATTTAGCCATGCTCTTTGTTATCTTTGGTCCTACAACCAATACCAACATCAATAGTGATTATCAACCACAATATTCTCCATTAGTGGTTCATTGCATATGCAGACTTCATTATTCTACCAATATGCAATATCCAATTTATGCACAAGCATTTCCATATGCACTATGCAATGTTTGTTAAGATGCCATCTAGTGCATATACATCTATGTAATCCCTTACATCTTTAACATTTTTATGCCATATGACAATTTCATAATTATAAGTATGATAACAAATAGGGGTTTAAGGAATTCTTCCCTTTTCGATCCCTCATTGTAACATGGAATTCCTCTTCCATATCATGCAATTGTAGAAATTGCCCACATTGACAACAAAATTTGTTTGTCAAAACAGCCACTGGCACTCTTCTGCACTAAATATCTGTGATATATGTAGACCTCATTCAAACTCTGGTCATGCATCATTGTTCCCTGCTGGACAAGCTTTCCAATGCCTGTCTTCATGCTCCATTCCGACATCAGGTGCGGGAACTGCATCTCTTCAAAAATGACAACTTGTACTCCAATTCTGCACATTTTACACAGTTGTATTTTGGTCCAGAATGCCAACTTCAGCCACCTGTGGAAGAAAATCTATGAAGAATCGCAAAAACTTTTATATCGGGCAAAGTTAGTCCATATAACAAGGAACACTCAGCACTTCGCGGATCTCAATTTCGATGCACCATTCATCTTCTATGAAATTCTGGGTTTAACTACTTCTTACTTTTCACATTTTTAACTCCCTTTGCATCCTGTGCTCCACCTGTGCGCCACATGCGCACAACCTGCGCGCAATCCGCGCACTATCCGCGTGCAACCTGCACGCCATCTGCGCGCAATCCGCGCGCAACCTGTACGCCATCTGCGCGCAATCTGTGCGCGACCCGCACGCAATCCGCGCGCAATCTGCGCACAACTGTGCGCGATTCGCGCGTAATCTGTGCGCAATCCGCGCGCAATCCACGCGCAACCCGCACGCAATCCGCGCGCAATCCACGCGCAATCCTCGCACAATCTGTGCGCGATCTGCGCGCAACCCGCACGCAATTTGCGCGAAATCCGCGCGCAACTGTGCGCGATCCGCGCGTAATCTGTGCGTGATCCGAGCGCAATCCTCGCACAATCTGTGCGCGATCTGTGCGCGATCCGCGCGCAATCTGCGTGCTTGCGGGGGTCATATCTCCCTCGTCCCTTAACCAAATTGGACGAATTTGGTACCGTTGGAAAGCTCTTGGAGAGGTCTATGCAATGGTGTGGTCCTCTACTACATCTGAGAAATCTGATCCTGCCATTTTTCCAAATCAAAATTACGCCCCCAACTTCCCAATTCCACATCAAAACCGTTCTGTCTCTTGCCTGCAACTGCAACTTTTCACAATAGTTTAGAAAATTTTCTGGAATGTGCCCTTTCATCCCCTTACCGAGGTGAACTAATACAGATCAGACTTGCATAAAAACTTGCATAAAAATAGTAAGAAAATGACAAGAACTTGTATCTCTAATAAGGGATTTTCTTTTCATTTCACATTCAACAATCCAACCAATGGATTCACAATTAATCTCCAAGCAGCCAACAAGCATGGGTAAGGAGACTCATGAGCATAAGGGCATAATTTGCAGGCTTTCCTCACTTCTGAAAACCATCAATTGGCCACACAATGTGGATTCATCGTAATTAACAATCATCATTAAGACATGGGGTTGTAACAACTGATTATTCATGCTTTTAAACAAACATAACTCATTGCCAGCCATGCTCAACATTCAAGTTCATGCATTCAAAGCATCATGGACATTCAAGGAACATGGATTCATCATTAATCAAGGTCTCAAGCACACGATGCATCATCTCCTATGCACAACAATTAACAACAACAACAACAAAACAATATAAGATGGCAGAGGTTGCCCCTCCTTTCTCTCCTCCATGGAGGCAAACAGACAAATACAAACTGAATGCTATAGCATTGGGGACAATTAGAGCAAGCATTCATCCCGAAAATGAATTTTCTCGCTCCTTCGTCTATTTCATAGAATGCAATCAATGCAAGCAGCTTGCAAAAATCCCCAAACAGTCATGGAAATGATTTCCCGTTCCAACAATTAGAAGCCATGCAATCTTGAGATTTCTTTAATGCATTTTAGTTCCAAATACAAAATGCATGTACACACAATGATTTATATCTCTGTGAAGGGCCCAACAGCCGTAGTGTTGAACCTAGAGCTCTGATACCACTCTGTAACGTCCCCTTCCGTCGTCAAACGCAGGGAAGGAAACATTAACAACACACCGGGGTTTTTGGTAGACTTAGCCCCAATATTAAATTACTCATAAATTCATAACAATTAAAAACTTCTATATGCAGATTCATCTCAATATAAACACAGCGGAATAAACATACTAACAAGCACACAAACAGTAATGCCTAACATATAGATATATATATATGATAGCAGAGGATGATTTAGCATATAAAGACTCAATCTCGTTCCAATGCCATGCATAGATTCCAAATTAAGATAACTAATTCATTTCGTTAAACATGGACAATTTAACATATTGCAGAACACAAAATGCAAATATTTTATAATACATAGAACACTTATCTTGAACATGAAGCTGTCCAAACAACTAGCTATGTGAGAGCAACGTTCCACCCAACCATAGATCTCTGTCCAGCCTATATTCTTTCAGCTGAGAGATCACCCCCGAGCTGGGCTATGTATCCACTAAGGAGGAACTAGCTGGGCTCACTCACAGCCATGGTTTCGGTCATCAGCTATGCTAAGCCAACACACCGTTGGGTTTATCAAGCATACAAATGACAAATGAGGAGGATGCTAAGCCAGTGAGCTCAACCACAAAGCTACAGGCATCTCAAATGAACTCAGCAGTCATGGCACCTACAATACCTACCGCACCCAACACAAGGAAGGTCCCCTTCTCTGCTGCACAGTCCCTCAGGCGTCCCTTCCCTCCAGTGCTCTTCAGGGTGGGCATATAAAGGTCCAGTTGCTAATTCCTTGAGATTCTAGCCTTCACTGGGTTTATCAAGCAAACCAAACCTCTGCTCAGTCATTCACACTTGGATTTCTCACAGTTCTGTTATCCAATAACTCAATCCCGTCACTTCATTTCTGGGCTGTAAAAACTGGGTTTTCCAATGGATTTCGGGGTATCTAATACTCTCAATTTCGCCCCAAGGTTCATATCTATGGATCCCCCATTGGATTTCACTGTCAAATACCAATTCTGGGTGTTAATGGCTCTTCAAAACGTGGGTTCTTGCAAAGTCGCGATTTCTGGTTTTTCTCCCTGCTGGGCATTCGTTTCTGGATGGAAAATGGTGCTGGTAAGTTTCACAATGGAATGGGGATGAGGAAGAAGCAACCTCCCTGAGGTAGAGTGGCTTGTGGTACAAGAAAACAGAGCCCATACTCTGCCATACGAATTTCTGGGCTGCCCATGCTCCATTGAAGCCATGGACTGAATTCCTCAACCACTTCCTTACAACATAATAAATGTCAGCAAGGTAAGTCAAATGGGTTCTCAAGGTGACATATGGCAGCCTATGGTTCAATCCCATAGCCCCCTCACCACTCCCTAGTGGATACACATGGCCCCTTCTCATTCGTTGCCTCCATAGCCAGTCTTGGAATTTTATATTGCATGATGTTTATTTACATCCTATTACAATTTCCATGGCTTAAGAGCACATGGGAATCAAATATCAATGCTTGCCTTTTAAATCAAAATTCAGGCTTTCACCAGCGGGGCCTTGGCCTTGAGCTCCACGCTAGGAAAACATACATCACATGTACACATTATTTACATTAAATGCTAATATATCCTAAGGGTCAAAATGGGGTATTACATCGCAGAGCTGGGGGAGATCCCCATGAATTTAGTTTGTATGCCCCTTTGTTATGGAGCAGAGGTTCCATTGCGATCTTTGTATAAAGACCCCCCGATTCATATATTATATTTATCATATATTTTAGATGTCATGCGCAGAGGTAAAAGAATAACTTGGATAATTTATGATTGATATTTATTATTGTTTGCACATCTGAGGCATGCACAGACGTAAAATAATGCCTTGGATAATTTATGATTGATAGTTATTATTGTTTGCACATCTGAGGCATGGGAAGAGGTAAAAGAATACCTTGGTTAATTTCATATTAATATTTATTATTGTTTGCACATCATAGGCATGCGTAGAGGTAAAAATATCTTTGATAAACTCTGAATGATATTTATTACTGTTGCATACGTCTTTAAATTATGTATATATTAATGCTGTGTAGAGATTAGAAGTGGGTGCTTTGGTTATAGCTGGGCGATCTCCCTTGAAGGGAATCGACCCATATTTTGTGCATGTTTATAAGCTGAAACTTACATTGTATTTTGATGTGTAGTACATTACATGTTTATGCATGCATTATTTTCCTATTGCGCATATGCTTGGGAAAAGATCCCCATAGGATATCTTTTCATATGATATTTACATGTGTTGCATGTCTCAGGATGGACTGCACACGGTTGGGAAAAGATCCCCACTTCATATCCTTTTTGATGGTGTAATATATATATATTGAGGCTGACTGTATTAATTGTGACTGAGTAGCTGATTGGGAGATGATTCCCATATACATATACATTTCTTGGATGGATTAATAAATACTGATGCTTATGTGGTTGGGTCATTGCGCAGATTTGGGTGGGGAAGGATCCCTGTATCTTTTCCACTTAAAGGTTATGTAATTTGTATGTTGGCATGGGTAGGGAAAACCTTGTGCATTTGGACTGTACCTAATGCATTACTGTCATAGAACCCTTGGGGAAGGGACAATGTCTCAATGAATAATTTATAATGATCTGGTTGTGATCATCCTGGGAGAGAATCCCTGTAATTCCTCTGAGATAGAGGATTGAATGTTTTGGAAAGTGCTCTCTGTGAGAGGCTTGAGAAAGTCGAAAATATTGCACACACTGTGTCGCAGAAGGTACTCCTCTATATTTTGATAAATAAATATGCGACAACTCTTGGTGGACAAAGCTCCTAGATATGGGGTGAACCACGTATAATGGTCTCTTGCATGTGCACCTTATGTGTTCTTTACTACTGGATAATTGTGATTTAAAATTGTAAGTGATCTCATTAAATAATGTTACATGTCTAATATACAAGTTTATATTTAAGATGTTATTTTGGATGATTGATGATGTAATGATCATGAGGATTATTCAGGGTTTTACACCTTTGCATTTAATGTGTACAAATATACAAATGGTGAGAAGGGAATGAGACATTGGTTGGATTAAAAGTTTGGATAATCATGTTTAATGTGTAAGCTTTATGGATAGAGGAAAAAGGGTGTTGATTACACAGGTGTTTATATGCAATACTACTCTTGATTAATGTACATGTATGTTCTTATAAATAACATGACTAATACCTTGATTGTTGACGTCAAGGAAAAAGTCTACACCTCAAATCCTTACAAATTTTGCAAGTGGATAATGGGTATGTTACAATGTGGTATCAGAGCTGAAGTTCAGCACTCGGGACTGATTGGGCTCAGCATGAGGTATGAAAATATAAAGTGAGGTCACACTACCATGTTCCATTCTTTATTATACTATCTATCTATACTCTGATATAGTACTCAAGGAGTAGCATTCTCCTAGTAAGATTGTATGGTCTCTTGGATAAAGGATAAGAGATACAATCGCAGAATTATTGAAAAGACTTTATGGAACGCGTGTGAAAGCTGTACTATCCTATAGTAGTAAATTGCTTCGATATGAGTTATTTAGACAAGATATTAAACTGTGAATCCCTTTTTGCATATTTATTATATGTAGGGAAAATTTTGTCAAAAGTATGCTTATATATGATAACTAATGTGTTGGATGTTTATATCAATATCAAGGAAAAATGTTCAAGCCATATTCCTCGTATAATAGATGAAGATATGGAATTGTATGTGAGGTATGTTATCACCTCGACCAACAAAAATTGTGGAATTAAAAATTTAAGCATAAGGAGTAATGCTTTCGTTTTACTTTAGTAATTGATACTATGTTGACGTACCGAAAGAGGAAGTTGGGATATGATTTTTCCCTTGATGCATTCAGAAAGGAGTGACAATGTTCTCTAGAATTATCTTGATATATATATATATATAGATATGTATATATATTGTTTTGCAATAGTCTTGTAAATCTATAGATGCAAGCTGAAAACAATTGAATGATGATAGAATGACCATTTGAATTGTTGAAAGAGGTTGTAAACTTATCAGGGGGATAAGCTATGACGCCTCATAAGAAACCAAAGTTAATAGCGAACAATCAATGCCATGTGTTAACATGGTAGCTTATGGCCGTAAGATTGTCAGAATCTATGGGACTTGTTGAAAGACAAAGGGCATGATGCATATTATGCATAAAGTATGGTAAGCATACTCAAGGACTCATGGAGAGATATACTCAGAGCATGAGTAAGATAAGTAAATAGGTGAACCTACTGTTTATCAAATTATGTCGCATGTTGTGGTGACTGACAAAACTTTGAGGTTATTGCAGCTTTTTGAAATAAGAAAGATATTTAAATCTGCAATGAAGTTGCAAAGAACTATGATTATGTAAAGTGTTATGTGATACAAAAATATTATGATTGTGTTTTTGTGATTGACACTTGAACTCCATGAGGATTTAGCTAATATACCTATTTGTTTGATGTGTGCGAGGAATTGATCGCACAAAGTAAGGGCTTGGTGGTCCAAAACCAAGCTAATCAATGGTGAGAGGATCGCTAAAACCAAAAGGATTTCGTAAAAAGCATTGTAAGCGAATACCTCTATATGGTTGTCGAACTTAATAAATTGTCATGTGCAGTAGACTCAACTTAAATCTTGTATTGGTAAAGCACATTGGCCATGATAGTGGCATTAGAGCCACAATGAGAACCAAGAGTTCGCTAATGTGATGTTATGAGACATTGTTGCAGGCACATGAGACAATGTGACAAGATAAGTGAAAACCTTGAGAGAATCAAGAGAAATTAAAAAGATAACTCTACAAATAATAAAACCCTTACACTAATAAGATAAGCAAGCGGAGGAGGGAGGCACCCTACAAATTAAAATAAAGCTAACATAAAATAAATCTAACTTAAATAAAAATCTAAACAAAGATGGGAACGAGAAGTGTTTTGGTAGGATTACTACCAGTTTATTGAAGGAGGCATTGAACACGAGAAGTGTTATGGTAGGAGTACTACCAGTTTATTAAAGGAGCCATTGAACATGAGAAGTGTTCTGGTAGGAGTACTACCAGTTTATTGAAGAAGGAATTGAACACGAGAAGTGCTCTGGTAGGAGTTCTACCAGTTTATTGAAGGAGGCATCGAACACGAGAAGTGTTCTGGTAGGAGTACTACCAGCTTATTGAAGGAGGAATTGAACATGAGAAGTGTTCACGGGGGCTTCACTAGAAGGCAATATAATATCATGTTCATTCATATTGTGGTATTAAATATTCATGAAAACCTAAAAAATTATATTGCTTATATATTAAGGGGCAAAGGGTTTTTTTATTTAATGTAACAATACAAAAATACTTTGGGGTATTTTTTATATGGGCGGGCTGACAAATATCCTCCAAATGGAGATGGCAGGATCACAGCCGGATGAGAAATTAGGTTGAGGCAAGGCTCGAGCTTACCAGTACGTAGGGAAATCGCCTCTTGAGGCATGCTTGAGGCCAGGGGTTTCGTGGTGAAGTGAGTTTCCAATCAATCATAGCCGAGAGACAATGGTCATTGATAGTCAATTGTTACCAACAGCACTCAGCCAGTTGTTACCAATATCCTTGGGAGGCTCTAAGCCTCCAGGGCCTGTTATAGGCCCTTGATAGGCTTTGGGGGCTTGAATACCCAACCACTCATGCCTATTACAGGCCTTGGGAGGTTTAGTCAACCTCCTAGGGCTTGTTATAGGCCCTAGGGGCTTGGAAACCTAGCCCATAATAGGCTTAGTCAGCAATTGGGGAGCTGCAACATGCAATCTAAATGTTGTACTATGTGCATTGGCTCTAGTGACATACAAGAAGTGATCTCCTATCTCTTCATTAGACCATTAGATGTTGCAAATCATAATGATATGTGGTTGAGTAATTGCATTGTGGGTGAAGTAATGTGCATCCACAATATACATCGAAAGAAGCAAGGTGCATTATAGAATGCATGTGGGGTCATAAGAGGGGTATCATATCAATATAATACGTAGAAATATAAAGGGGTATAAAAAATGTTAATAAAAATATTGATACATACAATATCTAATGAAAATAGGGGTTTTTTTAAATTGGGAAGGCATATTGGGAGGGCATATTGGGAGGGGGTAAAAAAAATGATTTTGGAAGGTATTTTCCAATATTTGGTGAAATTGGGGGTATTGTTTCATATGCCATGAACGAACGTGCTATGATAGTGGTTTATTGAGTGAAGCCCCCGTGGAAGTGTTCTGGTAGGAGCACTACCAATTAATTTGCATGCAATTCCCTGAGAGGCTGTGAAACATGAGATGTGTTACCTTGAAGAGCTCTTAGAGGAGGTACCCTAGTTTTTGTGACGTAAAAATCCTAGAAGCACTTTGTAACTCAGACGTCCGTAACTCGAGAGAACTGGGTGAGTGTTGGGTTGTCAACTTCAAGGCACACACTAAGAGGAGGCCTCTTTCGGGACGGATTTGAAAAGGGAGATGACCCTCTCTTAAGTGGTGTCCCTTATGAGGAGATGACCCTCTTTGTCCGAGAAGTGAGATGAGGTACGCCAGAGGGATAGGGGTTGCGGTGATGGGTACCCGGCCTGTGGGTGATGCACGCCCTGAGGAGCATGACACCGAGAAGGTGATGGGTACCATCCTATGCATGATGCACGCCCTGAGGGGCACAACACCGAGATGGTGTAGAGAACATTATGTGTGTGATGCACGCCCTAAGGGGAATGACACCGAGAAGGTGTTGAGTACCAATCGTGTGCTTGGTGCACGCCGAGAAGGCTTGTATTTTCCTGGACTCAGGCGAGAATGCTTGAGGGGGGAAAGAAAAGATTTCCTAGTCTCAAGCGAGAAGGCTTGAGGGGAAAAAGAAAAAAAGTTCCTAGACTCAAGCGAGAAGGCTTGAGGGGAAAAGAAAAGAGTTCCTGGACTCAAGCGAGAAGGCTTGAGGGGAAAAATAAAAAGAGTTCCTAGACTCAAGCGAGAAGGCATGAGGGGAAAAGAAAAGAGTTCCTGGAATCAAGCAAGAAGGCTTGAGGGGAAAAAGAAAAGAGTTCCTGGACTCAAGCAAGAAGACTTGAGGGTAAAAAGAAAAGAGTTCCTAGACTCAAGCGAGAAGGATTGAGGGGGGGGAAGAAAAGAATTTTCCCGGACTCAAGCGAGAAGGCTTGAGGGGAAAAAGAAAATTCATGGACTCAAGCAGGAGGGCTTGAGGGGAGAAATAGTTTTTCCTAAATCACATGAACTACTTTATGATGTGTTGATATGGCAGACCAGGAAGTGTTTTCTACGATGCATATGTTATGCACAAGGTATGCGCATATATTTATGTTATGAACTTGTTATACTTAAAATTATGCAGGTTTATGCATGTGTTATGTTATGATTGACAATATTTCTTTCGAGGAAAAGCAAGTAGAGAAAGACTAAAGGTACTTGGAAAGAAGTGTCATGACCAGAAATTGGGAAAATATTATCTAATCAAGATCTATATGTATATATTATATGACTAACACATCTGCAGGGGCAAGAAATTACAAAGAAGATCTTAGTAAGAAGATCGAACTCTAAAAGGCCGGTTGCTATGAAAAGGCCGCAACATGATGTTGCAAGAGAGAATGATTCCTTATGTTCTAATTGAATTTGGAAAAAAATCATATGTATGCATGTATTTATGATAAGATGCTAGAAAACAACTTGTGTTGTTTGTGGAAAGTACAGGTTATGAGCAAGAGCAACTTGCGGAAATCATGAAAGTCCAAAGTTTATAACAAGGCAAGCAAAAAATTACAAATGATCTACGCACAAAGGAACCCAAGAGGGCAAGACCAACGGTTGAAAAGCATGAACACCGAGGATGGTGTTATTCTTCAAGGGAGGAGGATGTAATATTCCTCTTTGACACCCCTGTTATTTTGTAAATGCAAATGTAAATTGTACTTGTTTTCTGGTGAGGAGCTCAAGGACAAGGCCCCACCAGTAAACCTTGTAAGTTATGTGGTTCATTTCCTAGTTGTATTTGGGAATACTAGACTTAGGAGACTGAGCTCTTTATGCAACCTAACTTTGAGGGCACGAACCCTCTTAGGGAGAAGAGGTGAAATGGCTTGGAATCCATGGTTTGATGACAGATGTTTTCATGGTTCCACAAGCACTTAGTGAACACTAACGTTCACCAAAGTTTACTTAAGTTGTTTTGGTTTCGGTTAGTCCTTGAGAGGGTTACCGAGGTTACCCTTAACCGCCGAGAGGCAGTAAACATCTCCTAAGACCTAAAAATTAACACTAATTTAATCTTTGCTAAAAGTTGTTAAGTAAAACTAAGGAAATCCTTTGGATGACCTTGACAACCTAGTCCCGACAGAGGACGTCATGGATTTTCTTCATTAAAACCCACTATCTAATTATTAGCATAAGCTAAACTATTTTATCACATAAATAGACTAGTGATGGTTATTATTGTCTTGGTTCGGTTGGTTGAACCCCAAGACATATATTTAGCACCGTATAAAGATAGAAGAAATAAGTTGTGTGTGTGTGCGTGTGTGCGCGCGCCATCATGTGGATAAAATATTAGATGCAATACATCTTATTAACAATGCAAAAATATATGTAAATAAATGCTTATATATATTTCATATATATATATATATGATTATTATCACTTTGATAAATATTATTATGAATTATAATAATATTGTGTTTTTGTATACCTTTAATACATTGTAATGTAATAAAATGATAAGTAAACTATATAGAATTACCTATATAGTTTGACACTCATTAAGTGGGTTGTAATACTATTTAAACATGAGCGGTACGCATTAGGGAAAGGCCTTAAAATAAGAGAACCCTATTAAAAAGAGAATTTAATACGGTATTAAGGTGTACAAATATATGTATATACGGATGTGTACTTAAACCATTAAATTTATTTATTTATATATACACATAAAATATTATTTTGTAATTAGTTTTAAAAGTAAAACATTACACATATGTGGGAAATATTATATTTTTGGTAACACCATATATTGGAATGCATTAATTGGAGAATGCAAGTGAAATACCTATAAAGTGGTGTGTAACCATTTGCAAAAGAAATTTTATGGTATTAAGTTATATATATATATATATGTATATATTAATTAAGAGATTTTGTAACGCATTGCAAAGCCTAACTTTAGAAAGTTGCAACCACTTGGATTCTTTTTTTTTGCTCTGGGTTATTGGAGAGATGGTGGACGGATCCCAAAATCCACCATTCTTCTACATGCATAAATTATGCTGTTTGGGTAGTATTTAGGGCATGCATAATTTGGGTAGTGGGAGACAGGTGGAGGATTTCTTCTTTGAATGCGTTGAGGTACTTCTAGATGGATGCATTGAGTATTGATTAGGGATTTTGCTGCGTGGAGGCATCATTCCTTTGATTGTTGCGTTGGGAGTAATCACTCAATTGACTGTTGCATTGGGAGTATTACTCCTTTGGTTGATGCATTCAGAGGATCACTCCTCGACCGAGGGCTGAAGATCTACAATGGGAAGCCATTGTTTTGGTTTTATTTGGAAGGCCATGCACAAAGGTTTTTGCATTACTGAATGATGTTCGGATGCAAGCGCAGAGCTAAGATACCCTATGTATTTTCTGATTGCTATATATATATAGGTTTGCATGTTGGAGGCCATGCGCAGAGATGAACCTTTGTGTTATGCGGTTTATATATTATATATCATTTTTTATATGATGAATGTCAATTTTCTGGATTGCATAGTGCATAAATGTTTAAGGAAATGATACATACATTTGATAGCTGGAAATAAAAAGGTATGCTTATTTTCCAACCGCACAGATGTGTAGGGAAAGATCCTTGCAGCATGCATTCTGTCTATATATTATTAGGTGCATGCTTCTTGTTTGGTATTATTTGTTGATTTCACAGAGCTGGGGGAGATCCCCATGAATTAGTTTGCAGGCCCCTTTGTTATGGAGTAGAGGTTCCATTGCGATCTTTGTATAAAGACCCCCCGATTCATATATTATATTTATCATATATTTTGGATGGCATGCGCAGAGGTAAAAGAATAACTTGGATCATTTCTGATTGATATTTATTATTGTTTACACATCTGAGGCATGCACAGAGGTAAAATAATACCTTGGATAATTTCTGATTGATAGTTATTATTGTTTGCACATCTGAGGCATGGGAAGAGGTAAAAGAATACCTTGGTTAATTTCAGATTAATATTTATTATTGTTTGTACATCGGAGGCATGCGCAGAGGTAAAAATACCTTGGATAAACTCTGAATGATATTTATTAGTGTTGCATACGTCTTTAAATTATGTATATATTAATGTTGCGCAGAGATTAGAAGTGGGTGCTTTGGTTACAGCTGGGAAATCTCCCTTGAAGGGAATCATCCCATATTCTGTGCATGTTTATAAGCTGAAACTTACATTGTATTTTGATGTGTACATTACATGTTTATGCATGCATTATTTTCCTATTGCGCAGATTCCTTGGAAAATATCCCCGTAGGATATCTTTTCATATGTTATTTACATGTGTTGCATGTCTCAGGATGGACTGCACATAGTTGGAAAAAGATCCCCGCTTGATATCCTTTTTATGACTGAGTAGATGATTGGGAAATGATTCCCATGTACATATACATTTCTGACTGACTGTATTAATTGTGACTGAGTAGATGATTGGGAGATGATTCCCATATACATATACATTTCTTGGATGGATTAATAAATAGTGATGCTTATGTGGTTGGGTCTTTGGGCATATTTGGGTGGGAAAGGATCCCTGTATCTTTTCCACTTAAAGGTTATGTAATTTGTATGTTGGCCCGGGTACGGAAAACCTCGTGCATTTGTCCGGTACTTAATACATTATTTTCATAGAACCCTTGGGGAATGGACAGTGTCTCAATGAATAATTTATAATGATCTGGTTGTGATCATCCTGGGAGAGAATCCCTATAATGCCTCTGAGATAGATGATTGAATGTTTTGGAAAGTGTTCTCTGTGAGAGGCTTGAGAAAGTAGAAGATATTGCACACACTGTGTCGCAAAATGTACTCCTTTATATTTTGATAAATAAAGATGCAACAACTCTTGGTGGACATAGCCCCTAGATATGGGGTGAACCACGTATAATGGTCTCTTGCATGTGCATCTTATTTGTTCTTTACTACTGGATAATTGTGATTTAAAATTGTAAGTGATCTCATTAAAGAATGTTACATGTCTAATATACAAGTTTATATTTAAGATTTTATTTTGGATGATTGATGATGTAATGATCATGAGGATTATTCAGGGTTTTACACCTTTGCATTTAATGTGTACAAATATACAAATGGTGAGAAAGGAATGAGCCATTGGTTGGATTAAAAGTTTGGCTAATCATGTTTAATGTGTAAGCTTTATGGATAGAGTAAAAAGGGTGTTGATTGCACAGGTGTTTATATGCAATACTACTCTTGATTAATGTATGTGTATGTTCTTATAAATAACATGACTAATACCTCGATTGTTGATATCGAGGAAAACGTTTACACCTCAAATCCTTACAAATGTTGCAAGTGGATAATGGGTATGTTACAGAATGGAAAGTTGTCGATAGTGAGAGTCGTGTGTCCAGCTGCTGTCATAGATTCTTCCAAAAGATGCTGACGAATATGGCATGTCATTCGGAAGTAATGGTTGTGGGTAAACCAAAGTGTTTCCAAACATGTGTGAAGAAGAGCTGAGCAGTATAATGCGTTGTTGTGGTCTTCTTGCATGGTATAACAATGGCCATATTGGAAAATATGTCGATGACTACTAATATCACATCGTGCTGATCTTTGGTAGTAGGATATCCCGTCAAATACTCCATAGAAATAGATTCCCATGGTCGACTAGGAACTGGGAGAGGTGTATACAATCCCTGTCGTCGATTAGGAGGTTTAGCAATGCACAAACCACGCATGATCGAATGTGCTTGTCGATGTCGGCTTTAAGTGTAGGCCAAAAGAAATACTTTTGCAGAATAGAAAGTGTCTTTTCTACTTCAAAGTGTGTTGCAGTCTTGCTGTAGTGCGCGTCCCAAATGAGCTGTTGCCGATACTCACCGTTCAGTACACAAAGTTGTCCAAGCTTGTATAGAAAGGTGTCTTTCAGGAAATTGTCAACAGTCGATGACTTGTTAGTCTGAAGCTATCGGTATACTGGTGAAAATTCGTTGTCTTCTTGGTACAACTGAGGCCAAGTAGTGGTGTCATATCCCTGCATACTCATCACTATAAAAAGGAGAGTAATGGGCGGTATGCTTAGAAAATCGGAGGTGGCGTTAGCTTTACCTTTCTGATACTTAATCACCAACTGGAATTGTTGTAGGTAATTAATCCACTTAAGCTGTCGAGTTTTTTGTAGTTTTGACTGGGTCAAAGCGAACTGTAGAGGCTTATGGTTAGTGAGTATGAACGTTTCCTTTCCAAGTATGTAATGCCTCCATTGCTTGAGAGCTTGCACAATGGTGTACAGTTCTTTTTTGTAAGTCGAATATCTTTTAATTGTTTCGTTAAAATTTTTGGAATGAAAAGTGACTGGGTGACCAAACTGAGTGATCACTGCACCCAAGGCATAGTCTGATGCATCCGTCTCAATCTCAAAGGGCTGATGCAAATCAGGTAACACAAGTATTGGTGCAGTGCAAAGATTGTACTTGAGCTGTTCAAAATCTTCTTGTTGTGTCGATGTCCATTTGAAGATAGTTTTTCCATTTCCCTTCGTCAACTAATTCAATGGCCAGGCTATGTGATTGAAGCTGAGTATGAACCGTTGATAGAAATTTTCCAAACCAATAAAACTTCTTAGTTCTTGAATGCTTTCTAGAATGGACCAATCTTTGAGGATCTTCACTTTGTCTGGATCGACGTGAATTCCTGCAGAGTCAATTACATACCCCAAATATTTGATGTTGTTCATTGAAAAGGTGCATTTGTCCATGTTCAAGTAAAGTCGATGTTGTTGGAGAGTGTCGAGCACTTGTCGAAGCTTTCTGGCATGTTCTTCCCATGATCGACTGAAAATCAATATGTCATCAAGGTAGACAATGACCCATTTTCCAATCAAAGGTCGTAGAATGTTGTCCATGTATCGCATGAAGGTTGCAGGTGCATTAGTTAAGCTGAAAGGCATGACTAACCATTCAAACAGTCCTTCCTTGGTCTTGAAAGTAGTTTTCCACACATCTGAGGGATCGATTGGAATTTGATGATATCTTGATTTGAGGTCGAGCTTAGTAAAGAATTTAGCACCTCTCAGACAGTCGATGAGCTCGTCTATCCGCTGCAGAGGGTAGTGATTATTTATCGATATTTTGTTGAGTGCCCCATAGTCAATGCACATGCGCCAAGTCCTGTCTTTCTTTGGAACAAGGACGACTGGACTTCCACAAGGGAGGAGCTAGGTCGGATATGACCTTTGTCGATCAATTCTTGGATTTGTCTATGAATCTCTTCATTTTTTAGAATGGATATTCTGTAAAAAGATGCATTAGGAAAAGAAGAACTAGGAGCAAGTTCAATGGAGTGTTTTACCTAGCAATGTCGAGGTACTATGTTCAGCTCTTAGAATAAACTCCGATACTCGTCGAGAACGTTGTCGATCAACTGCTTCTGTCGGGAGCTGATTTGGTTGGTGAGTCGACTCGTTGCTGTAGTCTTCCTAGAATGTTGCAGCTTGATCATGATTAACGTGAACTTATGAGCATGATTGATGAGCTTCTTTGTTTGTTTAGCAGATATCATTTAAACCATTGGTGTAGGTCGTCGCTCTGGAATGTTGTACCATCGATTCTGGATTTTGACAATCACCTTCTGCAATCGTGACTGATAACTTCCATGGTGATCCCATAGGTAAGGTTTCCCAAACAGGGCGTCGGCTACGGAGAGTGGTGCTACATCGTAGAGTACTTCATCTTCAAAAGGATTTATGAAGTAGAAAAGTTTGCATTGTCGGGTGATCTGTAGTTCCTGTCATCCAACCGATGTTGTAAGGTTGAGGATGTGGAGTGGTGACAAGACCTAGTTTCTTCACAAGATCTTCAGAAATGAAGTTCTTCTGGCTACCGTTGTCCACGATCAGATGTAATGGGTTGTGCTGGACCCATATCCGTGTATGGAACAGGCTCTCTTGTTCCTCCTCGTCGACGATAGTCGAGGCTACTAGAGTGGTCGATGTCGATGTCAGAAATGTCATTGCGTCAGGATCTGATTCTTCCACCATCTTATCCAACACGTCGGATGTCAACACTTTCACCAAAAATGTCTTCTGAGCTTTACATTCATACGTATCATGCCAAGATGAGTGGTAGTAATCGCACCATTTCCTGTTGGGCAATTGTTTGCTACGTTCCCTTTTCTAAAAAGGCTTTTTGTCGAGATCTGGCTTTGTTGGGGTCGGCTGAGAATATTTCGACTTGTCGAAGTCAGCTGATGTCTTCTTATCGGGTGGTCGTCCTGATGTCGGCTTTGTCGTGAAGCGTGATTTCCATTTCTGCTTGGTTCCAAGTTTGTTGGCATAGTGGAATGCATCTGCAAGTGTATTGGAAGTCAGAAATTCCATCTCTTGCTGAATATATTGGGACAATTCGTTGATGTACTTTAGAACAAGCAATTTCTCTTCTTCTTGGATGCCAAGTCTAGCCATGAGTCGATAGAACTCGTTGGTGTAATTTTGTTCTAATTGGTCTTTCCATTGCCTTAGTTGTTGCCACTTCTTATACTGTTGCTCGAGGTATTTAGGCAGGTAAAATTCATTTCGGATGTGTTCGAGAAATTTATCCCATGTGTCGATGGGGTTTCCTCTTTTCTCCATCTTTGTCGAGAGGTTCTCCCACCAGTAGTGCACAGATGTTGACATATTTAAGGCTGCAATTGTGATATTTTCAGCTTCTGAGAGTTGATTCACAGAGTAATAGGATTCCAATTTTTGCACCCAATTGTCGACGGATTCAGCGTCAATCTTGCCTTCAAGATTCGGTATGCCCAAATTCATTTGCACTTTGAAGGGGCTGATTTTATCGGAGTGAGTTCTCGTCAAAAATCCTTCGGATGTCGAAGCAAATCGCATGAGAATTTCATTGCAATAGGAAAACATTTTCGTTCGTTGTCAAGTTAGTGCTTGCTCAATAAGTTGTGCTGTCTTGTCGGCTACATGTCTATCGTTTATTTCTTTTGTCATTTCTGGAGGTAGCGTCTTCTTGGATTGCTGAGATTGCGAGCGTGTTTGAATAGGTATAAGTCGGTAAATTCGATGGAAATGACTATGCAAACTTAAGCATGAACAAAGATGAGTGCTCTGATACCAATGATCCGCACGTGTCCAGGAAGCATGAGGGGGACAACAGTTCGACTGAATGAGTCAGCTCTGTTATGGTAAAAGCTAAAGAAACATAATGCGCAAAGTAGGAATACACTACACAAACATAACACAACTGTACACAGACAATATGCAGGAATGCGAACTGATTTCTATTACTGGATATAAGTTCATGACTTGATTCTATGTTGTATATTACAATAGTTTACATGCTTATATAGAGAGTTCTAGGATGCTTGGGTGCTTTCATGTTACGTTCAGTTACAAAATAAGTTATAACGATTCGGCAATTCAACCATTATAGTCAACTGGAAGACAGAGAGATAGTCTGTCGAAGTTTGACAGTCGCATGTCACGATATGGTGTTGCGCAAGTCGCAGGTCGCCGATGCATGTCGACATCGCGAAACTATGAGGTCGCAGAATGTGTCGAAGTCATGTCGCAGTTCGACAACTTGTCAAAGTTGTGTCGAAGTCACAGAGTGTGTCGAAGCCGTTTCGAAGTTGAAACTCGTCAGAGTTGTGTCAATGATGATGACTTGTCGAAGAGGTGTCGAAGTCGACATCCGACAATAATTCCAACTACGATGTGGATCACAATTGCTCCAATAACATTTTGCAATATATTGTCATGCCTTAAACTATGACCTTTTATATTATTCAAAAACACATATTTACCGAAATTTTCATAAAAACAAATATGTTTAATAGTAATGTATTACATTGAAAGTTACCCATGTATTTCCTCTATAACCATTACTTGAAAACCAAATAATAATCAGATGTTAAAAAAAATGAAAATTGATCAATATAATTGGATTTGGACTTGATGGGACTACTCTTCCATTATGCATACTCTAATATAGAGTAAACCAACAAGGTGTGCAAGGTAGTTAACCACTTTGTGAGACTTGGTGGGACTACTCTTCCATTATGCATACTCTAAGATAGATGAAACCAACTAGGTGTGCAAGGTAGTTATCCACTTTGTCAGTTGCATGCATATGTGGCATTTCCCTCTTATACAATACAAGTGGAATGCAACAAAATTACTTGGAATGCTATTTAATTTACGTTTTAGAAAACTTGAAATTTTTTTGGTTTGGAATAGTGGTGTTAAGAGAGTTAACATGTCCAAAGGTTTCAAACAATTTTTCTTTATCTAATTTGAGAAAGATATTCCACCATCTAGCAAGGTATGTTAAGTTAAGGTGTTAAATACTTTGACCTTTTTGCTCCTCAAGCTTCAACAACCCTTTTTTGTTTCAATGAGGAGGGTTGGACTCAAGAAAGAATTGTAATCTCAAGAAAATCACAAGTCTTTAGCTTCTTAGCCACTTATCAATGTCTCATGGGCCAATAACAAACCGTATGCTTCATAACCTCAAAAAGTATTAGGAATCAACTCAGTCTTTTCAAGGAGTGGGCCTTTGAAATATAAATAAGAGGGATTGTTCTAGAGTTTTCCACTTTTAAATTCCCAAGATCATCTAGATAATGAAGAGTCCTTGAAAATGTTCAAAGTTCACATTATACATGATTACTCTGATGATGATCTCAAGGGGCCACATAAACCTCTAATTTGTTTGATCCCTTGGTAGAGATTGGAAAGGGTCAAGAGAAAATGAATGTGGGAACTATCTCTACTTTATCCAATGAAGGTAGTGTCATGGAATAGTATGGGATTATCATACCCTTGTTGTGAAGTTATGGTATGAAGAATAAGGAATGCATTCACGGAACCATAAATATTTCCCATGCAAAAGAGAAAGATTAATGTGTTTATTTTGAAGAATAGTTTGAACTACACATGGTCAAATTTAGTGACTTTTCATCTATCCATGTTGAAGACATAAAGGAAGTTGTGATTTTGGTTAGACTTCATTGTTTCTATTGTGTTTGTTCACAATGCAGTGTTGGCCCTTCTCAACTATTGGTTTGGATTTAACTTAATATTGATAATTGTATGTTGGGATTGCCCAATATTTATGTGTTTAATTAATCTCATGAGAGACCCAATGGTTTTGGACATGGATTGTAAAGGAAATATTATAACTATGTTGGCTTCTTTAAAAATATTTCAAATATTTGATGTATTAGAAGAATACAAAAGTGTGTTAATAATCATGTTTTGTGATACGGAAAATAGAAACTTGGCTTAATCTTAAGACTCATTTTAAGCAACATGACATAATAAATTTGGATGAAAAAATCTTCTAATTGTGTTAATTGTGTTCTATATGGTTCAATTTTAATTGATCCATAAAGGTGGAGCTCATTTCTTACATGCCTCATCAACGTGTACCTTCTGTAGAATAATTTTTTTCTCTACAATATCTACTCATGATTGATTATAAGGTTCTTGTTCCATGATGTAAAATGCACATGAAACAAGCAGTTGACAATGTAATAATAATCAAGACTTTGAGTCTTAACATCTTGGTTGTTAATGATCAAACATGCATACAAGGAATGGTTCTACCCTTATCCATCAACAAGAAGAAAAAAATGGATTAGTTTTAGATTGGTTCACTTCTTGGGTTCCTTACCTGTCATGTCAAGGTAAATGCCAAGCAGTGGAAACAATTGCCCCATGCCCTTTCTAGATGTGTAGCCACAACACTTCAATGTCTACCAAATTGCAAATGTAGCTATGACCAGTTGTTCCCATATTGCAAATGGAGCTATGACAAGTTGTTTGTGACAAGAAAAAGTAGGGAAGTCTTGCATTCTTATTAAACACCAAAATTACATAAGTATCAATGCTACTCTTTAACATATATCACATTCAACTCATATGCATACAATACTTTCTCAATGTACAAAAATTGTGAGATCAATTCAATGGAAATTCAAGTCGAACCAACAAGAATAAATCAAATCATTCTAGTTGATAATGAAATAAGCGTGTTCTAGTTGATAAAGGAATAAGTTTTTTTTTTACAGTAACAGATAAGAAGCTTTATATTAAAAAAAGAAGGCACTGATACAAAATTTCGGAAGACTGTACCTAATCAAAACAAGGGATGAAGACACCTCATAACCAGTCTTTTACATCTTAGAAGGACATATATCCGAACAAGTAAAAAAAGGACAGTCTACTTATATCCGCTGATTACATATTAAAGATAACATAACATAAAAGAAAAACCAGAGCTCAGTTGTCTGCTGAGCGATGAAATTTTTTCTTGCTACCAATAGCCATATTCTCGTTGTCTCTCATTCCCAGGATTGTAGAAGGGGTGTTATCCTTGCTAGTTCTGATACAGTCCATCTTAGCTTCGACGATTCTAAGGCCACTATGCATTGACTCCATCTTTCCAGCCATACTACCCAATTGGACTTTCATTTTGTAATTGTTGCTTCTTGTATTAGAGATTGAGATTTCAACAATGGAGGCAAGGTGTGAAATAGCTTTTTTCAGATCTTTATTTTCTCCTCTCAACCAACAAACCTAAGATTCTATGTCTTGAAGATGAGACAGCACGCCGAGAGGGGGACTCTCTAGTTCTTGAGGTGAATCCAGATTCACGATTCTAGTCAAGTCTTCGACCAAACTCCAGAGCTTGCTGGGTCCTATTTCCCCATTGTTGCCACACAATTGCTGGAGAGCTCCCTGATGCATTGCAGCGCCAAGATTTGGGTTGATACCGGCATCAGAGGGACACCAATTCTTCTGAACACCATAGGCGAGCTCGAAATTGTTCTGAACACCAATGGGGAGGTTTCCAGTTCCCTGATTACCCTCCTGTTGCAACCATCCTTTGCCAACCTCAGAGTTTACAGACTGCACACGACGAACTTTCTTAATTTTGTTTGCAAGTGAGCCACGTATTTCTCCCTGGGTTCATTCCCTTGCACCACCTCGAGAGCCGACAGATAACACTGCAGACCAAAACCTTCAGAGCTAACCTGTAAATGAGTCTTGCATTGGAGGCATTGAAGGGCCGGGAGACAGAGCCCAGAATGATCACCATTGTTTCCACACTCCATACTGCATCGAGAAACAGATTACCTGAACCAACACCATTGCAAATACCAGCAAAAACAGAGGGGGAAAGAATGAACCATGTCGTCGCTCAAGGTCCTGATATAGGAGCTGGCATCCCTGCCATCTGTCCACATTAAATTTTCGCATGCGAGCCAGTAGGGTCCATACCTTAGATGTCATCGCTTGTGTCTCGGGAACGGGAGATGAGATTGTGAGTAGATTGTGAACTTGACCGTTAATAAATTGGACCTGACATTTGTAGCTGCCAATGTTGGCCCAATGGGGCTAAGGAAAATTTGTTGAAATGGGGGCATGCAATGAAAGCCAAGGTGGTCCAAAACACTATGGAACCTAAATATTGTCAATGGGGTGTCCATTCTCCACCATCATACCACAGTTTATACCTGCTCCTATATTAGCCATGGAATCAGCCTGCTTGTTGTTGTCCCTTAAAATGTGATAGAGGGATATATTCCTTAAATACTCGATCTTGTGGAAGAAGTGATAATGGAACTTGGAGGAGGGTTTGTAGACCTTATTTGCTAAGGCCCTAGCTTCTTGAATCACCAGGAGGGAGTCCCCGATGGCTACAAGGTCCTGGACATTGTTCTCCTTAGCTATGTCAATGCCTTTGAGTAAGGCAAGCCACTCCACAGCATTATTTGTCTGCCTTCCAATCCCCCATGTGTAGTCAGTCATCTTGCTTCCATCGGAGTCCATAAGAACTCCCCCCGCACCTGCCAACCCAGGATTTCCCTTCGAGGCATCGTCAAAGAAAAGAGTATGTCTTGAGAAATTTCTCTTCCAGATATGGAATTCTAGAGGCTCAAGTCCGATCTGCCAGTTTGAGGTCTTACGTTTTTTTATGAAGGTGAGCGAGGGAGAGATTTGAGTGACTAGAAGATCAGCAACCCAAATTTTCTCTTCTATACTTAATGGTTATTTATCAAAATTCGTCAACCCTCAAGTCTTAAGGGAGTCAACCCAGAGAGCTTTAGCTGAAGCAAGCACCAAGTTAGGAGAGGTCCTCCTTTCTTCAAAGATTTCTTTGTTCCTAGCATTCCAAAGCTTCCAATAGAGGAACTTTGGGAAGGCCACCCAAGCTCTTTTTAAGTCTGGTTTCCTGGAAAATGTAGTGGAGTAGTAAAGATGCCAATTAGCAAAAAGATCATGCCAATTAGTAGGGAGGATAAGGTTCAGTTGAATGATGTTGAAAACCTTTTTCCAGTCTTCTTTGGAGAAGTTGCAATCCAAAAAGAGATGATTGATAGTCTCCTCAGAATTTTTGCATAGAATACTTCTAGCTGGACTAGAAATACCCCGCTTCCTTAAATTATCTGCTGTGAGGATCTTTCTGTGAGCCAGTAACCAGTTGAAGAAGTTGACTTTTGAGAGCCCATCCCTGTTCCAAACTTTTTACCACTTCTTGTCCTTTCGGCATTGATTGTTTATAGTGTCCAAATATTTGTATCCTTCCTTGACTAAGTAGGAACCAGTTTTCCCCCAGCTATGATAGTCTTTCATGTTCATATGGATTGGGAGAGCCCTCTAGGGATTCCGAAGAAATATCCAGGGACGATGAGGAGGGAATAAATTTTCTTTTTACTTTATCCGCCCAAGATCCGCCAGGGGTGGTGGAGTTCCCAACAATTCAAATAATCGCTTCTTCATTGAGGGGGGGGATTGGATTACTAGATTCTTCCCTTTCAATTTCTGTTCTTTCCTTGGCAATTTTTATTTCACCTTCTTCCATGGGAAAGTCTTGGAATTTATTGGCTGCAGCAACCTCTTGAGGCTCAGAAGTGGTTCCTTGTGAGACATTTGGCTGAGATCCATTCACGGGAGGGTGGATCTGGTTGGTTTTTTTCCCTTTTTTAACTTGCTGCCATCCATCATCAAGAACTTTCTCGAGGTTTTCTTGCATTGCCTTGGGGCAATTTTTGACGAAATGACCATATTCGTGGTATTTTTTACATTTGAAGGGAAGTTGTTCATAATATACTTTCTAAAGATGCTCCCATCCGTCCATGAAAAGATTTACTTCCTTTGGTAGACCTTTCTCCAGATCAACTTCCACACAGATTCTGGCACAGGATAAGAGAGGTCCTTTAGGTTTGGATTTATCAATGTATTTTCTGAGAGAGTTTCCAATGGCTTAGAGAGTATCATCATTCCAGCAATGCAGCGGCAGGTGGGGAAGACATACCCAGACAGGAACAACGGAAGGGACATCCTTCTCAGGATCGAAGGATAAACTCCAACGATTCAAATAGATACCATGAGGTCCCATAAAATAATGGCCGCTTCAAAAAATTAGATCTCGATCAACCTTGTACTCAAAAAGAAAAGTGAAGAAACCCTTACCACAAAAGCAGTGCTGCAGACCACCGGACATCAGAGGCATCCAGTTCTTGTTGATCCAGGCATCCATGGACTTTGGTGATGGCCATATTCCAGTGAATTGTCCAATCAGGCCGCGTTCATTCAGAGCGAGTGCTTTTAGCTTGGAAGCTGCCGACAGGATTTGGATATGAGGGACGGTGGATCATTTGATGAAACTGAGATCTGTTGGGTCTGAGACAGCAGGGAGAGGGGGAGTGGAGTCAACCAGAGCACGGAAGGTTGCATCTAGAAAACGCCGGCATTCGTCAGGAGAGGGTGGAGGCAGATTCAGATCTACCATCGTAAGGGCAGCCCATAGGGGGCAGGAGGATCCCGCAGAGGCCCGAGTAGGGCTCATGCAGAGCCCAGAGTGCTAGGGCATGCGCTAGGGTTCGCCATCTTTAAAATAACCTTTTTTTTTTTCTTTTTTTTTTTCTGAAAATGAAGTATCTCAAAAGTGTGCCCCTCATATAAAGGAATAAGTTGGTTGTACAATCTCATGTAATTAATTCGTAACATCCAATAGAGCAATCTTATAAATTCTAAAACATGTTATTGTTCTTCGACGTAAAAGTTAGCATTCTAATTGAAATATTTTACAAGGGGATAAAGAATTATTAGCCATGAAATTGCTATCAACATTTAATTAGCAGGTTGCACATATAAAACATGATTAAACTATATAAGCATGGATGTTTTCATAACAGTTAATCATTATGTCAATTTTTTTGGAATCAAATTGTATTTGAGTTTAAAGCTTGAAGTTTTGAGTGAACACTCCACCCATCATCAAGAAATCAAATAAAGCTTTACAAATATAGAAATTTTTGTAAATAATTATATATGAAAAAATGAAATAGCTATTAGAATTAAGGTAGAAAAAGCTTTAAAAAGAAATCAAAATGAGCCTAAGAAATAATGAATGCAAATGGTTTGAAAAGATGAATGGATGATAAGAATTTAAGGGAAAGGAAATTTAAAGTAAGAAAAAAGAATATTTAAATAGAAAAGATAAATTATAAGAAATAAGCATTAAAATATGAATAAAGTTAGTTGAGAAAAAGGAATCTAAAAATAAAATATAAGAAATAAGTCTTATTCCTAAAGGGATTCACCATATACATCATGACTATTGACGTGCTAAGAAGAATTAGCCGTTTGGCCAACACTCTGCTACATTTATCCAATTATCTTGTGTGACATAGCCTCCTTTTTTATATTGATTGCATGCTGTAATACCGACGGTCCCTCGACCCCTTTCTAAATAAAGAGTGAACAAGTTGATGCAGGAGCATCGAGGCCTAGGCAGGTCAGTCGAAGTTGATCGACATAAGGGAGCCGACCAGCGGGAGTGCCGATGACCACTAGTGCGGAAAGCAGGTTGACTTGTCTAAGTCAACAAGTTGAGCAGGAGCAGTCGGTATGTGATCAACCGGAGCAGCGCGCAACGGATGTTGTCATGGGTCGAGAGTCAACAGGTTATGGTTGATAGATGACAGGTGAAAGCGAGATGTCGGGTGGTCGACAAGTGGTCGAACTACGACCTGACAGGTTTGGCGGAGCCAAGAGCTGAGGAAAGGGAGGACTGGCGAACTGCAGGAGATAAGAATTGAGATGAAATAAAGGTCGATATGTGACCAACTACTATAGCAGGGTCGAAAGAGAAGAAATTCAAGAGGACTATACTTGGTAGCCATTCAGGGTTGCTGAGGAAGTTAATACAGTTATTGCAAGTAGGTGAAGGACATGACAGATGTCGTCATGGACAGAGGCTATGTAGCATAGCTGGGAGCTGATAGTTGCAGGTCTGCAGGATTTGGAAGGATCGACGGATAGGAGGATGCGTGTCTCGGGGATTGTAGTAGTCTCGGGAACAAAAGCAACAGGGTAGAAGTGGGAGGAGAGGAATTAGTTCAGGGAGATATTTGGTCAACAGCATCAGAGAGAGCAGAGTCTGGAGTTGTGAGAAAATAGAAGAGTCACACAGACTGATAATAGGGAGTTGAGATCGAACCATAGCTCAATGTTCCGCAGTGAACCAGGAGAGGGTGAGGTTGACACACAGGGAGAACACACCACAGTTACTTTTGTATTGTAATGGTTGAGGCCGACTGTAGTTAGTTATTTTCTTTCAGTTATTCCACATTATAACCAAATTCAGAGAAGTAATATAAGCCACTTCTGGCACCCTGTTTTGCACCTTGTTCATGTAAGCATTGTGGTATGTGTCGTGTGTATAGTTAAGCAAGAACCTTATCCCGTAAGGTGACTTGCGTCAGTTGGTATCAGAGCCCGAAAGTGAGTCCGGTTGAGAAAGGCGATCATACCAACCTAACTTGTGTCAATTGGTATCAGAGCGGGAGAATCCTTAGAATTTGAAAGATGTCAGGTGATATTGAGCCTGCAAATGAGTTGGATAGCTCCAGCTACGGTTGGGTAGAGTTGTGCATGACTTGTTTAAATCCGGTTGCGATTGGATGTGTGGGAGTTTTAGCGGAGGTTGAAAATGGCTCACAGAGGCGTTAATGTCCGAGGACAAAGAGCGCGTGGCGCAACTTCCGTCACGGTGGATCATGAGATGTTCGACGAATGTGTCAAAACGATGTGAACTTTGACAAATGAAGTCACAGCGATCAAGGAAAGCCAGAGGCATGGTTGTATTCCTGAGGCGTTAGACCATAATGACGAGGAAGTCGAAGAGGTGGAAGCCTGGGAAGAAGCCGCAGAAGCACCAGAAGAAAAACTGATCAAACTTCTGACGGATATGAGAGGTCGGGCAAAGATAGACGTGTGTACGTACTCGGGAAGCCTGGACCCAAAAGATTTGATTGACTGGTTCAAAGAAATGGAGAAATACTTCGACATAGAGTAGATTGAGGATTCTAAATGGGTTAAGACTGCATGTCTGAGGTTGAAAGGTCATGCCTCGTTGTGGTGGGACAATGTACAGGCTGACAGAGTCAAGAAAGGCAAGGATAAAATCAAGTCTTGGGACAGAATGGTCACCAAGTTGAAGGGGAAGTTCTTGCTGAACGACTATGTGATTTCCTTGTTCAAAAAGTTGCAGAACTTTCAGCAGAAAGAAATGACCGTGAAGGAGTACATGGAGGAGTTCTACCGATTTTCGATTCGGTTAGGGAAAATTGACGAAGGAGAAGAAGCTGTCGCTAGGTATGTGAATGGCTTAAAATATGATGTTCAGGATGAACTGAGCATGTCAAGATTCAGAGCAGTCGACGAAGCCTACCAGTTAGCTCTGAAGGCAGAAGAGAAACTGTCGAGGAAATCTGCAGCAACCAGGGGAAGGCTGACTGGTTGGGGCGCGAAAATGGTCTCCGCGAAAGGCCAAAGTAGCGGTTACAGAAAAGAAAATGTCAAAGATATCCGACATGCGGAAGGGGCATCGACAAGAGAGAAAGTGCAAGAGAACCGACACGATGGTCGTGAGAACCGCGGTCAAGGCGCGTATGGTCGAAGTGGTCCATCTGACAGAAAGGGAGTTAACAGACCAGCCATAATCTATTATAAGTGTTGAGGAATGGGACACAAGGCATATGAGTGCTGAGAGAACCTACATGCTGCAGAGGAGTCAAAGCCCAGACATCGAAAGGATGAGCAAGTCGACGAGAGGGAAGAGTCGGCATCCGACAGTAGTGTAGGTGAGAAAAGGAAGAACCAAAATCTGACAATTCAACGAGCCTTGATCCAGGAAGATCAACGTGACCCGATGGAGTCGACACAATGGAAGGCGATCTTTCGAATGAAGGTGCGGATCAGCGAGTGGCATTGCAAAACCATAGTTGATGGTGGAAGCATGGAGAATCTTGTGTCGACAGAAGTCATCGACAAAATCGGGTTGAAGTGTCAAGAACACCCACACCCCTACAAGATATCGTGGTTGCAGAAAGAACACCATGTCAAAGTGATAAGACAGTTCCTAATCAACTTCCAAGTAGAGGGATTTGAAGGCAGTGTACTGTGCAATGTAGTCCCAATGGATGCATGCCATCTGTTGCTAGGGAGACCATGGCAATATGATTGGAAAATGATCTATGATGGTCAAGCCAACACAGTCACGGTGTGGAAAAATGGCGTGAAAAGGACTCTTAAGTCGAGGCTGGAAGAGCAAGCCAACAGTAAGCACGGCGAGAGAAACCTTTGGGAAAAGCGAGTGTCGATGAGCACGGCGAAGGAATTCCTCGCAGAAGAGGAGAGACAGTCGGGATGTTTTGCGATCATTCCAAAAGGACCATATGTCAAAAGAACAACCAGGAGGAGGATATTTCAGTCGAAGTTGAGAAGTTGCTTGAAGAATTTCGCGACATAATGGTTGATGAGAAACCGACGGGATTGTCGCCAACAAGGAGCATATCCCATCAGATCGACTTGATTCCAGGGTCGAGTCTACCAAACAAAGCACCATATAGGATGAGTCCAACGGAAGGTCAGGAACTCAACCGACAGGTCCAAGAGTTGTTGGATAGAGGGTTAATCAGGGAGAGTATGATCCCATGTGCGGTACCAGCGGTATTGACGCCAAAGAAGGGTGGAGAATGGAGAATGTGTACAGACTCCAGAGCCATCAACGGGATCACGATCAAGTATCGGTTTCCATTGCCAAGAATGGACAACTTGATGTATTTCCTGAGTGGAGCGACATAATTCATGAACATAGACCTGGAGAGTGGTTATCACCAGATTTGGGTAAGGGAAGGAGATGAATGGAAGACATCATTCAAAACAAAAGAAGGGTTGTACGAGTGGTTAGTCATGCCATTTGGATTGACCAATGCACCCAAAACATTCATGAGTTTGATGAATGAGGTGTTGAATCCATTCTTGGGAAAGTTTGTTGTAGTCTATTTAGACGACATTCTAATTTTTAGTCGAACCAAGGCAGAACACTTGGAGCACATTCGACAAGTATTACAGAAATTGCAGGAGGAGAAGCTGATGGTGAACCTGCAAAAGTGCTTCTTCATGAAGAAGGAGTTGGTGTAATTAGGGTTTGTCATCTCAAGTAAAGGGTTGGTGATGGACCCAAAGAAGGTGAAGGCAATAGTGGATTAGCCGGAACCTCCAAGTACGGCTGGAGTAAGGAGTTTCCATGGACTTTCCAGTTTCTATAGGAAGATCATTCGGGGATTCAGTTAGATTTGTGCACCATTGACAAAATGCATGAGAAAGGGCGAGTTCAAGTGGACGGACGCTACCTAGAGAGATTTCGATGAGTTGAAGGAAAAAGTCATTGAGAACCCAGTATTGGAGCTCCCAGACTTTGACAAAGTTTTCCAGGTCGATTGTGATGCGAGTGGAATGGCAATTGAAGCAGTGTTGAGCCAAGAGGGCCAACCAATTGCATTCTTTAGTGAAAATATGAATGGAGCAAAGCAGAAGTATTCGGTCTACGACCAGGAATTTTATGCTATCATCCAAGCATTGAAGAAGTGGAGGCATTATCTATTTCCCAAGGAATTTGTGTTGTACACAGATCACCAAGCACTGAGGTATCTGAACATGCAGGAGAAATTAGATCAGAGACACATGAAGTGGGTGGAGCTACTTCAGAGGTATACATTCATGTTGCGACATAGGTCGGGCAAGTCGAATAAATTTGCCGATGCATTGAGTAGGAGAGTTGCACTTCTGAATACGACGACAGTTCAGGCAACGGGAATAGAGTTGATAAAGACAGAGTATGAGACCGACAAGGATTTTGCGAAAGCATGGAAGGCTTGTCGTGAACCTTGGAGCGGCGACAGGAGTCCATACTTGAGTTATTTCATCCAAGAGGACTATCTGTTCAGGGGAAGTCAGTTGTGTATTCCCAGAGGATCAGTAAGAGAGAAACTAATCCGAGAATTTCAAAATGGCAGGTTAGCGGGACATTTTGGCATCGACGAGACTAAAGCATTGGTCGAAGAAAAGTATTTCTGGCAAGGAATGACGACGGATGTCGGAAAGTGGGTTCGACAATGTTGAGTTCACCAGTTGGCAAAAGGAAGAAGTCAAAACACGGGGTTGTATACAACATTACCGGTACCAGATACCCCTTGGGAGCATCTTAGCATGGATTTTGTGTTAGGATTACCGAAGACTCAGCAAGGAAGCGACTCAATATTTGTTGTATTCGACGAGTTTTCGAAGATGGCACACTTCATTCCATGCAAAAAGACAAGTGATGCCGCAGGGATTGTTGTACTATTATTCAAGGAGATAGTCAGATTACATGGGTCACCAAAGAGTATCACGTCAAATCGGGATACCAAGTTTATGGGGCATTTCTGGAGAACCCTATGGAAGAAACTGAACACAAAGTTGCAATTTAGCTCGGTGTACCATCCGCAGACAGACGGATAAACCGAGGTGGTGAATAGAAGTTTGGGAAACCTTCTGAGATTTCTAGCAGCCGACAGACCCAAGCAGTGGGAAAATGTGTTGGCACGGGAAGAGTTTGCATACAACAATTCTATGAATTGGTCGACGAAGTTGAGTCCATTCCAGATTGTTCAGGGGAGAAGCCCACACGGAGTGGTGGATTTGGTCGAGTTGCCAAAATAAATTAGGAAGAGCACAGATGCAGAATCATTTGTGGAGCATATGCATGAAGTTCATGAAAATGTGCAAAAGCACATAGAAAAGAGTAACGCGGCATACAAGTTGAGGGCTGACAGGACGAAGAGGCTATAGTCGTTTGGAGAAGGAGACTTAGTCTATGCATACTTGCGGAAGGATATATTTCTGATAGGTACCTACAACAAGCTGAAGCTGAAGAAGATTGGACCATGCAGGATTTTGAAAAAGATGTCAGACAACGCTTATGTGTTGGAATTACCGGATGACTTGAACATTTCAACAACGTTCAATGTCTCAGACCTATACAAATTCAAAGAAGGGTCAAGCAGCGGAAGCGAAGAAGTGATAAGCATTGACTGGATAGATCAGATTCCAGACCAACACCAAGAAGAGATCACAGAAGTAATCGAAGAACTGGAGGTTGGGCGAATGCGTAGCTCGCAAAAGAAGGAGTACTTAGTGTGATGGAAGGATGATGAGTTGTAGGAGGCAACATGGATTTTCGAAGAAGAGTTCAGGAGATTGACGGAGCAGTCGAGTTCTTTTTCACCTGGGGAGTCTGATGCAAGAGCATCGGGGCCTAGGCAGGTCATTCAAAGTTGATTGACATAAGGGAGTCGACCAACGAGAGTGTCGATGACCACTGGTGTGGGAAGCAGGTTGACTTGTCGAAGTCAACAAGTCGAGCAGGAGTAGTCAGTATGTGACCAACCGAAGCAGCACGCAATGGATGTTGTGATTGGTCGAGAGTCAACAGGTTATGCTTGACAGACGACAGGTGAAAGTGAGACGTCGAGTAGTCGACAAGTGGTCGAACTATGACCTGACAGGTTTGGTGGAGCCAAGCACGGAGGAAAGGGAGGAATGGCGAACCGCAGGAGATAAGAATTGAGCCGACAGAAAGGTCGAGATGTGACCGACTACTGTAGCAAGGTCGGAAGAGCAGAAAGTCAAGAGGACTATACCTGGTAGCCATTCGGGGTTGCTGAGGAAGTTAATACAGTTATTGCAGGTAGATGACGGACATGAAAAATGTCATCATGGACAAAGGCTGTGCAGCACTGCTGGAAGCTAACAGTTGCAGGTCTATGGGATTTGGAAGGATCGACGGACAGGAGGATGCGTGTCTCGGGGATTGCAGTAGTCTCGGGAACAACAGCAGCAGGGTAGAAGACGGAGGAGAGGAATCATTTTAGGGAGATCTTTGGTCAGCAGCATCAGAACAGAGTCTGGAGTTGTGAGAAAATAGAAGAGTCACACAAACTGATAACAGGGAGTTGAGATCGAGCCATAGCTCAATGTTCCGCAGTGAACCAGGAGAGGGTGAGGTCGACACATAGGGAGAACACACCACGGTTACTTCTGTATTGTAACGGCTGAGGTCGACTGTAGTTAGTTATTTGCTTTCAGTTATTCCGCATTATAACCGAATTCGAAGAAGTAATATAAGCCACTTCTGGCATCCTGTTTTACACCTTGTTCGTGTAAGCATTGTGGTATGTTTCGTGTGTATAGTTAAGCAAGAACCTTATCCCGTAAGGAGACTTGCGTCACAAGTGTACATATTTGAGTTGGCATGCACCCACTTATTGGTTGGTCGGGGAAAAAACATGAAATTATTTTTTCCACGCCTAGAAGGTTTCTTCCCAAGTAACTTCCGTCACCAAGATTTGAACCATTTGTTCGAGCCAAATCCTCTATTTTCCCACTACATCTTATGTTGCTGGGATTTGAACCTGGGTCGCCTGGGTGAAAGCCAGGTATCCTAATCGGACGAAATGACAATGGATATATCATGTAATTCAACAGCACGTCGCAATAGTAAGGGTAAGTACATATTATTCTAGCTATATTTATTTTGTATTATATTTCCCTTTTACATTAATTACATCGAATTTGGATCATTCCTTTATTTTTTTATTTTTCAAAGAACAAAAAAAAAAAAAAAAAAACACCTTATATTACTAGCTCGATCTTTGTAGATATAACTTGAGTGAGCCTAACAGTTAAGAACATGCCTCCTAGATGGTCATAGGTTCAAATCAGAAGGGGTAAGGGATGTACAACCCTGTAGACTTTAGGATTTAAATCATTGCATAGAGGAGGGTCACTTGTCCCATAAACATGGGGTCTCATGCACCAAATTGGTGTCTGGCTTGGTTGTGACCTTAAAAATATTTATTATTATTTTATTATTATTATAAGTATAAGATCCCAACATGTAGTAACATCATTGTGTCTAGACAAAACTTATCCACCCAAAATAACTTGTTAGGGGTCCATAAAAAAGTAGAGATCCAACCAAATGTCATTACATATTGAGTCATTAGCATGTTTCCTTATGTTTGAGGAAGACGAGCTCTTAACCAATTAAAAATTATTTTAGATCATACTCTAACCAAAAAGGCGGTTTCAACATAATTTGTATCCACAAAAATACTATATATCCATACATAGTCATAAATGAAGATATAGAGGAAAGGTCGCGTGGGAATTATATTCTATTTAGAATATCCAATCTTTTGATTACAATGTTTTAGTTGGTGAAAAGTAAATGGTCGAGAATTTATATGACTATACTCTTCGTGAAATTTCTAAGCCACATATGACCAAAAATCAATTAAAGATACCATTTGTCAACATTGCACCATTGATGAAAGCATTCCCATAGAGGGATTTTTAAAATGTGCTCATTCCTACTTTAGTCTTGCGTACTTGTTTTCCTCCCATATATCTTCTATAGTAAACAATTGTAATCTACATTCATGGTTCCATTGAAGGTTAGCATTTTAGCAGGGCCAAAAATAACCCTTTCTCATATTGCATGCTTATGTTCTTGTAAATTCTTTCTACTATGTATTATGCATTATCTCCATTAGTTCTTTGGTCATGTGATTTTTTAACTTAAGGGTGCATATGATGGTCACCACTAACTCTCTTAGATTATCATGCCCAGAGAAGGGAGAAGGGCATTGTGAGGATGTCAATTTATATTTTGTGGTTATTAGGTTCACCTCCTAATAGGAACTCACTTTTGGATGTCACAACCTTAGCACCCCTTCTTTTCCCAAGTTGCTTTCAAGGAGTCACAGAATGACAATTTTTGAGGTAAATTATATGGTAGCTTTAAATATCACTCCAAGAAAGCAAACTTCATGTGTTGTATGCACAACCTTAAAAAAACTTTTCTCAAAAACGTAAGCTACTATCACGCTAGGGAAGAGTAAGAGGTAAGAGTTTAAAGTGCAATGAGGTCCAAAATGTTGAGTTGATTTACAAACATAAAATAAAATAGAACTATCATTTTTATCAAGGCCAATTCTTGAGTTATTTTTTCTAAGGAAAACCTAGCAAGAAAACCCTAGGCGCTTCCCCACATTTCGTGGATGGTACCCATTGTAATCCCATCAACACTAATCATGGTGCTTGACTCTATAGGGGCATCCAATGATGCATGCAACATAGGTAGCTAGCTTAGGGGATCGACCTTGAGACCTCTTGCATGAAGCTTAATGCACACAACCACTTGAGCTAATCCACTAAACTACAATTCTTGAACATGTATTCACTCTTACATACAATAAACCCAAGAGGACATAACTTAACTCATTCAATGCATTATTTACACTAACTAACAAAAACATGGAATAACATCCACATCCATGAATGAATAGAAATAAATATATATGTGTAAAGAGAGAGAGTTACCATAATTTCTTATTATTTGTGCAAAATAAAATAAACTTCGTCAAAGTGTAACTTCCCTCATTTATACGGAAGCCTTACATTCATAACTAACAAAACTACCCATCTTGAAATGAGCTATATTATGTTGCTTATGATGTTTAATTTACAAACATATGTTAAAATTCTCTATGATTGCAAAAGGGTCTCTCCGCTACCAAACTATCATTATAAATTGAATTTGTTCTAGACATAATTTTATCATTTCATTCTCTCTAAACTATCACCTTAGTTAATGTTGCATTTGGGTAAATGCGGGGGCAAATTTCAAGAAAAGAAAACTTCAAAATTATGACAGACATAATTTTATCATTTCATTCGCTCTAAACTATCACTTTAGTTAATGTTGCAGTTAGATAAATGCGGGGCCAGAACAAATTATAACGCTTATCATTTCATTCGCTCTAAACTATCACTTTAGTTAATGTTGCAGTTAGATAAATGCGGGGCCAGAACAAATTATAACGCTAGAAGGAGGAATCGAACCTCCGACCTTGTGGTTATGAGTCACATGCTCCAACCAACTGAGCTATTTCAGCTGTTGACTGGTTGTTGAAATGCTACACATTAGATGTTAAACGCTACACGTTACATGTACGCGGCGACCCTAAACAGATGAAATGAATTTGTACGTGCCAAGACGTTTCTTACCGCAAAAATAAATAAACATTTTCCGTAGCCGGGATTTCAACCCGGGTGGCCAAGGTGAAAACCAGGTATATTAACCAGACAAGACGACACGCATATGATATCAACTCAGCATGTACAGCAACACCATAAGGTTATTATATATGGTTTTCTTTACATCTTTTGAATATATTATCAATTGTTACCCTATTGTTGGATTTATGTTGTTTGCCCACATATTTATCCTCGGTTTTAGGAAAAAAATGAGGTTATTGCCATCTTCCATGCCCGATTGTCTGAGAAGATTTCAAAATTTATTTTCTGAATTCAATCACCAAATTCATCTCTAAAGGCTTCCAGAATGAAGCGTGGTCTTTGTGAGCATCAACTAAATGATGAAAGTACCTCTGCTATCGAGAAATTAGATGGATAAACATACTATAATGCTATAATGCCGGCTGGGTTTGTGTTAGAGCCAAGCCTATGAGAGTTTCTTCTACGACAAGTCTTGCATGAATATTGTCCTCGTTGTCATTGGATTATTTTTTAGTTTACTGGATCGCAGAGCTTAGTTTCCAGGTTGATAAGAGCCTCAGATATATATCCTTCCTTCATTCATTGTAAAACTTGATTATGTCTTGAGTGATGTAACATACAGCCTTATGTGATTTTGAGAGTAATGCATGGTCCAAAACTTTACCAATCTTTAAAGCAAAGTCATTTCTTGACAAAATGTATGAAGTGTTTTATCAATAAAGAAATCATTTTTTTGGTTTAGCTATTTCCCATCTCTAAATTTTGATTTATCTTTAATTCATTTTTCATTTTAATCTTCTTTTTTTTCACACCGGAAAAATAACAAATTGCTATTCATGGAATCAAAGTTGTTACATCGGACAATAGTCCAACCCATACTAAAAGTATATCTTCAACAATAATCTCTGTGTCTAGCTAGAAAAACTTTTCAAAACTTCTTACCTACAACACTACCATGGCTACAAAAGTCAATATAACAAATTACATATTTGGACCTTAACAAAGACATCATAACAAGACTGTCTATGGATATTATAACCCAAACTACAAACATGAGATACTTCCAGAATCTGAGATCATGCAATTGCAGAGTTTTTCAAAAGTGATAATACCATCGAAATCACCAATAGCCTGCTTTGAAAGTCAGTCAGCTTCCTCATTATATTCACGATGAATGTGTTGGAGAGAGATGTTGTTGAATGAGGAGATTAACTTCCTTGTTTGCCTCTTCCAATGTTCAAGCGAGATAGAGTGAAGAGATGAACTTCCATTTTTCCAGTCTATAATGCACTTGGAATTGCCAGCAATTTGAATATCATGAATATCATAGTCTTTGGCACACCATAACAAGCCCCAAAGGGAAATTAATTCAGCTCTTGTGTTTGTGCCATATCCAACACCCATTCTAATATTGTACCATTCCACATTATGGTCACTCCAAATCCACCTACACTCGATGATGACAATGAAAGTTATGAGGAGAAGATATGGAAAGCCATCATCTCCCGTAGAATTAGAACAAGAAGAGATGGCCTTAATGAGAGTCAAGCTAGTGTTTATGATAAGTATCCAAAAGATTGGGTCGCTCTTTATAATGATGATGATAGTTTTGAGGAGAAAAGATTTAATACCTATGTCTCCCATGAAATTGGCATAGGAATAGATGACCTCGATGAGAGTCAAGCTAGTGTTCTTGATACGTATCTAAGAGAAAACATATGCACAAAAGATGAGGAAGATAAAATAAGGAAACCCATGATAAAGATTGAAGAAAAAGACGACAACAATAAGGAGCAAGAAAAAACACTTGCACATCATTCCCAATCAGCTTTGTCAGATCAATCTATTGATTTGATTGATGAAGTTGGAATCCAAGGAAGCAGTCAACATCTGCTTAAACAGGTTGGAAGGATTGATGATGTTTCTAAAAACACAAGTGTAGATCGTAATGCAAAATTTGTGTCTTTTCCAACTGTCGCTTCCATTTCCAATGATGACGAATATGATAGTGGACCTAATGTTGCTAAACAAAATGACATAGTAGATATTGCATCCACATGTCTAGGAAGTCTTATTTATCAAGTTACTACAGATGAACAAAATTTATGTTACTCTCGCATTGAAACTTTGGATGCAGTCATGTGGGAATAAAGAATGAAGGCTCTTAAAAATCCTTTCGATGAAGAAACCATGGAAGCTATGATTCAGAGAAAACCAGTACAAGACCTAGATATTTTTGGTCAGGTTGACGTCAGTTCAGATGTGCATCATATCTATGGCAACCGCCACACATCCTTGAAATTGTTAGAATTAAAGTGCACAATCACTAAGGCAGAAAGATGGAAAACATCTACAATAATATGGCTTGATGAAAGTGAGAAGGATCACATTGATGTCTTCAAACTCCAAACACTCAAGAATGACCATCTCTTTGAATTCCAAGATCAAAGGGTATCCCTTAAAAATGCCTCCATTATTATGACATCCAATGTTGGACTCTCCACTAGTACAAAAGGCGGAAGTAATATAATTGAATTCTCTTTTGGAAAGGAAGAGCATGAACATAGACCTTTAGCCTTAAAAGCAATTGTCATGAAAGAATTGATACAACACAAATGTGTTGGTAATGAAGATCCACAATTTCTCATAAATGGAATCCAAAAGACAATATGGAAAACAAATAATTACAAGCTATATTGTTTCAAAAACTCGCCACTCAAGCAGAAAGGATTACAACACGAAGGTCCAGAATCACATCCAGAGAGAGGAAACAATCTAGAATACACATCTCAAGCCAGCGCTTCAACACAAATCGATAATCAAGTCAATATCAATAAAATCATCTTTGAGGACAAAGCTTCCCTTAAAGGGGGTGGCAATGTAATGAATATTAAATAATAAATACAAGTAATAATTAATAATAGTTAATAATAATAGTCAATAATAGTAATTAGGTATTAATGAGAAGTTACGACTCCTCAAGTTAAGCCCAAGTTATATTTAAGTGGGCCAGTTCATTGTATATTCATCATCCATCATCTAATATATTATTCATATTTATCATTCAATATGAAAGTCAGATTCGACTATTAAGAGTCCAACCAGATACGGTTGCTATAATTATTTATATGAATGATCATTCCGGCACAACATTTTCTATTAACCATAGCACCATTGAAAAAACCGATGGGAATTCCTTCCAATATAACAGGATTGGATAATGATATGTTTTTGAAAGTTTCATCTTCTGCTTTATGATCTTCTACAGCCGTCAGTACCCTAATGCCGAATTCATTGAAAGTGATAGGGATATTCTTCAAAACAAGAACATGTTCTTGGTTTGCCAGATTTCCCAAAGAACAATAAAAGGAAGTGCATTTGGGGATCTTTTTCTTGAGAACCACTGAGCCAGGTTATCTTCTAAGCAGTGAATATCCCAACACACCTCAATATTAAGGACCCCCATTAGGAAATTCCATAGAATCTTCATGAATGAGCAATTTCCAAAGATGTGATCCACATATTCACTATCATTCTTGCACAAGCAACAAATGCTCGGTCCGTGGAATCCCCTAGATTGGAACGAATCCCAAGTCAAAATTTTCCTATTTATGCAAAGCCAATTGAAACACTTGACTTTGAGGGGAATATGAGCAGACCAAAGATATTTATTCCACCATCTGCAACTATTTTCAACCATATCTTCCACAATAGAATTAGATGATGACTTTGCATTTACCGATCCTTCATTCCTATTGTAACACCAATTAAATTTATCTCTATTATTAGAAAGGACAATTCCTGCACGTTTTAAATGCATAATATAACCATTCCACTCTAGGCAGTGCGACCTTGAAACTTCAAATCTAAATCATTTATCCACTGGAAATTGCTTGTGTTTATGTCCCTTACTGCTTGGAGGGATAAAAATGCTTGTCTTATGTAGATCAAATAGAATTTTTGTGGATAAAACAAATTCATCTCTCAATCCAACAATTGGATCGATGCCAAAATATATATTTGAACCTCTTCCAGCGAACCAATTGATAGAAGCATTAATAACGGGATATGTTTTGACAAGACTTCTCCACACATAGGAAGCATTTGAATTAAGCTTGTAGCTAGATCTCAACCACTGACTAACATCATAAAATCTAATGTATTTAGCTTTAATTACCTTACCCCAGATACCTTTATCAAATAGACTATGCCAAGGGATTTTAGCGCAAAGAGCCCTATTGAACCATCTGAGGTGTTTAAGCCCCCAACCACCAAGATTGACTAGCTTAGATATCTTTCTTTATTTTTTTAACACAAACGGTTGAGTAGCTTTGATTAAAAATATAACTGAGAATTACATAGCAGAGAGGCAGATTGCTCCTTTGGCAAGGAAGCATCCAGCACTCCCATTTCATCTTTTACATTCTTACTACTAAAAAACAACAGTCCAGGTCCATGATAGTTGTAGCATTTGACGAACTGTCCTAGAACTCTAATACAAAAGAAATACATAACCGAGCTGTTAATTTTTTAAACAAAATGCTAAAAACAAGGACTGCCCATAAGGGATTTTTTCCTATGAATTTCTTCCATCCCTTAACTTCCAGAAATATAGAGTCGAAGACAAAATACTAATACAGATGCATAGTAGAAAAAAAGTGGAACCAACCATCAATCTATGGGGTGTCAGTGTTCATCATTGCTCCGCTGGAGCCGACGGTCTCTTTCCTGTATTGGTTGAGGTCGACAAAGTTCCCAGATTGAGCCGTGATGCTTTTAAGCTTCTCCAGCTTCCTGCAAAGAACGACCAATTCGCTGCTTTCTCCACCAGAATTTCACTTTTTGTGGGGGTAACCGAGACCCAAAGTCTCCTCCAGGTGCTCCACTTTTTCTACCACCCTGTTGTTCTGGTGCTTTACCTTAGCGTGAGAAGTTTCAGTCAAAGAGTAGAGGTGGATCAGGACCTTCTTAAATTCCTAGTTTTCATTCTAAATCAGCCTGACTTGGCCTTCTAATTCTTGCATATGGGTCATCATTCCCATTTCAAAAGTTCTGGGACCATGCCTATCTTCCAAATTATGAGATTTTCTTGCCTTGTCGTGTCTGCGATAGGGGCCATGAACAACCCTGTTAGGAACCTGTGTCAACCCTTCTCTTTACTTTGTTAATATATTGTTGTTTGATGCATATGCTTTGTAAGTCGTCCCGTAGTATTTGTCGATCCATAGTTTGTATTAGCCCATGGTATTGACCCATAGTATTGGACGCATATGTTTTGTAAGTCATCCCGTAGTATTATATGTCCCATGGTATTGACCCATACTATTGGGCATAGACTTAGTATATAAGTGTGTGTTGAGGCCAATGAAGGTACTGGGAAGTTATTTGTATTGAGCTTTCTCAAAGGAAGTTGCCCCCTCGAAGTGGCCTGCGATCAATAAAGCGATTCTAAGTTCTGTTATTTCTGCTATCTTGTGTATTTTCATTAATTAATTGTTGCAGGTTCTACACATCTGGTATCAGAGCACTTTCTTGGGCTCGTTGGGTGGAATTTTTGCCAACAAAAAATTTCGCATCTGTTGCAAGTTTGGATCTGGGAATAATTCCTATCCGCTTAACTATGGGAAGTACTTGGGCATAAGCCCTAAAACTCATTGTGAGGAGTACCATAGGAACCCCAAAGTAGCTAGCCCATTGAGAGGACCTACCAACGAAAAGGGCAACGACCCCTACCTGATTGACTAGTTCCCACCCGTGAGGTAAACCAAGAGCTATCATTTGTGGCAAAGCGGTTATCAGTTTTACCTGAGCCATGGAGTGAGAGGTATTGCCCCAATATGCAAGTCGTCAAACAGCATTGGTGGTCGAGTGAAACCCCTGAACGGTTAGGAAGCCGAACATATCTAGGGTCCATATCTATTTTCAGCTAAACTGTTTCCAATCACTTCTGCGCCTTTTCAGATCCATTCCGAGCCGTTTTAGATCCATTCTAAAAGCCGTTCCAAATCTAGCCATTTCATATCTATTCTGAAGGCCGTTTCAGATACAGTTGTTTTCGATCCATTTGGAGTTGTTTCAAATCCATCTATTGTCGATCCCTTCCACGTCGTTGCAGATCCATTTCTGAAAATAAAAAAAAATTAAGAAAATCATTTTTTCGCCATATCTCCCTTGTTTTAACTCTGTTTCCCTTGAAACTTCTTGGACACCCCTACAATCCCATTCTTCATATTTCATTCCAGAGGACCCTATCCCAAATTCTACTTCCTAAAGCCAGAAATCTGACATTTGTCTATTTTTAGGGTTTTCCATAACTTCTTCAATTTTCACCCACTCGCCTCTAAATTTTGCCACTGTGTTCATTCCCTATTTCTGCTTCTTTGTCCCTCTCTAACAAATTTTCTCATTCTGTCACCCCGCTCCTGGAATCCTCATTTTTTGCTTCCCTGTCCATTCGAAAGTGTCCAAAACCTAGTCAAACCCCAATTACCCATCAGATTTTTTTCCAAATCCAAATTTCCCTTTACTAAATACGCTTTTGTTTGTGTTTTTCTACCCATTCCCCCCAAAAAAAATCCTGGTTATATTTGTCACCCACGCAGGAGCAAAAACCATGGAGGAAGCACTTGCAACCATCCAAACCAAACTCCGGGATCTGGATGAAAAATTTCTCGACCTCCATCTTGAGCATTCAGCCATGAACAACAAACGACAGTCCGAGTCTTCATCAGACAATGGGTTCTCTTCTTCCAGCAATTCCTGTGGTCCGAAGCTTGATTTTCCTTGCTTCAATGGTACTGATCCGACTGGATGGATCTATCATGCAGAACCATATTTCAATTTGCATAATACTTTTGATGTCAACAAAGTTCCACTTGCATCATTTCATTTGGAACAGGAAGCTCTTCAATGGTACCGTTGGTACATCAAGGCTCATGAAGAGCATGTTATCACTCCAGGAAACTCTCCTAGGTTGTATCTCGAAGATGCCTGGTAACTTAACTAATAACTCAATGATGGGTATGTAATTGGATCAAGATGAATAACTCACTCACTGATTTCTTCACTCAAGACAACTTAAGAATATCCAGGTAGGACAAGGCTTTCAAAAGCTATTAATCAGATAGTTTGCTGAATCAGATGAGTGGAGAAAACTAACTATATTAACCAGAACACATACATTAACAACATATATGATGGGTTAATAGAACTCGTAATAGTTACTTATGATCCTAGTTTACTGATATGAAGGTGAGATGACAATCACCAGCTTTTAAAGTAAACATAGACAAGAGAACCTCTGCTCATATGCACAGAAAGAAAGAAGATAAAGGTCCGTAAACAACAATGAAAGAAGCTTGTATTGCTGAATATATTCGAAAGGGGCCTTTCTACAAAAAGAGTGTATTAGAGTATTCAAACTCGAGCCCTTTCTTCTACAGAAATCTTAGGCTTTATAGCCTTTACAAAACAGTTTCAAGATCCTATAAAACTGGATCTAATATGCCAATAATAGGAAGTCAAAACAGTTTTCATAAAACTAGGATGAGATCCCATTTAAGGGGACAACCTCCATCTTTGTAGTCTCTATATCTTTGACAGCTGTAGCAGGCCTCCAAAGGTTGATGAATCAAGTTGAAAATGCCACCTGGAGGACTAACAGGTCATCTTTTTCCAAAGATAGACAAGAAGCTTCATCTCTTTCACCTTGCTGGCATCTCCAAAATTGTATCAGCACATTGAAACAGCTCCTATTTATTATCACCTTCACTTGGAAACCATCCTCATGCCATTTGGAATGACAAAAGTTGGAACTGTGCAAAAAGATGTCGTTCTTCCCTTCTCTGCGCTTTTGGTGGCTAAAGAGCCAAAATTCGAACTTGTAAGCCACTGAAAGCTCTGCTTTCGGTGGCTAATGATAATTGTAAAATATCGCCTAAGCCACCGAAAGCTCTGTTTTAAAATTGGCTTTACAATTTGCAAAAAAGATTCCTTTGGTTTGTTTGCTACATATTTTCCAACATAACATGTCTTCAGAGCATCAAGTAAACAACAGGTTTTACACTCAACAACTGAAATATATTTGGTGTTTTAACCTCAGCAGCCTTCCAATTGCCAAATCTGACATCTTTTCCTTTCCCAAGCCATGTTTTAACCTTTTAACATGCTGTATGCAATGCACTTTTGGTTTCCTGTGGCAATGCCACTGTCTGGAGCAATGGCTTCCACATTTGGGCAATTACTTGTATTTACCCTTGCGCTTAGCCAGGAAAATATCCATACTCAGCAAATGCATCCATTTTTGCGAATCCATCAAGCATTTTCTCCAATGGTCCTGATGCATATACTTTCTGACTACTAGTACTGTATGTAGGAGATCCACTTAGAGCACACCTTTGCACAGGCACTACAATTTTATCAATCACCAAGTCTCATAGAAGTAATTGGGTATCCGGCCCAACTGATCCAAATCGGTACATGGTGCTTTCTTCTGTGCCATCTGAACAAGGTGAAGTCCAACATCAATCGAATACAACAGCACTGACCCAAGAGTTGTGACCCTGACCCCAAGCCACCACAACACGATCTTCCATATGCCATACCTGCACAAGATCATATTCTTTTTCGTAGTTCTGCGCATTGTCTATGTTCGTGGCTCTTCCTTGTGGCCCAATACCTGGTAATGAAACTCCTTAGACATCTGTACAATCAGAGCCAAAAATCGACCTCCCTTCTTCCTTCTCGTGGTGCCCTTTGCATGTGGTCTTATGTCTGCATTAATTTTAACAAATAGAGCATGGACAAATCCCACATTTCATGATTTAGATGTTATAATATTTACATATGGAGAGGTTTATTAGGTAAAATCAATGAGATGTGTAGAAGATTGACATCGGCTTGGTGCTCGAAATTAGGTTTGGTATGTAAAGCTATATGGGATTTGGCGTAGAGTAAAAATGACATATGGACTAAAGTAGAAATATGTATAATGTGACTTAGCTTGTAGCTTAGATTTTGGATTTTTGGAAACTTTAGACTTAGTCACTTTAAAGCACACACCATTTCTTATTTTATTTGATGAAAATAACAAATTTTAAATCTAAAGGAGCAAAAAACTAGGGTCTGCGAAAAACTGACAATGCTTTAGTCTGAAGAAAATATGATCAATGGGAACTAAATGGGGAATTTGAAGATATGAAATAGGGAAAATGACCAAGGAAAATGAAACAATAAACATGAACGAATGAAGCTCCTCAAAAAGTATTTGAGGAGATAACATCTGGCTCCTACTCGGGGATGAAAGCCTCCATGTGAGGTTTCAAGAACCACAAATCCAATGCCTTTCCTGTAGAACAAAAAATTCAAACGTGTCCTCTAGTTGTGTTCCATTGGGCATGGAGTCAGCAGTAGAATCTTCTTCTAGACACCTTTCAAGAGCTGTCTTTACAACTGATCCCTTGCAAACTTGTAGCCTTCCTGTAGCCTGCTTATTGAAGAAAACTGAAAACAACCTACATGCTCGTATGAAGAGCTTATTCTCTCTACCTACTTCTAACCATTTGACTGATTCTTAATCAAGTAAACTCATGCTTCCAATGAAGCCATATCAGAAATTGATTTGCTGAACCTGTTCTTGATCTTGACCCAAAAAATAATGGAATGCATAGCCAACAGAAAAGTGATTTGAACAGATGATAAAGCCAACTTTCATCTGAAAAAAATACTTTAACACAAATGTTGCTCATAGATTCCAAATAGTTTGCAATAGGGTCATTAAAACCATAAAGGAATACCTCTTTAAATTGTTGTTCCAACGGACTGTATTGTAGCTGCTGATGGTTGTCTTCACTGATCTCAATACTGAATGTAGACTACTCAACATTTGTCAGAGAGTCATATAGGATGGACTGCTGATCTGGATCCTTCTGCTCATCATCTTCCTCTTTATGTCTACTGTAATTCCCCTTTATCTGCAAAACTGAAAGCTATGGGCTGCCCTTAGTACTTGCTGCAGATCCGAAATTGTCTCCTGCTGATATGTCGATCTGCTCAACATCTTCAAAGTTTTCAGAGGGAAAAATCTGATCTTCATAACAACCTAAGATAGTAGATGAATTTGGTACAAGGTCAAAAGCATCACTAAGGTTATCATAGTGTGGATCACTAATCTCTCGATCATAATGAAGAGTATCTTCTGCTGTAGCAAAATCTTCATGAATGTTTAAATCTTTATTCAATAAATTGAATTCATGATAGCATTCGGGATATAGAAGATCAACTGGAAATTTATCTTTACAAAACACATGAAAGGCAGCATGAAAATCTGCCAAAGAACTGATACTAGCAAAAGGAAGGGACCGGTACCAATCACGAGCAATCCCCTCTAATGAATACCAAAATAGTTTAATTCGAACATCTTCATGTACAATTTGCAACCGATGAATGCAATCATGAAAGTCAAGCAAATGTTCAGCTGGCACTTCCCATTCTTCTCCTCGAAATATGGGAATACTACGATCCCATTCATCTCTACTAGGAACTGGATTAGGGAAACCAACAATCTTTGAAAAATCACAGAAAGCATACCTCTTTGCTAAGCTTTTGTTCATGTCATACCAATGGAGTCGCCAACAGATTTCCGAGCAATGGAGTCGCCACTGAATCCCTCCTTCATGGAGTCGCCAGATAGATGATTACAACCAAGAAAATGTCCAGGCTTTGTCTATCATCAAAGCTGGATCTATGTCATGTCCCAAGGAAGCTGAGCTTCAATCTCCTCTCCTCGGCAGCGGCGCCAAAATGTTATCACTCCAGGAAACTCTCCTAGGTTGTATCTCGGAGATGCCTGGTAACTTAACTAATAACTCAATGATGGGTATGTAATTGGATCAAGATGAATAACTCACTCACTGATTTCTTCACTCAAAACAACTTAAGAATATCCAGGTAGGACAAGGCTTTCAAAAGCTATTAATCAGATAGTTTGTTGAATCAGATGGGTGGAGAAAACTAACTATATTAAACAAAACACATACATTAACAACATATATGATGGGTTAATAGAACTATCAATAGTTACTTATGATCCTAGTTTACTGATATGAAGGTGAGATGACAGTCACCCGCTTTTAAAGTAAACATAGACAAGAGAACCTCTACTCATAAGCACAGAAAGAAAGAAGATAAAGGTCTGAAAACAACAATGAAAGAAGCTTGTATTGTTGAATATATTCAAAAGAGGACTTTCTACAAAAAGAGTGTACTAGAGTATTCAAAGTCGAGCCCTTTCTTCTACAGAAATCTCAGGATTTATAGCCTTTAAAAAACAGTTTCAAGATCCTATAAAACTAGATCTGATATGCCAATAATAGGAAGTCAAACAGTTTTCATAAAACTAGGATGAGATCCCATTTAAGGGGGCAACCTCCATCTTGGTAGTCTCTATATCTTCGACAGCTGCAGCAGGCCTCCAAAGGTTGATGAATCAGGTTGAAAATGCCACCCGGAAGACTGACAGGTCATCTTTTGCCAAAGATAGACAAGAAGCTTCATCTCTTTCACTTTGCTGGCATCTCCAAAACTGGATCAACACATTGAAACAGCTCCTATTTATTATTACCTTCACTTGGAAACCATCCTCGTGCCTTTTGGAATGACAAAAGTTGGAACTGTGCAAAAATATGTCGTTCTTCCCTTCTCTGCACTTTTGGTGGCTAAAGAGCCAAAATTCGAACTTGTAAGCCACCGAAAGCTCTGCTTTCAGTGGCTAATGATAATTGTAAAATATCACCTAAGCCACCGAAAGCTCTGTTTTAAAATTGGATTTACAATTTGCAAAAATGATTCCTTTGGTCTATCTGCTACATATTTTCCAACATAACATGTCTTCATAGCATCAAGTAAAAAACAGGTTTTACACTCAACAACTGAAATATATTTGGTGTTTTAACCTCGACAGCCTTCCAATCGCCAAATCTGACATCTTTTCCTTTCCCAAGCCATGTTTTAACCTTTTAACATGTTGTATGCAATGCACATTTGGTTTCCTGTGGCAATGCCATTATATGGAGTAATGGCTTCCACATTTGGGCAGTTACTTGTATTTACCCTTGCGCTCAGCTAGGAAAATATCCACGCTCAGCAAATGCATCCATTTTTGCGAATCCATCAAGCGTTTTCTCCAATGGTACTGATGCATATACTTTCTAACTGCTCATACTGTATGTAGGAGATCCACTTGGATCACACCTTTGCACAGGCACTACAATTTTATCAATCACCAAGTCTCATAGAAGTAATTGGGTATCCGGCCCAACTGATCCAAATCAGTACATGGTGTTTTCTTCTGTGCCATCTGAACAAGGTGAAGTCCATCATGAATCGAATACAACAGCACTGACCCAAGAGTTGTGACCCTGACCCCAAGCCACGACAACACGATCTTCCATACGCCATACCTGCACGAGATCATCTTCTTTTTCGTAGTTCTGTGCATTGTCTATGTTCGTGGCTCTTCCTTGTGGCCCGATACCTGGTATGAAACTCCTTAGACATCTGTACAATCATAGCCAAAACATGACCTCCCTTCTTCCTTCTTGTGGCGCCCTTTGCATGTGGTCTTATGTCTGCATTAATTTTAACAAATAGAGCATGGACAAATCCCACATTTCATGATTTAGATGTTATAATCTTTACATATGGCGAGGTTTATTAGGTAAAATCAATGAGATGTGTAGAAGATTGACATCGGCTTGGTGCTCGGAATTAGGTTTGGTATGTAAAGCTATATGGGATTTGGCGTAGCGTAAAAATGACATATGGAGTAAAGTAGAAATATGTATAATGTGACTTATCTCATAGCTTAGATTTGGCTTTTTGGAAACTTTAGACTTAGTCACTTTAAAGCACACACCATTTCTTATTTTATTTGATGAAAATAACAAATTTCAAATCTAAAGGAGCAAAAAACTAGGGTCTGCGAAAAACTGACAATGCTTTAGTCTGAAGAAAATATCATCAATGGGAACTAAATGGGGAATTTGAAGATATGAATTGGGGCAAATGACCAAGGAAAATGAAACAATAAGCATGAGCAAATGAAGCTCCTCAAAAACTATTTGAGGAGATAACAGAGCCAAAATGGCCATATTTGTGCCAGCTCATTTTGCAACGATTTGGTCCTAGTGCTTTTGATGACTTCACAGGGGCCCTCACTAAACTTCGCCAAATTGGCACTGTGAGAGAGTATCAGACAGAATTTGAGAAACTAACCAATCACACAGAAGGATTGTCTGATGAATTCTACAGGAGTTGTTTTATCAGTGGTCTTAAGGATGAAATCCGCTCAGAGGTTAAAATGTTCTGTCCCAACACAATGATGGAAGCCCTGGAGTTGGCTAAGTTAGCAGAAGACAAGATTGCATCCCAACAACACTCCAAACCCACTTTTGTTCCCTTCCGAAATATGGGTTCTCAATGACCTCCCATCCCGCTAGCTCTTCGACCAACTCCTATCAAGCATTTGTCTGAAACAGAGATGCAGACACACAGCGAAAAAGGGCTTTTTTATAATTGTGATGAGAAATTCACTCGGGGACATAAATGTGTTCAGCAAAAGCTCTATCTCTTGGCTATGGATTCTCTTCCTGCCTCTAAATTTGGTGAAGAAGCTCCATATACAATGGATGATCAGGTGGACATGCAGGAGCCACCTATTGACCCCCCATCTCAGGATGACCAACCAGCGATATCTCTCCATGCTTTATCCGACGTCACCACCCCCCAAACAATGTGGGTCAGGGGTTACTTTAAGAAGCTTCCTCTTGCAATACTCATTGATTCTGGTAGCACTCATAACTTCATTGACCTTCGGATCGCCAAACAGGTTAATTGTTTTGTCCATCCTTGCTCCACCTTTGAAGTCATGGTTGCCAATGGGGGCACCTTACCTTGCAAGGGGAAGTGTCACAATGTGCGTATCTCTATGAAAGATTATAACCTACACTCTGACATGTTTTCCTTGTCCCTAGGAGGATGTGATTTGGTTTTGGGCGTTCAATGGTTACGCACACTTGGCCTCATCTTATGGGATTTTGCTGAACTTTGGATGCAATTTTCAGTCAATGGGAAACAACAAAAATTTACGGGCTTACAACAAGGGTCTCTCCGCATCATCAGTTCACATCGCCTAGAAAAGATCCTTAAGAAGAATTCACATGGTGTCATCACTCAAATCCATTCCATTCAGATGCACCCATCAACGATCTCCACTACTTCCTTGGATAGATATGAAGGTGTCTTTGCTGAACCAGTGGGCTTGTCGCCTTCAAGAGACCTTTCCGGTAAGAATTTAGCCGCATCTACATCTCAATAGGAAATGTTGGCTATTTTTCATGCAATACAAAAGTGGCAACCATACCTATTAGGGAATTATTTCTGCATCAAGACTGATCTCCAGGGTCTGGAAAATTTCTTGGAACAACGTGTCTCCTCCCCAAAACACCTGAAATGGGTTATCCAACTCATGGGTTCTGCCTATGCGATCACTTACAAGAAGGGTAAGGACAATATGGTGGTAGATTCTCCTTCTCGCACATTTGATGACCCCGTTTCTCTTACAACTCTTTCTTTACTTGTTCCAAATTGGTTGCAATCTCTTCAACGGGGCTATCACTTATATGAACTCCATGCTTCTTCATCGGCAGGGCGCTCTACGTTCCTCAAAACGTATGACTGGGAACAATGTAACTTCTTTTGGCAGGGTCTCAAAATGACAATTCAACAGATGGTGGTTGACTATGATACTTGCCAGGTCAACAAGGGTGAAACGACACTCCTTTCAGGACTGCTCGAACCCTTTCCTATCCCTACACAGATTTGGACAACTATTTCTATGGATTTCCTAGAAGCGCTCCAGTGGTACAATACCACATCTAAAAGGACACCATATGAAGCAGTCTATGGACAGGCAGTGCCAGTTCTTCTTCTATACACCCTCAGTAGCTCCCCAGTTTAGGAAATTGACTCGGTTCTTCGCAACCGCGATCAGATTCTTCTCATTCTACAAGACAATCTTCACAGGCAAGAATTTGACTGCAACAACAAGCTGATCAACATCGTTCTGAGCGCACTTTTCACACAGTTGATATGGTTCTTTTTCGTCTACAGCCTTCCAAGCAATCCTCCCTGAAACTCAAAAGGCGTCGGTGGCCTGGAATGCAACCCGAGGATTCTACAGGGGAACCAATCCCTCAGATTATGCATCAATTACCACATCTAAATCTTTGAGGACAAAGATTTTTATAAGGGAGAGGGGATATTAGGAACCTGTGTCAACCCTTCTCTTTACTTTGTTAATATATTGTTGTTGGACGCGCATGCTTTGTATGTTGTCCTGTAGTATTTGTTGATCCATAGTTTGTATTAGCCCATGGTATTGACCTATAGTATTGGGCATAGACTTAGTATATAAGTGTGTGTTGAGGCCAATGAAGGTACCGGGAAGTTATTTTTATTGAGCTTGCTCAAAGGAGGTTGCCCCCTCGAAGTGGCCTGTGATCAATAAAGTGATTCTGAGTTCTGTTATTTCTGCTATCTCATGTATTTTCATTAATTAATTAGTATTGCAGGTTCTTCACAAACCCTTTCCACCGAAATTCCCAAATCCTCGTCGATCAACGGTGCATCCCTAACACAAGCCATGTTCAGCCCTTTGATTGCTTTGTTACATGTGAAGCATCTCAAATAGAGGCTATCCCCAGCCTGCGAGCACGAATTCTCCATGCTAGTATCCCAAACAAACACACACTAGAGCACAGCCGAGAGCAGACCAAACTTAACACTCCAGAAGAGGGATGGACAGCCAACGGGTTTTCAAAATGCTGCTGCTCCTTCATGTCTTATCCCGAGCCTCTGATCTTGCATGCTGGCCAACTGGTGGGCCAGCCATGCATAATTAATGTTGGTGTGCTTCCAAATTTTATGGGGATTGTGCAAACCGCCATTTTAGGTGGTGAGAATTTCAAAAACAAAAAATTTTCCTTCTCCATAGTTTGAGAATTTGAATTTCGAGGGTCTCAATAGGGGAGTGAGATGTCCTAGATCTCCCGGGGGTTTCCCAGTGCTAAGGAATCCAAATGTTGTTTGAGATAACATTATCACACTCAAGGGATCCATAAGGGAGACCGACTCCAGAGTTTGCCATAGCGTTAGCTTGTTCAATAAGATGCCTCAGAACATGATAGTAGGAGACCTCTTTGAATTCTTTGTTAATACTGAGTAGGAGGTGGTGCACCTTGGAGGTAGGGTTCTTTTTTTTTAGAGACTATATTCCTTGCATCTCTAATGACGATAAGTGAATCTCCAATCACTCTCAGGTTCTCTATGCCCAGAGTTGAGGCAATCTCTAATCCTTTTATGAGCACAAACCATTCCGCGCCATTGTTCGTCTTTCTCCCAATTCCCCATGCATACTCTTTCTTCTGGTTCCCCATGGAGTCATAGATCACTCCCCCCGCACCTGCCAAACCGGGATTGCTTTTCGAGGCTCCGTCAAATAGTAACAAGCTGCAGTTTAGATTGTCCTTCTAGTTCTGAAATTCTTCCTTACTCATGCGCAACTTCTATATCTTAGGCCTTGTTTTTTTAGGTGGTTTTCTCCAAGGGAATGGGCAGCTTGGAGTGAGAAAGTCAGCCATCCAATTCCTTTCTTCGACAGTCAGGGGTTCCTGGTGGATGTTGTGCATTCCGCGAGAGGATAGAGATTCGATCCAAAGGGCTTTAGCTGAAGAGAGGACCTGACTGGGACTAGTGGGAGTACCTTCAAAGATTTATTTATTCCTGGTCATCCAAATTTTCCAGCAGATGAATCTAGGGAGGGATTCCCAAGCTCTAGTAAAGTCTGGTTTCCTTAGGAGAATTCCTTGATAGTAATCCTTCTAGCATTTGAATAGATCATTCCAATTTGTAGGCATTACAATATTGAGGTTTAAGTTGCTAAAAGCCATATTCTAGACCTCAAGGGAGAATTCACATTCGAGGAAAATGTGATCCATGGATCCCTCCAAGTTTTTGCAAAGAGTACAGTGAAGAGGTCCTTCAACCCCTTGCTTTCTCAAATTCTCCGTTGTTAATATTTTCCTATGGGCGAGCATCCAGAAAAAAACATTCACTTTTGGCAATCCATCTTTGCTCTAGATTTTGGCCCATTTGGCGTCTGAATTACTTTCAATCCTACTATTATAAGAATGTTGATATCCTTCTTTTACTGTGTAATTTCCAGACCTCCCCCAGCCCCGTCTATCTTTATGGTTTCGGTTGGTAGGACTTTGTTCATAAAGGAGAGTGAGGAAGGCTTCATAGTCCGGTTTCAAATTCTCTGGGATGATCAACTTCTTCCAACCGATCCACCGACCACTATTGTTCCAAGATGAGATATCAAACAGCATGAGGATATTATTATGCTCTAGCCATATTTTAAGATCTCTTAGTTTGTGCTGAAAGTTGGCTGGAGAGTTCAGCTCTAGATTGTCCTTCCAGAGCTTGATGTCTTTACCATTTCCAGCGACCCAATGAATTTTGTCCCGGATAATGAAGGCTGATTTTTTGCAGAGATCCCATATTGGAGTCCCTTTTTTCCCCATATCAATGGTTTCAATGCAACGTCTTCTAGTGCCAGGCATGTATTTTTTCCGAAGAGCTTGTTTCCACCAAGCATCTTTTCCTGTGACTATTTTCCAAAGGATTTTAGCAGCCAAGGTGAAGTTCATGAACACTAGATTCTTTACACTGGCACCTCCACAATTCTTTGGGCTGGAGACTGTATCCCAACTGATCAAGTGATATTTCTTGGTGTTGCCTGCCTTACCACCCTGCCAAAGAAACTTGCGAAGTTCTCTATTAATTTCCTGGATGATTTGACTGGGAGCCAGAGATATAGAGAAAACATAGATAGGGTAAGTCGAAAGGATGTATTTGATAAGAGTGAGCTTCCCAGCAGGATTTAACCAATGGAAACCCCAGGAGTTGATTTTCTTTTTAATTTTTTCCACTAGACCTTGCCAATCCATTTTCTTTTTTTTCCCCTTGAAAATGGGAATACCAAGGTAGTTGAAGGAGTTCCAATCTGTGATACCTTCAAAACCGAGAACTCTATATATCCTTTCCATGACCCCAGGCGAGCAGTTCCACCCATACACCTTTGACTTGGACTCATTTACTTTTCCGTCTGAGGCATCTAGAAAGGTAGAAATAGTTGTTTTAAATCTCTCTGCAATAATGGTTGAAGCACTCCCGAGCAGGATAGTGTCGTCTGCAAATTGAGCATTATTGGAAGCACGCACTCCTTTGGCAATTTTTAGTCCTTTTAATTCCCCAATGTCCTGGAGGTGTTTCAGTCTTCTACTGAGAGAGACTGCAACAATGATATAAAGAAAAGGGGATAATGGACATCCTTGCCGAATTCCACGTGATGCTTTGAAGAATTTTGTTGGTCTGCCATTGACCAAAGGGGCAATCCAGGGGCTTCCAATGCATGCCTTAATCCACCTGATGAACCTCTTGGAGAACCCGAATTTTGACATGATTTCAAACAAGAAAAAATGGTTAACTCTGTCAAAAGCATTAGCCATATCAAGTTTAATTGCCATATCTTGGTGATTGAGTTCCATGCTGGAATGAATGGCCTCCTGTACTATGATGATATTGTCAAGGATTTGTCTTCCCGCAATGAATCCGCCTTGTGTTTCCAATATAATGTGGCCCATAACCTTTTTCATTCTAGTGGCTAGAATTTTGGCAAGAATATTATAAGAGGTGTTGCAGAGCGAGATAGGCCTGAATCGATTCACCGAGAGCGGGTTCTTGTCTTTGGGAATCAAAGCCAGGAAGGATGAATTTGTGGCTCCTTCGATCTTATCTTTCTTCCACGTCCAATTTAACATTTTCTTCAAATCTTCCTTTATAATATCCCATGACGCGCGATAAAAATTAATGGTGAAGCCGTCTGGACTAGGAGCTTTGTCGGCATGTAGGGACCAGATGGCATTTTGAATTTCATACTCCATTATAGGTTTTGAGAGATAACGATTTTCATCATCTGTGATGAGAGCAGGGATCTCTGAGAGAAGGTCTGCTTGTGCCACAGGATCTTCCTCATTCTTATCTGTGTAGAGCTATTGGAAGTGCTGGGAGATGTGATCTTTAATTTTTTCATGATTAAGAATGTTGGCACCATCTCTGTCTTTTAGTTCTTTTATCATGTTGTGGCTGAGTCTGACTTTTGTTTGTTTATGGAAGTAGACAGTATTACTATCTACCCTTTTAAGCCATAGTTGCCTGGACTTGATACGCCATTCTTATTCCTCTTTATGAGTTGCGTTAAGGATTTTCCAATTGAGTTCTTGTTCATTGCTGATGAGAATTGGTGTTACTTCTTCCTTTTCCATTTTTGATTGTAAAGCGGCAAGGTCATTTTGGAATTGTTTCTTCATTTTGCTCAGGTCTTTGTATTCCATATTAGCCCAGCTTTTTAGGGCATATCAGACATTTCTGAGTTTGCTTTCCCATATGTAACTCGAAGAGCCAAAGCAAGGGATATTCCAGGCCGAGTTTATAAGGGTCATGGCTTTCTCATCTTGTAACCAAGCAGAATTAAATCTAAAAGGGATAGGGCCGATATTGACAGGGGGTGAAAGGGATAGAGTGATGGGTTTGTGGTTTGAGACAGATGAGGGTACTGCAAAGGATACAGGGATGAGGTTCTTCTACAGAAAGGAGGACCTGATCAGAAAATGGTCCAACCTAGCAGCAATGTATCTAGCTCCAACCTGTCTATTGTTCTAGGCGTAATTGCAATTTTTAAGAGGCGGATCCAGAAGATCAATATCAGAGACTAAATCTTCAATGTTTTCACCAAACAGGTCTCTTACTTTAGATCCCCCATGCTTCTCATCCTGAGAAATGGTGACATTAAAGTCCCCGGCAAGGATGAGGTCCTTATCTTTTGTTATGTCTCTTAGGGAGGAGAGGCTATTTCAAAAATCTTGCTTATCTTTGTAATGGGTAGGCCCGTAGACATTACAAATGAAAAAAATAATGGAATCTTCCTTGTTATAAAATTCACTGAGAATCCAGTGTTGGATTTCTTTAATAGTTTTGCTAGAGTACTTACTTGAGAATAGAGACGTGAGTCCTCCGGAGGAACCTCTGGATCTAACCACACCTCCATGGTTGTCCTTCCAGAAGTGATGTGAGAGAGCCATGACCTCCCCATCACTCATTTTTGTCTCTTGGATCAGTAGGATATCAGGTCTTTCGGATTTGATGATTTCTTTCATTGCTTTAACTTTGATTGAACCACCCAAACCCCTACAGTTCCAAGAGACCAGTTTCATTACTTATTCCCTTGTTGTGGGCCTTCTCGAGCCCTTCCTTTCGGTTTGCTAGAACCTTTTGAGGGTTGTAACAAGTTTGTTTCCTCAATGCTTCGTTGCCTTCCTAACTCCATTTCTCTTTCTACTTCTTGATCTCGATGGAATCTTAGATATTTTATGCCTCGAGTGTTGGAGGTAGGCCCCGATTCTAAGTGCTCCTGTGACTCTTTTGAGGATTTCGGAGAGACCGAGAAGGGGGTGACTATTCTTTGCTTGACCATCGCAGCCCACGAGTTTCCAGGAGGAGGGGATTCCTCCCGCGCGGTGTTTGATCTAACAGCTACGACTGAAGGGGTGATGATACTGGAGATTAAGGTGTTATGTTTCTCTATTCCTGCCTCATTAGTAGGTATTTCAGCTTCGGGGATCTCACCTTCTTCTACACTCAGGGCTGCATACTGATTGCTAGAGGGAGCTTCCTTCTCAACTTGGGCATGCTCAGAAACTAGGGCTTGTTGCTTTTCTTTTGGATCTTGATTTTGTACAACCATTTTCTTTCCTTTTTTCACCTGTTGCCAATCTTCTTCTTGTGGTTTCTCCATGGCTTCTTTCACTATTTTAGGGCATTTTTTCACAAAGTGGCCATATTCATGGCATTTTTTGAATTTTAAGGGTAGATGCTCATAGTCAACTTTATGCTCATATTCCCATCCATCCATGCAGAAGCAGATAGTCTCGGGAAGACCCTTCTCTAGATCCACCTACACACAAATTATGGCGCAGGAAAATAAAGGTCCTTTGGTTCAGCTTTGTAGATGTACTTTCCCAAAGAGTTTCCAATCGCCTCGAGTGATTCATCGTTCCAGCAGTGAAGAGGGAGGTGAGGTAAATGAACCCAGACTGGAACGAATGAGGGCACATCCTTATTAGGGTCAAAGGATAAGTTCCATCTATTCAGGTAAAGACCCCTAGGGCCCATGAAATAAGGTTCGCTTCTAAAAATCAGATCCTTGTCTTCTTTGGCTTCAAAGAGAAAAGTAAAATATCCTTTACCAAAAAAACAATGCTGGATGCCCCCAGAGATCAAAGGCATCCAGTTTTTTTCTAATCCAGGAATCCATGGTCTTAGGAGACGACCAAATCCCAATGAACTGACCAATCAGCCCAAGATCATTCAACGCCAAAGCCTTCATCCGTGAAGCCGTCGACATGATCTGGATCTTTGGTGCCATCGAGCGTTTAACAAACCCATCTCCAAGAGAGGATGCAGAAGGCGGGGGAGGAGGAGTTGAGGCAACCAAAGACCTGAAGGCCGCGTCGATGGTCCTCCAAGCTGGGATCTGGGGGGGGATCCATCCCCGACCGCAAGAAAAAACCCTAGCAAGAACGCAAAGCTGCGCAGGGGCACCGCGTGAGTCCAAGGACAAGAGTTATTTTCAGTTAACCAACTTAGATATCTTCTCCCAAGAAACAAGATGGAATTTATGCATTGTAGACCGGCCAACCCAAAGAAAGTGAAAAATAATTCTTCTGATAACAAAAATGACACACTCAAGTATTATAAAGAGGGAAAACCAATAAAGAAGAATGTTGTGGAGAACCGACTGAATGAGAATTATTCTCCCTCGCAAATATACCCATTTAAAGGACCACATTCTAATTCGCCTTTGTATTTTTCTAATCAACCAACTCCAATCTTCAGCTAATTATATCTTGTAGGTTTAATATGAAATCCTAGGTAATTAAAACCCTTTCACATTTCTTACATTTTGTATGGGAAGAGTGAATATATTTGATCCTGAATGTCACTGTCGTCACAATTATATATAAAAAATGTTTTTTGTGTACTAACCTCTAGCCCCGAGTCTTCACAAAAAGTACAAATCAGAAGATGATAATGATCCCATTCAGCTTTGTCCCCAATGCCACATATTAGAACATTATCGACGAAAAGTAGGTGGGCGATTGCTATGTTCCGAGCTACCTTGATACCTTTGATGGATCCATAATGTTTGGCATGATTTATGAGAATACTTAGGCCTTCAATGGCTAGAATAAAAATCTATGGTGAAAGGGGACACCCTTGTCGGATCCCCCTATTTCCTTTGAAAGAGCAGGTGGTACTACCATTAATCAAGACTGAGAAATTTGCATTTTTAATGCATTCCATGATCCAATTTTTGGTGTCCACGGATAATCTTGTCTGAATCAAAACAAATCTGAGATAAGTCCATTCATTCCTATCATATGCCTTGATTAAGTCCATTCAGAGAATGTAGGCATTCAAATTCCTTTTCTTAACGGAGTGGGGGACTTCTTGAGCTATACCAACATCATCCAATATTTGCATGTTATGGAGGAAAGCAAACTGTTTAGCAGATATAAACTGATCCAATGTTTGTTTTAGTCTGTTTGCAATAATCTTCGTAATGAGTTTATATAGCAGGTTGCATAGAGAAATAGGCCTATAATCGCTGAAAGAGGTAGGTCTGTCAGATTTAGGAATCAGAGTTAAATATGTTGCATTTAGGATTCTCGGAACCTGGCAGTTTCTCCTTGATTCCTCAATTGCATTAGTCAGCTCTTGTCCCAGAATATCAAAGAAATGTGTGTAGAACTCCACAGTCATACCATCGGGTCCAGGAATTTCATACCAAGGAAAGTTTGATAGACTATTTTTAACCTCTTCTACTGTAATCGACTTTCCAATGAAGCTATTGTCCTCCTCACTACAAAATCTTGGGAAGTTATTTATAACATTCAATTTACTTTCAATATGTGACTCTCCCTTCTATGAATAGAGATTCTGAAAATGTTTGACAGCTTCATCTTTTAGTGCCTTTAGCTCATTAATGATATCATTTTGATCATTTTGAATATCCCAAATGGATTTTTTTCGGCACCTAAAGTTGGAAAAATGGTGAAAAAATTTAGAGTTGTTATCCCTCGCTTGAAGCCAAATTGCTCGGCTTTTCTGTCTCCAAGTTTCCTCTTTCTGTTTGAGAATTTTAGCCTTTTGTGCTTCCAGGGAAAGTATGATATCTCTTCTTTCAGATGAAAAAAGACTGTCATCCAGTTGATTCAATAGAGAATAAAGTTCCTCCTCTATATGAACCAAGTCTTTATCATTCTCTTTGTTTTTCTTCTTTTCCCAAGATCTGATTTCAATCCTTATCCGATCTATTTTTTTCAAGAGAAGTTGTATAGTAGCGTGGGAATCCGGTTGATCATTACTATTCCAAGTATCATGAATTAGATCACAAAATTCATTCTCCTCAAGCCATACAGGATTAAATTTGAATGGATATCGAACAAAACTATTATCAAAATCTAGTTGTAGAATGATAGCTTTATGATCAGAGATTCCAATCGAATAGTTCCAAGATTGGTAGCGACCTATAGGGTCACAATGGTCCTCAAGCATGGGGAACCTATCTAGACGTTTTGTTATTCCTGTTTCACCACACATCCCATTAGACCAAGTCAGGATTATAATATTTGGAACAATGTCCACAAGATTGACCTCCTCGAATAGAGAAATAAAGAAATCAGAAAGATCATCTAGAGATCTTCCCGCACCCCATATCTCATCTGTCGACAGGGTGAGATTAAGATCACCACCTAAAATGAGAGAATATTTCTTTAAAAAACCTTGCAAGTGAATAGCCTCCTAGAATTCCTTTCGTTGTCTGTATGGACCATAAATATTTAATAAGCTCACACTTTTCTGAAAACCCCTAAACTTACCCTTAGTAGGGATACCCGCCTTTGTAGCAAAAGCTTTGAAATCCACAACCACAGGGTTCCAAGCTAGCAGAATCCCACCTGAATGGTCATTTGAGTCAATACCACAAACCAACCAAAGGGGTTTGAATTTTAAAGAAATAATCACATGTAAGAATAACAGAAGACATGGTTCTTGTAGCATCACAATATTTGCACCCACCACTTCAATCATTCTCTTCAGAGCAACTTTTTTATGGCCTCTTCCCGCGCCTCTAATATTGAAGGATATTAAATTCATTTAGGCACCTTACTAAGGTCTGCATCATCTCTAAGAGCCATACTTATAGTATGGAAGAAGAAGGGTGGGATTCTCTACTTAGACCTTTTTCAAAAAGTGACAACAGGTTTGGATTTTGAAAATGAGAGGATGAATTATCCAGTTGTGCATGTTGTTTTGAATTCTTCCCCTTTCTTGGTTTTTCGATGGTGACATTTGCATTAAATATTGAAGATATTGGGATGAATTCAAGGTTTTCCTGACTATAAGTGGCATAAGTATTCATAGCTCACTTTTCAAAATATAAAGATACGGAATGAGGTGTAGAGAAAGGTCCATTTTCTGGGATTGGGGAATAAGTCAAGTGGATATGTAAATTTCTGGTGCTTTTTCCCATGAATGGAGGAAAATCAGTGGGAGAAAATATAGGGTCCTCTATCTGATTTGGAACAGAGATAGATGGAAACTTTGACACAACTAGCCTTGGAGACTCTATTATCCCAGGAGAAAGTCCAGGTGAAAGAGAGTTGAATTTTTGGGGACTATCTGGATGAGAAGCCTCTGAATCAGAGGCTTTCCTTTCACGCAAACTAACACCCCTTGAATGAATTGGGGGAGGGTTAGATAAAAACCCAAGATTTGTAGAAGGATCAGGGGATTCAATTTTATCAGTAGAATCCAGTCCCGAATCCAAGCCAAATTCAGATAATCCTTTTATAATTTCTTCTACCGGAAGAAATTTTAATAAAGTAGGGAGTGTTTTTGTAAACTTACCAACAAAATTCGAAGCCGAATCGATATCTAGAGGAATTGGAAGTTGGATATATTCTTCACGGTCAAGAGAGACCACTTTCAGGGATTTTGAGTACATATCTCTTGAGTGAAACGAAGGACAACAATAATTCTGATGATCTGTCTCCCTGCAAAAGTCACAGCGGAAAGGAATCCTCTAGTAGTCCAAACGTTGAATAAAGGTACCACCATCCCAAATAAACTCGATATATTTCACCAAGGCCTTTGAGGTGTGCAATTCAACTAAGATTTTAAGGGTTTTTCGATCATGACCCATTAGTAGATCCTCTTCAAGCAGAATAAATATTCCTATTGAGTTAGCAATTGCCATGAAACCTTTGAGGTTCCAACACTATAGAGGAAGACTCGGTAGGATAACCCATAGCTGTCGGAGAACAAGTTTGGATTTCCAAGGGTCAAAACCAGAGTACCATCGAGAGAGAACTCAAAAGACTTTTCCAATAACCCAAAAATTTCCCTTGATGGCCCTACAGTCCTCTTCTAATAGGAATTGAAAAAAAATGCATCTGTTTACTAACATAAAAAACCTAGGGAGGTTTTCAAGGTAGGTTTTCCATTTGGCTTGAATCCAGGTTAGAATGTCCTGTCTCTGCATCTTAATATACTCAAACTTACCGATTAGGGCACGATTCGAGAGATCGAAGACCATATCAAATGTTACATCTCTTCCAAGGACACACAAGGGTCAGTTTTCAAATGGGCCTTCTCAAATTGCATGCACCTCTTTAAATGTGATTTTGAATGCCTGGTTAACTCTAAGGGTTTTACCTGGGAATTGTTAAAATCCCTCTAGCTTGAGGCCTCCTGGAGGGTGTAATCCTTTATACCAAAATCAGCATTGCAGATATTCAGACTACCATCTTGCTGAGCTTTGTTTACTCGAGAAGCAGGAATGTCGATGTAGTCCAACTGAGACCTAGAGTTCTCTGACTGAATGACATCAATACTAGCCACATAATCAACTTTAGTGATTGGGTTAGTCTTAACCCCAAAGAAGGATTTTTCAGCACGTGAAGGGAGAGAACCCCTAGCAGAGGACCCACCAACACTTGTCGGATCAGACGAGGGCACGAGATTTCTTGGCAGTGAGGTGGCCATGAGGCTGCAGACCCCACAACCGACACCTAAACATTTTGTCAGATCAAAACCACTAGAGAAAAAAAACCACTAGAAATACTGAAAAAACCACTGCACCATTAGAGATATTTGGAAGATATCGGGGTTAAAATATTCCCACTTTTTTATATATCGTTGGTACTAGACTAGTCGCAGAGCAGCTAGTTGAACTCCAGTCCCATTATCCGCCTCCTAAATCTGTTGGTGTAGGTTCTCAGATCTGGGGTTTTCAGAAATTACACACATCTCCATCTCCCATATGTGGGCACTTCCCCCACATTATGATAAGTTTTTTGTTTATTTAGTTTATTCATCTTTATATATTTATAAGTTATTAAATTTTATTTTAAATGACAAAATTATTATTTTTCTTTAAATATTCTATTATCTTGTATATATGTTTTTTTTAACAGAAACGGTTGAAGGAATTTTTATTATATAAAAAAGAGGAATACAGAAAATATAGAGTGGATTGTTCCCATAACAGAACAACATCCATTACACCTTGTTCATCTTTCATTAGCACATAGCTGTCATGAAAAAAGCCTAGCCTGTGGAAACTATATCTTCTGACAAACTATCCGAGCAGAAAAAGGAAAAAACAAAACATAGAAAACTAACAAGAGGTAGTTGATGAACCTATTCTAATCTAGTACCATTACCCTTAGTTCCAGATTATACATTTTTCGAAAATTCTACAAAAAGAGATCATAATCTATGCATAAACAAAGTATCACCCGTGGCTAGGACTCTAGTGTCGGAGTCATGGATCCAGGTAGTTGTTTCCTTCATTCACTGCACTTCTATCCTTTGCTGAGAACGTTCCAAATTGGATCCCCGTGTTTACCAATTCCTTCTTTAAACTATCCAATTTCCTGGCCATCAATTCCAATTTCGTAGCCTCCATTTGACTAGCCTTAGTGCCCCTTTGAGGAAGAATTGCGTCCATGTGTTCTTCAAGCTTGCTAATCCTCTCTTTGAGCTTGTTGTTGTAATGTTTAACCTCAGAATGGGTCGCTTGTGCAAGGGGATATAGGAGGGTTAGGGCTCGTTTCAAGTCAAGGTTTTCATTTCTCACCAGTCTGATTTGGCCTTCCAAATCATTCATGTGTTCCATGACTACTACCAGGTCATACTTTTTTTCTTGACCCTGTCCAGCGCCAAGTTTGGCAGTCTTCCTCTTCTCCAGAATGTTGCCTAAGCACTCTTTTTCCCCTACCGGGTCGGCCTGGTAGATATCGTGAGCCATAGAGCTGGCCTGCACATTTTCATGCCTAGTACCATGAACTCCATCAGAATTCGAATGCACCCTTCTCTGAACACCATGAACACTTTTAATCGATTTTTTGCAGCAAAGGCATTTCACTAGAGTCTCAGAGCCACTCAGGTCGAGGAATCCAACGCGTTCCATTCCAATGCAGTGTTTCCAGCGCCAAGCAGGAATTACGTGAGTGACAGTGCTCCTGGAAGCAAAGAGCAGAAATAGAATAGGGATGCGATTGACAGAAGCAATCCCTCCATAGATTAATGACAAACCTCGAGGCTAACAAACAGCCTCTGGCATGCGCATGTGAGCCATGTGGTTGAGGCATGGAGTAGGACCAAAGCCATAACTACTAGAGCGTGTGAGCATCCAAGAGATATCTGGAGGGCGGTGGGGATTTGAATGCTGGTGTGTCGGAATATTTATGGTAATGAGGGAAATTGGCTTTTTGTAGAGTTCAAAAGAATGTTTGCCATAAGAAACCATCCAGACCAGGTTCAAATTCATGAATTTATCAACCATAGTAGTGGGAGGAGGAGCCAAACTAGGGTATCCAAATATTTTCAAGGGTGGCATTGTCACTCTCAAGAACACCACATCTCAATTCAACTCCCTTATTAGCCATGCTATCGTCCTCGTGATTATAGCTTCTAAGGATATGAAGAAAGTTAATCGAATTGAATTCCTTGGCAAGATAGATTAGAATGTCATGCATTTTGGAGGAGGGGCTCTTCCGGTTCCTTGTAACATTTCTAGCTTCCTTTGTGACAATTAAGGAGTCTCCAATAGTGATCAGATCCTCAATTCCCATGTCTCTAGCAAGCTCCAATCCTTTAATTAAGGCAAGCCATTCCACACCATTATTTGTTTTTCTCCTAATACCCCAAGCGTAGTCTCTTTGCTTGTTTCCCTTGGAGTCATAGATAACTCTCTCGGCCAACCCTGGTATTATCTTGTATATATGTTATTAAATGTTACATCTTTCCTTCTTTATTCTATCTTTTTTAATAGTTTTATTTATTTATTATCATAAATACAAAAATAAAGAATTATAAAAAATACCATGTTTTTGAATAATTTAAATAAAAAATGTTATGAAACATAATTAAAAAATAACTTTTTACTCTTTCATATCCCTTTCATTCCTTTATTTGTTTATTTAATTAATGCAAGTGATTTTAATTTATTTCTTTAATTAGTTAAGGTATTTTTTTTTTTAAAATAAAATAAACATGTGTAAATATTAGTATAAGGGATTTGTGTTATAATTTTATTTTACTTTATTTAATTGTAAATAATTTTAATATAATTTGCTTTATGTGTTTTTTATTTGTTTTATGTTTAAATAATTTTAATATAATTTGCTTTATGTGTTTTTTTTATGGTTTAGTATTTATATTTATATTTATATTTGTATTTGTATTTGTATTTGTATTTGCATTTATTTTTTTTTAATACAAAATAAATAAAATAAAATTTATAAAAAAACAAATAATATAAAAAAATAAATATTAGCATAAGGGATTTGTGTTATATAATTTTTTTTTGTTTATTTAATTGTAAATAACTTTAATATAATTTTCTTTACGTGGTTTTATTTTATTTTATGTTTAAATACGTTTAAAATAATTTGACTTATGTGTTTTTTTTTTTAATTTTATGTTTAGGATTTATATTTATATTTGTATTTATGTTTATTTTTATTTTTATTTTTACTATAAAATAAATCAAATCAAATTTATAAAAAATTAAATAATATAAAAGACTAATAATAAATTAAATAAATAAGTATTTTGGGAGTTTAATATTTAAATTGATTAAAGAATTGGATTTGAATCTAGATCTACCATAGATAATCCCCACAAGTTACTAATTACCCATGGTTTAAAAAATTCTACAAAAGTATATTTATGTTATCTCCTCTGAATTTAAACCTATAATTTTTTAGGAGAAAATCCATGATCTTAATCATTAGACCTTTTTTTTCCAAGTAAAATATAACTTACTATTAATAAGAAAAATAGTAAATAGTTCCATACACATAATGTCAAGTAGTCCCATCCAAATCATCCAAAGAACATATCCCCAGAGCATAAGTTACATACATAGAGTCCAAATAGCAAAGGAAAGGTACCCCGTACCACCATCCCCAATAACAGAGGGAAAAAACATATATCTGCCAACGATCAAGTCCATAATAAACAACAAAAGAAGGGACCAACCCCTCCAATAAATAACACAACAATAAAGCCGATCAAAAGTATGACAATCCCCACAGGAGCCAGTGGATCCAACAGGATGTTGGATATCCCAAAAAACTAAGTGCCTGCAGGAGAAAAAGACCACAAACAAAAAAGTTAGCAGAAAATAGATGAGTCCAAAAAATGGACTCAGGGAACATCCAAAGAACCATGTGTGATAAGACAACCATCCCGCCACACCTCCCAAAAAATGAGACCATCCGGAGATGTCAATACCAACTTGGAGAGAGAATCCGCGTCCTGATTGCATTCCCGGAAAATATGGGCAAAATGTATATGCTCAAAACCATTGATAGCTGAGCGAATATCATCCTTCCAAAAGGAAAGTATCATAACGTACAATGGGGTAGATTCCAGAACCCAAGAGATAATAGAGAGAGAGTGCCCAAACACCACCAGGGACGAGACCTCAAGGCGACGGGCAAATAGTAATAATAACCAGAGAGCACATAGCTCACTATGGGTGTTTGTGTCAATCCCAGAATGCATCCAGATACGAAAATAGTAACAGATAGAGAGGTGTAATATCACACCCGCGCGACAAGATCCCGAACCCCTGTCCGATGCACCATTAAAAAAACCACATGGGTAGACCAAAACCGGCGGGTTGAACCGACGACGACAATGAAGTATTTGAGCGTGGGATGGAACAACAAATAATCGCCGACATTCCATAAAAGCCGCAACAGTTCTACAAGCAGACCGTTCCAAGCAAGGCGGGATATTCTCAAACACCCCACGGTTCTGCGAAAGCCAAACCTCCCAGACCATAAAACATGGAAGGGAAACAAAATCGGATGAGCCATTCAACCAAGTAGCCATGCAATGCTGAAAAGAATTGGACCGCCAAATCAAATTCCCACCAACCAAGGTACAAATTAACTACCAAAGGTTCAGAACAAAGCTACAATTGCAGAATAAGTGATCAACCGATTCAACCTGAGAGAAGCACAGAAAGCATATACTAGGACCAGCAAAACCCCGGTGGCACAAATTGTCCCAAGTCAAGATCCGATTGTTCATAGCCAGCCAGATGAAACATTTAATTTTCAGCGGGATATCAAGTTTCCAAAGTGACTTATGCCATCCCGTCCCGAGCATATGCATGCCCACAAAGAATGACTTATAAGCAAGTTTAGCAGATACAGATCCATGTGCAAGGTCCCATGACCACACCAACTTGTCCGGGACATCGGACAATTGTATATTCCCCCAGTTTAGGAACCTGGTGTATTTAGACCATTCAACAATCAAGTTGCCCTGAAGTCCAAGCTGCTATGCAGTGATCCAAGTTGAACGACGACCACCATCCCGCGGCCATATAGCAGCATGCGATAATCTGAACAAACCTTTCGCATGTAGAGTAGCCAACAGAAACTAAGATAAACGAAAAGCAGGCGAACCTCCAAGGATAGGGTCGATGCCAAGCCGAATATTCCTACCATTGCCAGGAAACCATGAAAGCCAATTCGAGATAATAGAAAATGAGCCCATCAGTCCATTCCAGACATTTGAGACACTTGAAACAACCGGGCAGCCCCTATGAAACCAATCAACCACAGAACATGTTTTAAGATATTTAGCTCAAATGATCAGACACCAGATCAAGTCGGTAAAGAGAGCTCGCCAAAGACTTTTAGCATGGAGCGCATCAATAAACAATTCCAAGTTTTTTATATCCCACCCCCCCAATTCCCAGGGGGTAGCCAGCGTGCTCCAGCTAATCAAATGGATTTTCTCTAATTCCGAACCCCCAGACCAAAGAGAATTGAAGAACAATCGTCTTAAACGATGAATGATTGATTTGGGGATCTTGCATAAAGAAAACCAGTACACCCCAAGATTCTGCAGGACCGATTTAGCCAACGTGAGTCTGCTACCCAGAGATAAATAACGCAGGCACCAATGCCCAATACGTGTTTCAAATCTCCTCAGCAGCCAAGTCCAATCCGTGGAATGATAATCGCATGGCTTAATAAAGAATCCCAGATACTTAGTGCCATGATTCAACAGCTTGAAATCAAATGGAAGAAAAGAGGCGATCTCAAGTTTAATATCCTCCACCAAACCCGAATGAATGAAGCGGGATTTGAGAAAATTGACCAGCATACCAGTGACATTGCAGAACAAATCCAGGATTTTTTTATACTGCCTCCATTCCGCCACCAAGCCCAAACCAAAAAGCATCGCATCATCCACGAATAAAGAATGTGTAACAGAAATGCCCTGGGCCACCTTAATACCCAAAATGTGTCCATCCAATCTAGCTTTGTGAATGGAAAGGCTCAGTCCCTCAATAACAAGTAGAAATAATAATGGCGAGAGTGGACAGCCCTGACGAAGCCCCCTAGAGGCCTTAAAGAAATCAGAAGGTTTACCATTTATAAGCACAATGTAGTTGACAGAACTAACACAAGCCAGAATCCATTTCATCACCTGCCAAGGGAGCCCAATCTGAATGAGAAGCAATGTAAGAAAGGTCCAATCCACACGGTCATATGCCTTCATCAAGTCAAGTTGGAGGACCAAAGCATTCAAGTGACGCTGATTAATACTGTGAAACACCTCCTGGGCAACCCCCACCGCATCCAGTATCTAACGACCCTCCAAAAAACCATATTGCTCAGCAGATATAAATTTAGATAGGATAGGTTAGATCCTCCGAGCAATAACCTTAGAGATAACTTTATAAATCAGATTGCATAGGGCGATGGGTCTGAAGTCATTAAAATTATCCGGATGTGAGGATTTGGGAATAAGAGCAATATATGTAGAGTTAAAAGCCCCAGAGACCATTCCCATCTTACGTGATTCTACCACCGCAGCCAGCAGATCCTCCCCCATAATATCAAAAAGGTGATAAAAAGTTCCACCGTCCATCCATCCGAACCAGGACTTTTGTCCTTATCAAAGGCCCTCAGAATATAATCAATCTCCTTAATAGTGACAGCCTCATATATTTTATCACCTTCCTCAGCTGAGAACATACGAGGATATTCCTTGATGACCTTAAACTATTCTGGCAATGATGTAGTTTTAGGATCACAGTAAATATCCTGAAAATGACGAACCGCCTCCATATGTAAAACAGGTTCAGAACAAATCCTCTAACCCGAGTGATCATTTAAGTCCCAAATGGAATTCTGGATCCAGTGAGAATCAACAAATTTATGGAAGAATTTTGTATTCAAGTCACCCACTTTTAACTAGATGGCACGGCTCTTCAATCGCCAAGACTCCTCATGTATAAGAAGGATATTTAACTTACGTTCCTCCAGAAAAGAGAGTCGGGACCACTCACAGGGGGTCAGGTCATTAATAATAGAGCGATCTACTAAAGTATCAAGTTCATTTTCCACCAGTTCTAGATCCACGACCAACTGTGCCTTCTTTTGCTTATCCCAGTCTATCGTAAGACACTTCAGGGAGCACAGTTTCTCAGCCAATTTATCCGTAGCAGATCGCTCCAATGAAACATCAACATGAATCCAATGGTTGGACACCATATGAATGAAGTCCAGGTCTTTTAACCAGACCGAATTGAATTTGAACGGATAGGATTGTCTAGTGTCAGTAATGGCAAATTGGAATATAATCGGCAAGTGATTACTAATAAGTGTCTGACAAGTCCAGGATCGAAACTTCCAGAACCCATCCAAAAGTGTTTCAGAGACCAAAACACGATCAATTCTTTTCGCAATCTAGGCCCCATTTTTGCGCCCATTGGTCCAAGTAGGTGTCAATGAGCAAGGAGCCGGATCCACTAAATGATGTGTATTGAATAAATATCGAAAGAACACCTCCATTGGGTCCAGTCTGGCAGTAGGACCCCAAATTTCCTCCGCACTCCAGGAGAAATTAAGATCACCAGCCAATATCAAATTATCAAGGTCCAGAAGATTTTCAGAGACAGCCAGCTTCCAAAAGGCATCACGATCACAATAAGGAGCATAACGGTTCACCACATTGATCTTTTTGTCACATCCTATGCAATTACCAGATAGTAATATACCCAACGATGTGAAGAAAGGGATTAATTGCAAAACCTTTGGATTCCAGGCGGCCAGTAACCCCCCAAAAAGTACCACTACATCCACAGTGCAAACCAACCAATCAGGACGAATTTTACAGAAAAAAGAACGTGCTTTCTCACCACAGACCATAGTTTCTTGTAGCAATACCAGATCAGGACAATTTATAACCAGAGCTCTTTTGAGGGCCAATTGTTTGGGTAGGCCCCCAACCCCACGAATATTGAGGGAGAAAAAAATCATTAGCGACCCCTAGCAAGGGCTTTGATACCTCTAAGAGCCCTGGTTTTAGGAGACATAAGTCGAATATCAGAAGAAGTTGCATTGATCCCTCTTGGAGGAGCAACAGATTTATATTTGCGAGCACTGCGTGTCTTAATCGGAGAGAACTCCGTAGCCAATCCCCCCGAATGAGAACCTTTGTCGATTTGGAGTGCACCCATATATAAGGTGGGAACAGGGTCAACCAGAGGGACCGGTAATGAATCAGATGGTGGACCCGAGGGCACTGGTTTATCCACATCACATACAGGGGCAACTGAGGACTGTTCAATGGCTTGATTCTTATAAAACACCGGGACAGGGACCTTCTTAACCATCTCACAGAATGATGGGATATGGAGGATAGTAGAGGATGAAGTGGGTAGAGAAGTAGTAACAGGCGGCACATCCCCAACAGACATATTAACCAACCCCCCACTACAGTCAACAGGTGACGGGGCATTCACCGGGGCATCAGAGTCAGATGATAGAAGTATAGTCGAGGCCAGGGAATGTGAAGGGTGTGGACGAGCAGACCCATCCAGTGAATCGCCACTATGGGCAGAATGATCTCGGTTGACATTTTCATAATCCGGGGAATGGGGAGAGTTGGGTTGAACCGACCTCACCAACAAAGCCACCGGATGGGGAGAAAGATCCTGGTCAGCATCAGAGTCTGAGTTAATGGAGGGCAGAGAGGATGTATGTCGACCCACATAGTTCCCATTATTAAGCTCAAGTGAATTAATAAATGAAACTTCCATATCATTTAAGGAACGGAAAAAGGAGGGATCGTTAGCGTGTAACTTACGCATCATAACCGACGCAAGACCACCAGGAGGGGGAAGCCTGTTGGAGAAACCATCCAAAGGGCCATTTGCATCAAGCTCACGATCGCTACCTTCATCTGAGGACCACATAGGTTCCAAATCCACCGGTCGCTTGAAAGACGAACCCTTTTTGCACTGCCACCATAAATGACCGACCTCCTTACAATGTGAGCACCGAAATGGAATACCCCAATAGTCAATGATCTGGGCAAGTTTGCGCCCCCGCCAGTCAATATGTAGCACATCCACCAAACCCAACGAAGTGTCCACCTCAACTAGAAGCCGACCCATGCGTCTATCGAAGCCCTGGAGGTGGTCATCGGCAACATGGAGAAACCGGCCCAACCTATTACCAATAGCCTCAAAAGCACCCCTGTTCCATAGAGCCAAAGGTAGTCCAGGAAGTAGAACCCATAAGTGCCGAAAACGAATGGAAGCACGATCAGGGTCAAAATCGGTCTGCCAGCGCTGCAACATCAAACTGCCCACCCCATATAACCACAGCTTCTCAAGAATGCAGGTGGATTGTGCCTCAGTTTCAAATTTGAAGCCATACCAACCTCGAGCCATTGCAAACACCTTCGGCGCATAACCCACTAGAGGGCTCCACTGTTGAGTAACCCAACTGACAATATCACATCGTTTCATAGCATAATAAAAAAACTTACCAACCAAAACTGTCATGTTGTATTCAACAACCTTATCCAGCCAAATATCACGGCCCATCGTGAGCCAAGACTCACCGGGGCGACAACTCCAACGTTCCTGCAGTCGACATAAAGAGCGAGATGAGCCCGGCTTAGTGTTATCCAGCACCGACCATGACGAGATGAGTCCACTATCTATAGAAGGGAGTGAACCAGATGGCAAGGTCAACCTACTAAAGCTGTATCAACAAAGCTGTAGTTTTTTTTTCTTTTATTCGAAGAATATTCAATGTAATTAAGTAAAGGGAAAATATAGTACAAAATAAATATAGCTAGATTATAATAATATATACGTTTAGACCTACTAAAGCTGTATCAACAAAGCTGGAGCTAATAAGCTGTAGTTTTTTTTTCTTTTATTCGAAGAATATTCAATGTAATTAAGTCAAGGGAAAATATAGTACAAAATAAATATAGCTAGATTATAATAATATGTACGTACCCTTACTATTGTATGGTACCTATTGAATTGAATGATATATCCGTTGTCGTCTAGTCTGTAGAATATTTTTTTCACCCAAGCGACCCGGGTTCCAAACCCGACAATGGAAGACGTCGTGGGAAGAGAAAGGTTTTGGCTGAAACAAATGGTTCAAATCCCGGCAATGGAAGTTACTTTGGGACGAGACCTTTTAGGCTCGAAGAAATTAATTTCAAGTTTTTGTCCGGCCAAACTAATAAGTGAGTGCATGGGTGCATGCCGACTCAAAAATGTACACTTGTTCACTCTTTATGCGGCGAGAGGGCGAGGGACTTGCCGTTTTACAGCATGCAATCAATATAATACAGGAGGCTACATCACACAAGATAACCGAATAAATGTAGCGGAGCGTCAGCCAAACGGCTACGTCTTCTTACAATCGTCCGTCTAGGATATTATTTTATAATGCAGCAATTTCAGTTACGAGAAATAGCTAGAATAGTTCAGTTCGTTAGAGCGTTTGGCCGTTAATTACAAGGTCGGAGGTTTAAGCCATTCTTTTAGCGTTATTCGGAAACTTAACTTTATGATGTTTGCATTGAATGTTTACATTGTTTTGTAATAGTCTTATATTTTTGGAAACTTTGAACGATTTTTTTTAAGCAGGGTAATAAAGTCATTATAATGATATATTTATTGTGAATTCAATATGTCCTTTACAATAATAGAATTTGGAGTCCTAAGGGTTAGTTCAATTGGTAAGATGTCGGAACATTCTCTTGGTACGGGAGGAGGTCACAAGTTCGAGCCTTGAGTCTTAAGGAGTTAGGCCAACTCGCTATTCACTTGGGAATTACATAAGAGAAATGGAAGATTGGTGGCAAAAGCAAAATTGACTTTGATTAACATTTCCACACGTCAATAACAAAAAAAGTGAAAAATCAAAATACTCCATCATCATCTCATAATAAATGAGGAAACATAAATATGAAAGGATAAAAGTACTAAGGAATGGGAAATGAAAGGTCAAGGATGTTTGGGTTTCCCATTAGCTTGATTCACAAAGAGTCCTTTTTGCACTACTACATAGAGGAGTTTAAGATAATATTTAAGACATTTTTTGACTAAATCGTTTTACTTTAGACAAAAATAAACTTGTGTATTGTCTTACATATTGTCTTTAAGCGAGTGTCTCAAATTATTGTCTTAAAAAATCGTCTCTATAAAGACAATATAGATCACAAGTATTATTGTATCTCTAGAGACAATTTCATTTGGCCTCTTGTTGGCCTGATTTTATGAATCAGCGCCAATAAAGAGGTTTTATCCACACAATCAACTTAAAGCAGCGTCCGGTGTGTTTGGATTAACAAGACCTCACAGGTTATGGTCCTGCTACCAGCTAGTTTGTCTCTTAAGGAAACCTTAAAACTAGCAAAATCTAACCTATTCTAATGTTTATCCTGTCTATATATCTACAAATGTCCTAAGGTTGCTTTCGTAAGGAAAGACTTCGATTTTTGGGAAATTTTCTAAATATGAAAGCTTACTTACAGTATGCAGAATGATTTAACAATGCTTGATCAATAAAATAAACTTTATTACTAATTAATCTATCTATCCTATTTAACCCTATCTCAGCTGAGAGCAAAGTTGAAACTATATTAATTATTAATCAATAACAGAAAACTGAAGTATGCTCTAAATCAACATATTTAAATCATAACGAAAGTAATTCTGCTATGTAATAATAAAAATGAGATTTAACCAATACATACACAGTCAAATTCCACTTCCAAAAAACTGATTAATAATTAGTTATCAAGACAGTCATTTAAATTTGAAATGATGCTCATTTAAAATTCACCGTTAACATACAAATGAAATTTTAAATAAACAGGAAAGTATATCATTCAAGCTGATGTTTATAGTGAACACACTAATAAACAAAACCATAATGACATATTCATTCAACAACTAACTTTAGATGATAAAGTGAGAAAATTATTTAAACATCAATGTGTCACAGCACACAGAGTTTACGTATAAACAGAAGATGACAAACCGAAATATATGTATATATATATAAAATCCAAAAATGAATACCAGTCACAGTATCTTTCGCAGATATCCAGTATCATCCACATAAAAGCTTCAGCTTCAAGTTTGATGTAATACTAGTAATAAAATATATTTCAACAAGTTTTCTTCCACACTCCATCCCCCAGTTCATCAAAAATTTTCATTCATATACTACTGAGAGTCGGTTTTGCTATAAATGTTGCATGCAACATTATAGGAAATTATTTAACCAAAAGGGCATCTAATTACACCTATTACTAAAAATAAAATCGACTAGCCTGAGTAGAGGCATCTCAGAAAGTTCTTGCCCATTCACAAAACTCCAGCTTGTAACAAATCAGCTACATTTCCATGCCATCGCATCAACCACGTCCTGTATTCTTGGAAGAAGGCGGTGATAAAACTTCCTGCATTAAATTCAATCAATGCATTATATTAAAATCAATTTAACACAGTTAACAGAAATAGTTAAAAATTATAAATGCATGCCTGTTAAATCTCCGATTTTACAGGCATGCAAAATCGAAATAATCGTTACCTGTTATACTGCGACATGAGGGAAGAAAAACTATTAAGCCTCATTATGAAGAGCGACTACTCTTCTAGCTTCGGCTAATTTAGCCTTCAACCTGATAATTTTAACATTTTGTTTTTCAATTCGTTCCAATAACAGCTGATTCGTTTTTAATATTGATTTCTTGGATTTCTTGAATTGATTCTTCTTCATGTTGGCCCTTTTCCACCTGTCAATCCATTCTAGCAATTCTTTCCTGAAAGTTTTGTTTTCTTCTTCCAATAAGGCTGTACATTGTTTATGCTTTCCTCTGGACTCTGTGTTTTTATCCTGATAAATATTTCCTAATACCTGTTGCAGGGTTTCGTCTTCTCTAGCTACATGAGGAGAACGAGGACTGTCACAACGTTGATTGTGTAATGGTTCAAGTTCTACAGTGTCAACGTTTATCTCTGGTTGATTGCCCTCGACCTCACCTGATTGCACATCACTCCCCTGCGCAGTAGCGGAATTCCCTACATCCATTGTGTTAGGGACAGGCATCGGAATATCATCCTCAATATTTACAACTGTAGGTTCAGTAGCTGTAGATTTGGAAGTCTGTGGATCAGACCTATATCTTGGAATCGAATGGAGATTATACATGCTTCTAGTGACTCTACGCGAAAACGATAATTTTTCAACATTCAACCCTTCCTTGTCACAACAAACCTGAGCCAAATGATTCAACCTATGCATAGAATTTTTATCACATTCATCAGGTTTAACAATTTCGTCTTTGGCTGATCCTTCTTTTAATTTTACAGGGTTGCCATCATTCTTACCAGGTTCGGGTTCTTTTAATATTTCCCTAGAATCGCAGGGAACTGAAACCCTATCAACATCTTCATTTACCTTATCGTCTATAGACATGTTTACGACCTCTGGTTCCTTAACCTCTGAGCTATTAACCTCAGGATTTATGATTTTTCGTTTTCTACGAGCTCGAGGAGATGGATTAGGCCAATACTGTGTTGGCCCCAATTGACAATCAACTAGAAATTTATCCCAAGACAGACCTTTTGCAGATAATTGGAATTGCAGTAAAATTTTTATCAATCCATGATGACACAAACTATTGTCAGGGTTATTAAAATTCCTTACAGACTGTGACATTTTCTTAAGGCTTTGCCATAGATAGAAGGGCAAATTAAGTTTATGACCCTTTACTGCTAACAACAACCGTAAATGATACAAGTGCAAGTGGGAAAAACGTCCACAACAGGTTACGTACCTTACTAAGATTTCATAGTAAGCTCTCCATTCGGGCTTTAGAAATTTTACAGGTACGCCTATCCTCAGCTTCGTTTTATCTGGTAAGGGCATTAACAAAGCCAAACACTTCTTTTTGTCAACCATAGTGCCCTTAGACCAGCGTTCTCCCACTTGGGGAAGTTTCGTGGCTTCAGCAATTTTATCTTCATTGATAACAAATTCGAAACCCCCAATTCACACCCTGTCATCTTTAAAACTCATTGCAAACATCTTGGTAATCTCCACATGATGACCATCAAAGCTTTGAAAGAAATGTGTCCATCCCATTTTCTCGAATCTCTGGGCAACTTCCTGGTTGGCTTCTATAATTTCAAACCCTGAGATCTCAAAACGATTCAGAGGAGACATGGTTTCTTCAGCACTTTCTGGGATTGGTCGTGAAATGAAAGGGAAAGTGAAAACAGAGGGAATAGGTACCCACACACACGACATGATAGAAAATCTTCACATGCTTCAAATCTAATCGGAAATCTAATCCCTGAACCTACCATTTTAGCGGGACTTCGAGCATTGATAAATGTTATAACTACACACTACACCACGATTTATGCCAATCTATCTACGTTTGACCATGCCTGTTAGTGATAACCACTTAACTTGGCGAACCAGCGATACGAAGACTGATAGAATCATGATTACAGTCATTGATTATTGACAGTGGTTCATAATTAATAGGTACAATGGCGTAATTTGAAATGACTGTGAGCATTTAACACTGTCAACACGATTTAACCAAATGCATACAACTGTCGATCCTGTCAAGGGGTGAAAGCCACGTTTTCATACCAGCTCATCGATCCAAAACGTTTATTGATTTAACCATTGATTTATTGCATAGCCAGTTCATCAAACAATCATCCCTGTTTTATCATGCTACGTAGTGGTATGAAGAATAATAAATCGCACTTTCAATGTTAAGTAGGCATTAATCAAATGGGTAGCTTAATGTTTATTATATGTATATGTACAAGGCTGTATATATATGCACAACACTAAGTTTTAAAACCTTTATACATCCTATTGACACATTATACTATCAGATAGGGTATTTATCATATGTAAAAGTTTCCTATACAAATCTTATCTATCCATTAACTATGATATTTACAAAGTTCATAATAGGGTATTCCTTACGATGTTAACTCCCGAAATTCTCTTAGTCTTAGGACTAATAATACCCTAAACAATGTGTTTTATGATATTTCTCTTGACACAAATCCCTTAAGTCACATAAATTCATTTTGATGTTTTAAATAGCTTTAATGAGAATTTACGAAACTTATCTAACATTCGTTTAAAAGCCAAGTTTTATGATCAAGTTCCTATCAGCTCTAGAATCATTAAATTGCTTTTCTTTGATTAAGAGTACCTTCAGAATCAAAGATTCTGAAGGTGCTCTAACATAATTTTTTTTAATTGATAAATCACATAAAGAGCTGATCTCTCTTTATTTTGTCAAGAAATGAAGAGGTTGTTGCTGGCTGCCAACACCTCTTTAAAGACAACAGCTAAGATTAAAGACATATTGTCTCTATAGAGACTATATGTCTTTAGTTCTAACTATTGTCTATTTAAAGACGATTTGAAAAAAATTATTAAAAAAAATAAACAAATTATTATTCTCAGGTTCAATATACCAATTTGAGTTTTGTCATCCTGGTCCTAGTCCAGTATAGAGGGGGTATAGGATTTCCCTGTGAATTGGTAAGTGGGCATTGCGCTAAATGCGAATTGAACGGAATGTGTTTTCTTATTTGTACGTGATATGGGTAATTATAGGAAAACTATTCATTCTACTAAGGATGGGGCCTTATATCAGTCTAGCTCCAGTTAAATGTTTGGTGCATGCTTTCAGAGCCTGCAGCCTCGGATTCATCTTATCTTTCCCCTTCCTTCCATGCCGGTGGCTTCCCTTCCAGCTTTCTTTCTCGCTGCTCAATTGCCATCTCATGAATTTGGTTGCTTTATCTTCAACCCAACTATTTCCCTTTGTTAGAGTGAATTCAATTTTGATGATCCACTCGACTATACATAATAGCAACTGGCATAGAAGTGCATAAATTGGTTGAGAGATAACCCAAAACGAATGGTAAATATACTGGTTTGGAAAGAGCTCGACTTATTTTATTTTGAGATTGATTGAAATCCTACCAGGCAGGTTCAATGCAGGAAAGAAGTTCAGTTGTCCCAGATTCATAAAATCTTCTCATTCACAGGTTTGTCTTATTCGAAGGGATAATCTCATGTTAATGCACAAGAATGAGGGAGGCCTTTCTTGTAAGATGGGCCAGTTTATCAGCTTTATTATATACATAATTATACAAGTGGCTTAACAGGCTTGCATTTAAAGGAAAAAAGAACAAGAAGCTAGATATCATGAAAACTGCCATTTTCTACTATTGTTAATTTCATTCCTCAACATTGGAAACAAGTATTTTATAGACAATATGAAAAAAAATCATTGAAAACCATCTAATCCTTACATTGCATAGGGTTTGGAGAGGACTTGAATTTAATCTGGGGTCAGGAAAGGTGTAGACAGAGACTGGACTATGAAGGGGTCCCTTTCCGTTGCCATAGGTGCCATATTTATGGTCATATTTCAAAGAACTACAACTAAGGGTTTGGCACAACAGTGGAAAGGCCAAAAAAGCGGATGGTAGGGAGAAGCAGAAGTGGATCTGAAGATGAACATTCTAAACATGGAATACTGGAGGAAATTGTTCGAGAGGGTCAACAAGAACAAGTCTAGGATGAGGTCTCCACTTAGATCTTGCCAAAGGACATTGGGCCTTCCAACATGAAGATGAGCGAGGAAGGATCAAAACCTCAGCAGAGGGAGGAACAAGCTCATCCTCAGACGACACCAGAACCCTCGGGTAAGCAGGATGCTCTCCTAAAAAATCTCTCTTCTCTGGAAGATTCTTTAAATTCTCTGTGCTTTGATGTACCTTCATCTACAATCCCATTGAACCCCAGCATCACCTCCTCGACCAGTATTCTAATGAATCCCAAACCCCTTCCGAACCCGAACCCTAGAGCCAAAGTGCTTCCCATCCCCCTCGCACAGATTCACTTTCTAAGAACTCCCCCACCCTTTTGCTGGAAAATTTCCCAATTTGTTTGAGACTGAGGACGAGAGACATTCTATATTTCTCGTTGCTAAGCTTGCATAGCCAGGGTTTGGGGGAAAATGCCCTCCTTCCTTCTAAATGTTAAGATTCAATATGTTAGATAGATAACATCAATGTTGAATTCAATTTCACAACAATAACATATATAGGATCACTGAAAGAATAGCAAGCACAACATAAACACAAGAGACAAAAATTTATCCTGGGAAACCCTCTACGGGAAGAAAACCCAGCAAAACTTCCTCAATGTAGATGATAAAAAGTACAAAGACAAAACCCCAAACAAGTGCTCCTTCTCCTTGCAGATATCTCTCTCTCTCCATTGCGAATTACACAAGTGAGTGTGTGTATCCAAATGAGGAGCACACCACTCCTATTTATACTTTATCTTCCACTTGAATTTTTCCCTAACTAGGTCATCCCCAACAACTTAACCACTCAACTTAATGCTGACTGGGCCGACTCCTCTAGGGAACTTAAACACCCCATTACAATTGACTCAAAGGGGATATATTGCCTCGACTTACAAGGGAGGATTTACCTCAATGAATTTACATAATCAAATACAATAATGACATCCCGATGGAGGAATAAAAAATCTTCGAATAAATTACAAAAATAAAATACAATAGAATATTCTTCAAAGTTACAATATTTCAACTCTCCCCCTTAACGAGAAGGGTATTCTACTGACAACAACAACATCAACTAAAGGAGCAAGGAGAGAGAGAATCATCAACAAAATCATGGTGATACATCTATAAATCATTGGAAGTTTTCTTCAACAGCATCAGCAATTGGAACAGTTATTGGAACATCTTCAATATCTTCAACATCTTTAGTACTGGAGCATCATCTTATACAACACTGAGTCTTCATCTTCTGCAGCACTCGATTGCTTGATCGTCTACAACAACACTTGATCTCTCGATCAACAACATCATCTTGATCTTTCGATCACATGATTCAATTACAGGATGATCAATCCCTTTCACTTTAGGACGTAAGTCCAAGGATGATGCAATCCTAATCCAATTACGGGTGATCAGTCCCTCTCACTTTAGGACATAAGTCCAAGGATGATGCAATCCTGATCCAGTTATGGGATGATCAGACCCTCTCACTTTAGGACATAAGTCCAGGGATGATATAATCCCACCACATTCTCGAGTACAGAAGTCACCGGATCAATTCTGGACCGAAGTCCAAGGATGATACAATCCAACCACATTCTCGTGGACGGAAGTCACCAAATCCGTTCTGGACTGAAGTCTAAGGATGATACAATCCAACCACAGTGTCGGTCCTTTTTCATACTGGATGTGACCTAGATAAAATCTAGGATTTTCCACCACAGTGCCAATCCTTTTTCATACTGGATGTGACCTAGATAAAATCTAGGATTTTCCACCACAGTTCCAGTCCTTTTTCATACTGGATGTGACCTAGATCAAATCTAGGGTTTACAACCACAGTGTGAGTCATTTTTCATACTAGATGTGACCTAGATCAAATCTAGGATTTACAACCACAGTGCTGGTCCTTTTTCATACTGGATGTGACCTAGATCAAATCTAGGATTTACAACCACAGTGTCAGTCCTTTTTCATAATGGATGTGACCTAGATCAAATCTAGGATTTTCCACCATAGTTCCAGTCCTTTTTCATAGTGGATGTGACCTAGATCAAATCTAGGATTTTCCACCACAACATCATCATCATCACATTCTCATAGACAAGAGTCTACAGATCCCTTTAGGCCATGTGTTCAGGGATGATACAATCCCACTGCAACATCATCATCATTAGCATCAACACTTCTCCCCCTTTCGAGGAAGGTCCTTTCGAACCACACAAAGCTTGTCACAGAGGTACTCAAACTTCACTTGAGACAGAGGCTTAGTCAACACATCAGCAACTTGCTCATCAGCGCTCACATACTGGAGCTTTATAGCTCCCTTCTATACCATATCTTGTATATTCAAATATTGGATTTCTATGTGCTTTTACTTTTCATGGAACACTGGGTTCTCCGTCATCTTTATAAAACTCTGGTTGTCACATAGAATCATTGTGGTATCCAAATCGAGGTCAAATATTCATGACATCAACTTCTGAAGCCATATGGCCTCACAACTAGCAGAACAAGATGCTATATACTCTGCTTCAGCTGTGCTGAGAGCAACACTGGACTGCTTCCTGCTAAACCATGAGATCATGGCGGATCCCAGACAATAACATCCACCTGAGGTGTTCTTCCTGTCTGAGACACTTTCGGCCCAATCTGCATCTGTATAGCCATACAATCTGTATTAATGATCTCCAACATAGTATAGACCAAAGTCTATCATACCTTTTAGGTACCTCATCACATGATTTGCAGCTACCAGGTGAACACGTCTAGGATCAAATTGGTATTCGTCAAATACATCATCTGTCTATAAATTGTAGAAACCACCGTCCATCAACCCAGATCTCTACTTCACATTTTCCTTGGCTAAGGAAAAATATCAGCTACATATCTAATCACAAGAATCATGCCAATATTCTTTAAATCTAATATCTACTCCCTCTGAAGTGGATTCTTCTACATTTGAGTATTGTCCTCCCTCTGTGACTGAACATCATGCACACTCTGCATATCTATCTGCGACATCTCCCATCAGATGGGTCTACTGATATGACCCTCAAGATCACTCGAACTCTATGGTGATTTCCTTCTTGCATCCATCTGAGAGAAGCATGTCATCTGTATATAGCAACCATCTTCAACCTTGTAACAAAGTTTGAAATCTGCATCACCCTTGGTGATCATCAAGCTCATCAAATGACTATCGATCGTGAGTACCCGTTGAACCCATACAAAGCCTTCTTCAATCATGTGATTCTCTATCGAATCCTGGGAGTTTGCTCTATATGCACTTCTTCTTCAATTACACCATTCAAGAGAACGGTCTTGTCATCCATGGGTGTAATCTATATCTGGAAGTGTGTCTAGCCACTAGATCAAACATCTCATCATGATCCTCTCCCTCTTTCTAAGAGAATTCTCTATCCAAGAGCCTTCCCTTGTACTTCTATAGTATGTTTGATTTGTAAGTCTTCTTGTTGAACAATCATTGTAATACCCCATTTTGCCATTGATAATATTTGGCTTCAATGTAAAGACTGTATATATATGCAAAATGTGTATTTTCCCTAGTGTGGAGCTCAAGGCCAAGGCCCCACTAGTGGATGTTTAAGTTTGTTGCTTAGGAAAGTATTTGGACAGTTTGATTATTCATGGGTTGTTAAGCCATGAAAAAATGTAAATGATGTAATTATTATTAATGATGAAATAACCAAGAAGTTGGCTAAGGAGACAACTAATGATAAGGGGCTACGTGTATCCACTAGGGAGAGGTGAGGGGGTTATGGGATTGGTTTCCCATGTTGCCACATATCTAACTGTGAACCTGTTTGAACTCCCTACTAACATTAATGCGGTTGCAGAGGGTGGTTGAGAACCGTTTTGTTGAAGCCAATGGAGTATGGAGCATGCCTGCGATTTTGTATGGCATAGCATGACTCTGGTTGCTTATCCAGAAAGACACTCAACGCCCGAAACTGGAAGAGCCTGTTTGACTACCGTGGGTGGAAGGAAACAACCACCACATTCATTCATACATCGACGATCCATTCACACACTATCCATTCACGATCCATCGCTCCCCATAGAGAGAGCTTTCTCATACGCTTCTAGATACGCAGAGTCAACATAGTAGTATAACCTAAAGATAATCGTGTTTCCCTGGGTAATAGAAAATTCCAGAGAGTTGATAGCCATGAGAACTATGTGTGCGAACCTAGTCTACCAGTGACAGAGTGCTCCATGACTAAGTGGTGAGAACTCGTGAGGAAACCATAATCCTGAACAGTGCAGAGAAAACCATGAGAGAGCCTGAGCTTAGATCACAGAGGATAGATTGCGAAATAGAGCCTTGTCCGCAAGCATAGAATGAGTTAGCTTGTTGAATTGTGGAAGAAGGTTCGGTTGCTTGATAAACCCAATGAAGGTTATGGTCTCATAGAACTAGCGACTGGACCTTTCTATGCCCATCCTGGAATACCATTGGAAGGGAAGAGGCCTTGAGGGACTGTGCAACAAAGAAGAGGTCTTCCTTGTGTTGGATGTGGTAGGTAATGTGGGTGCCAGGTCGGCTGAGTGTTGAGATGTATGCAGCTCTGTGTTGAGCTCACTGGCTTAGAAACACCTCCCTTGCTGTCCCTGTTTGCCTGATAAACCCACTGCCGGTTGTCTTAGCATGATCAGCTTGTCTGATAAGTTTGATAAACCCAACAGTATGCTGGCTTGACATGATTGTATTGTTTGGTATGCTTGATAAACCCACTACAGGTTGGTTTAACATGATCAACTAGTATGGTATGCTTGATAAACCCAACTGTATGCTGGCTTGGCATGACCTTGCTGTTGGTATGCTTGATAAACCCAACTGGAATTTGGATTAGCATGACCAGTATGCCCCTGAATGCTTGATAAACCCACTGTAGGTTGGCTTAGCATGGGTAGGTTCCATGGAATTCTTGATAAACCCAACTATAGATTGGCTTAGCATTGGGATAGAACCTTGACTGTGAGAGAACCTGATAACCCTCCTTAGTGGATACACAGCCCATCTTGGGGGTGATCTCTCAGCTGAAAGAGTACAAGCTAGACAAAGATCTAAGGTTGGGTGGAATGTTTCTCTCACTTATCCAGTTGCTTCGGAAATTGAAAGATAAGTACTCTTGTTATGTAAATTGATGGTGTTTTATTGTTATGAAATGGTTGCTTATGTTCAATTTTGCAATTGTGGAATGTATGTTTATATTGATTTGATTAACAAGGAGTCATGTGCAGGCCTTAGTAAAGGGATGAGTTCATTGTTACACGTATATCATGGTATTGCATGAGTTTAATGCATTATAAGTCTTGCATGTGATAGATGTATTTGTTAGATCTAATTTAATTCATTTTACATGTTATGATATGTTGTGGCTGGTTTGACTAACCCTGTGAATGAGTTGTATGATTGCATCTTATCCTTGGGAAGGGGGGGGGATGCCTTGGCAGTGTTTCAGAACCCCTCTGTGGATCAGGTGGAAGGAATGATCATGGCAGGAAGGAGGTGAAGTCTTTAAGTGGAGTTATGGGTAGATCTTCAGTGGGGAATTTGACATGGTAAAAGTTCTCAAATTGGGCAGGGATTTCACCATTGGATAGAGATATCCAAGAGCTTTCCAACGGTATTGACCTTGTCTCATTTGGACCGAGGATGGAGAATTTATGCCCCCCAGAAGATGGTGTGGAAAGCTACCATGACAGAGGGTATGGTTCTGCATGCCAGCATCCGCAATTTCAGATTGTGGATTGCGGAAGTGACCGTTGTCGGAAGTTGAGATTTGACATTCTGCATCCGCATTTGTGGATTGCGGAAAGGTAAGTTTTCCGGTTATGAAGTTTTGCACTTCCACATCCGCAATTGCGGATTGCGGATTGCGGATTGTGGAAGGTTAAGCTTTCCGGTTATGAAGTTGGCACTTCTACATCCGCAATTATGGATTGCGGATCCGTCTTTGAGGATTGCGGATTGCGAAAAGGTCAGTTTTCTTATTATGAAGTTTGGTACTTTCGCATCTGCAATTGCGGATTGCGTATTGTGGATCCGCCGTTGCGGATTGCGGAAAGGTAAGCTTTCTAGTTATGAAGTTTGGTACTTCCGCATCCGCAATTGCGGATTGTGGATTCGCAGTTGCGAGTTGGGGATTGTGGATCTGAGTCATTTCAACTGTGTGTGGATTCAGTCGAATTTGGAGGAAAAAAAATGTATCACAGTCTCCTGTGGCCTAATGAGGTCAGTGGGGACATGACAGAGTGGTATCAGAGATTCAGTTGCGACACTGAGAGCTGTTTGGGCCAGACCATGCATGAACCATGCATGAATTTTTGGTCGAGAAATGCGCATATGGCGTGATTTTGATGAACTTATTGTTTGATTAATTGTTCAAATGAATAGTTCCTGGTTTGAATGGGTATGATAGAGTTATTTGCATGCTTGTGATATCTAATAGAATGTCTCTGACATGCACAGAGATAGAAGCAGTTGTAAGATGCATCGTATCATAGGACAACGCATAGAACGGTGTAAGAATGGTCACTCTAAATGATGCATAGGACCCGTTTGAACCAGAAGACAATGTGCTGGGTGAGAACGTGTAAGAAGCACATACCGAGGCTGAGTTTGATGGAAGAAGGGAGCAAGTGACACCCCCAAACTCGGCCGAGACTATGGTAAGCTTTAACGAGCGGATGATGAAAGCGCAAGAAGAGAAATATCAACTCAATGCGGCCATTTTGCAGAGTCTTATGGACTTGTAGAAAAGGATAAACGGTGGTTCTAACCCAAGCCACGAAGGCCGAGAGGAGAGAAATGCAGAAAGTCATTCTAGGAGCCATTCCATGAGAAGAACTCCAATCCCTAAAAGGGGTTCTGTGAGCAGAAGGCACATGACAACCTCTCCTAAGTTTTCTTCTAGTAGGTCAAATGATTATGAGGGTTCTCAGGGGAGCCCAAGACACACTTCCAGCAAGAGTAAAGGAAGGAAGAGGCGCATAGGTATTCCACAGGGTGAATTTAGGAAGGAAAGGCCTCCCACTTTTGATGGTGAAAGCAAAGAAGGTCAAGAAACAGAGGCATGGCTTCTTGGAATGAAGAAGTACTTTAGAATGCATAAGTATTCAGAGAATGAAAAGGCTAAGGTTTCTATTTATAACCTTAGTGGAAGAGCTTCTATTTGGTGGGATCACCTCATGAAAGTAAAAGGAATTAGTGAAAGAAGAGTTAGTTGGGAAAAGTTTCAAAGATACTTCCAGGAGAAGTACCTATCAGCCAGGTATTATGATAGCAAAAGAAAAGCGTTCAATGAACTCAGAGTAGGACATAACACCATGGATGAACATGTTCACAAGTTTATGGAGTTGCCGAGATACGTAGATTACATCAAGGATAAAAGAGTGAATATCCAATGCTTCCTTGGTAGTCTACCACAGAGCTACAGGGAAATAATAGAGTTTGTGAATCCACCAAGCTTGGATGAAGCCATTAGAATGGCAGAGCATTGCTATGAGAAGGGTAAAGGTAAAACAGAGGCGCAACAAACATGGAATGGTAAACCCAAGGGAAGGTTTGATTAGAATAAAGGTGAATTCAAACCACCATTCAGAAATCAGCCTAAGAGATTTCCACAAGGCCAGCAAGCAAGAAGAGAATTCAAGCCAGTTGTAGCAACAGATAGAATGTCAAAGGGGCCACTTCAGTGTTGGGGTTGTGGGGACAAACACATGCTCAACGATTTCCCAACTGCAAAGAAGAAACCTAGGAGCTTGCACAATGTTAGAGGAGCATCTATAGTAGGGGACATGGCAAGAGCAACACCTAGGATTTATGCAGCACTGGATGATCACCAAGCAGACCATTAATCAACAATGGTGGAGGTTGTAGGTAATATTGTTGAGCAACCTATTTCCATTTTGATTGATCTAGGGTCTACTCATAGCTATATATCTCCTAAGATAGTTGAAATTTGTTTCCTTGGTAAAGTAAAGAATGATAAGGCTTGGCTAGTTCAATTAGCCATAGGAACCAAGAGGAAGGTAAGTGAAGTAGTGGGAAAGTGTCCCATAGAATTGAATGGACTCCTCACTCAGAAAGAATTAAATGTCTTGCCATTGGGATCATATGATGCCTTAATTGGAATGGATTGGTTGGAAAGGCATAGGTCCAAATTAGACTGTTATGAGAAAGTGCTTGAATGCCTTGATGATGAAGGCAAGCCAAGGCTGGTAAAGGGAATTCCAAAGCATGTTTCAGTAAGGCAGATTTCAGTTTTGCAATTGAGTAAGTTTTATAAAAAGGGTTGTCAGTTATATGATGTGCATATATCAGATTCAACAGAAGATAAAGGACCCAGGATAGAAGACTTCCAGATATTGCAAGAGTTTCAGGATGTGTTTCCAGACGAGGTTCCAAGATCGCCACCCAAGAGAGATATGGACTTTTCCATTAATCATGTTCCAAGGGGTGCACCCATATCCAAAGCTCCTTATAGAATGAGCATGCCAGAGTTGGTAGAATTGAAGATGCAGCTGCAGGAATTAATGGACGAGGAATATATCAGACCGAGTGTATCCCCATGGGGTGCACCCGTGTTGTTTGTTAAGAAGAAGGATGGAACATTGAGGCTGTGTATTGATTACAGGAAGCTCAATAAAGTGACAATTAAGAACAAGTATCCCTTGCCAAGGATTGACTTGTTTGATCAAATGAAGGAAGCTAGAGTGTTTTCAAAGATTGACTTAAGGTTTGAGTACCATCAAGTAAGGATAAAGGAATAAGACATTCATAAGACAACCTTCAGAACTAGGTATGGCCATTATGAATTTATAATGGTGTCATTTGGTCTTACTAATGCACCTGCTACATTCATGTGTCTCATGAATAGTGTCTTCAACAATAATTTGGATAAGTTTGTGATTGTGTTCCTGGATGACATTCTTGTGTATTCCAAGAATGAAGAAGAGCATGATGAGCATTTGAGGATGGTATTGCAAGTCCGTAGGGAGCACCAGATGTATGCTAAGTTGAGTAAATGTAACTTTTATCAAGAGAAGATGCAGTATTTGGGTCATATTATATCAGCAGAGGGCATTGCAGTGGATCCAGAGAAGATTGAGGCCATCATGGATTGGTCTACTCCAAGGAATGCAGCAGATGTTAGATCTTTTATGGGCCTTCTTGGTTACTACAGGAGGTTTATTAAAGGCTTCTCCAAGATAGCCCATCCAATCACTTCATTGCAAAGGAAGCACATCAAATTCGCATGGTCTGAAAAATGTGAAAGAAGTTTCCAGCAGTTAAAGGAGTTCCTTACTAGTGCACCTGTTTTGAAGATTGCAGATCCGAGTAAGGATTTTGTGGTATGCACTGATGCTTGCATTGAAGGACTCGATGGAGTGCTAATGCAAGAAGGGTTTGTAATTTGTTATGAGTTAAGGAAGTTGAAGGAGCATGAAAGGAACTATGCCACCCATGACTTAGAGCTAGAAGCCATAATTCATGCTCTCAAGAGATGGAGGCACTATCTCTTGGGAAGAAGATTTGAGCTCAAAACTGATCATATGAGTTTGAAATACTTGTTTGACCAGCAAAATCTGAATGCAAGACAAACTAGATGGATGGAGTTTCTTTGTGAGTTTGATTTGGAAACTAAGCATGTTAAGGGTAAGGAGAATAAGGTTGCTTATGCTCTCAGCAGGAGATTCCACATTGCAGCAATAAGTATGTGTGAATCAGACTTGAAGGCAAGAATTGTAGAGGCTCAAGATAGTGATGAGGTGTACCTTCATATCAAAGAGAAATTGCAGCAGAGTGTTATAGAGGAAAAGTATGCAAGATATCAACTAGGTGAGGATGATGTTCTCATTTATCAAAACACCAAAATGTACATTCCAAACAGTGCAGATTTGAAGAATTTGGTGATGGATGAGATACATCAAAGACCATACTCAGGACATCCAGGATATCAGAAGACTGTAACAACAGCAAGGAAGTAGTACTTTTGGCATGGTATGAAGAAAGACATAGTTGAGTACATTTATAGATGTTAGAAGTGTCAATAGGTCAAGGCCGAGCATCAACATCTAGCAGGATTTTTGCAGCCATTTCCCATTCCAGAATGGAAGTGGGAAGTGATTTCTATGGATTTTATAATAGGATTTCAAATGACAGTGAAGAAGCATGATTCAATCATTGTGGTGGTGGAAAAGATATCAAAGGCAGCTCATTTCATTCCAGTCAAGTCCACTCACAAGGCCAATGACATTGCAGATATCTTCATGAGAGATATTTTCAGATTACATGGATTTCCCATGGCAATAGTTTCAGACCGTGACACAAAGTTCACGTCCAATTTTTGGAAAGGATTGTTCCAAGAGTTGGGAACTCAGTTGAAGTTTAGTATAGCCTATCATCCTCCAACGGATGGTCAGACTGAGAGAGTAAATCATATCCTTGAAGATATGTTAAGGATGTATGTGATGGAAAAGCCATCTAAGTGGGAAGACTACTTACACTTAGGGGAATTTGCTTACAACAATGGACATCAAACATCATTGAAGATGAGTCCTTTTGAAGTGTTGTATGGCAAAGGATGCATAACTCCAGTAAGCTGGGACAACCCAGTGAACAGAGCAGTGCTTGGGCCAGAAATGATTGAGGAGATGGAACAAGAGGTTGTGAAGATTAAGCAGAATTTGAAGGCAGCACAGGACATGAAGAAGATTTATGCAGATCTGAAAAGAATGCATAAGGAATTTCAGATTGGGGATCATGTCTACTTGAGAGTGAAACCAAGGAAGAGTTCCATGAAGTTGGGAAGTTGTGCCAAGTTGGCACCTAGATATTGTGGGCCATTTGAAGTCCTTGATAGGATAGGGCCAATTGCATATAGGATTGCATTTCCTGCTAACATGAAATCTCATAATGTTTTCCTTGTATATTTGCTTAAGAAATATGTACATGTATTTGCTTAAGAAATATGTACATGATCCTAATCATATCATTGATTGGCATGTGATACAGGTGGAACCACAGGGAGAGTTCCAGGTGGAGCCTATATGCATCGTCGACAGGAAAGTTACCTTGCTCTGGAACCAGGCCATAGGGCAGGTAAAGGTGCAATGGAGGTACCTTAGCCCAGAAGAGGCCACATGGGAGCTGGAGGATGCCATGAAAGAGGCATTCCCATTTTTGTTCAGTTTTGAGAACACCGAGGACGGTGTTATTTTAAGGGAGAGGGAGTTGTAATACCCCATTTTTGCCTTGATGATATTTGGCTTCAATGTAAATACTGTATATATATGCAGAATGTGTATTTTCCCTAGTGTCAAGCTCAAGGCCAAGGCCCCACTAGTGGATGTTTAGGTTTATTGATTAGGTAAGTATTTGGACAGTTTGATTATTCATGGGTTGTTAAGCCATGAAGAAATGTAAATGATGTAATTAATTATTATTAATGAATAAAATAACCAAGAAGCTGACTAAGGAGGCAACTAATGAGAAGGGGCTACGTGTATCTATTAGGGAGAGGTGAGGGGGTTATGGGATTGGTTTCCCATGTTGCCACATGTCCGACTATGAACCTGTTTGAACTCCCTGCTGACATTAATGTGGTTGCAGAGGGTGGTTGAGAACCCTTTTGTTGAAGCCGATGGAGTATGGAGCATGCCTGCGATTTTGTATGGCAGAGCATGAATCTAGTTGCTTATCCAGAAAGACACTTAACGCCTGAAACTGGCAGATCCTGTTTGACTACCGTGGGTGGAAGGAAACAACCACTACATTCATTCATACATCGACGATCCATTCACACATTAGCCATTCACGATCCATCGCCCCCCAGAGAGAGATATTTCTCATACGGTTATGGATACGCATAGTCAACAGAGTAGTATAACTTGAAGATAATCGTGTTTCCCTAGGTAATAGAAAATGCCAGAGAGTTGATATCCATGAGAACTGTGTGTGCGAACTCAGTCTATCGGTGACAGAGTGATCCATGACCGAGTAGTGAGAACCCGTGAGGAAACTGTAAGCCTGAACAGTGAAGAGAAAACTGTGAGAGAGCCTGAGCTTGGATCATAGAGGATAGATTGCGGAACAGAGCCTGGAATGAGTTAGCTTGTTGAACTGTGGAAGAAGGTTCGGTTGCTTGATAAACCTAGTGAAGGCTGTTGTCTCATACTACTAGTGACTAGACCTTTCTATGCCCATCCTGGAATAGCATTGGAAGGGAAGAGGCCTTGAGGGACTATGCAACAGAGAAGAGGGTCTTCCTTGTGTTGAATGTGGTAGGTAATGTGGGTGCCAAGTCGGCTGAGTGTTGAGATGGCTGCATCTCTGGGGTTGAGCTCACTGGCTTAGCAACGCCTCCCTTGTTGTCCCTGTTTTCCTGATAAACCCACTATCGGTTGGATTATCATGATCAGCTTGTCTGATATGTTTGATAAACCCAATGGTATGCTGGCTTGGCATGATTGTATTGTTTGGTATGCCTGATAAACCCACTGCAGGTTGGATTAGCATGATCAACTAGTCTAGTATGCTTGATAAGCCCAACTATATGCTGGCTTTCCATGACCCTACTGTTGGTATGCTTGATAAACCTAACTGGAAGTTGGCTTAGCATGACCAGTATGCCCCTGAATGCTTGATAAACCCACTGTAGGTTGTCTTAGCATGGGTAGGTGCCCTGGAATGCTTGATAAACCCAACTACAGATTGGCTTAGCATTGGGATGGGACCTTGACTATGAGAGAACCTGATATCCCTCCTTAGTGGATACATATCCCAACTCAGGGGTGATCTCTCAGCTAAAAGAGTACAGGATGGACAGAGATGTAAGGTTGGGTGGAACGTTGCTCTCACTTAGCCAGTTGCTTCGAAAATTGAAAGATAAGTATTATTATTATGTAAATTGATGGTGTTTCATTGTTATGAAATGGTTGCTTATGTTCAATTGTGCAATTGTGGAATGTATGTTTATATGGATTTGATTAACAAGGAGTCATGTGCAGGCCTGAGTAAAGGGTTGAGTTCATTGTTACATGTATATCATGTTATTGCATGAGTTTAATGCATTATAAGTCTTGCATGTGATAGATGTATTTGTTAGATCTAATTTAATGCATTTTACATGTCATGATATGTTGTGGCTAGTTTGATTAACCCTGTGAATGACTTGTATTCTTGCATCTGATCCTTGGGAAGGGGGGGGATTCTCTGGCAGTGTTTCAGAACCCCTCTGTGGGTCAGATGGAAGGAAATATCATGGCAGGAAGGAGGCGAAGTCTTTAAGTGGAGTTATGGACAGATCTTCAGTGGGGAATTTGACATGGTAAAAGTGCTCAGATGGGGCAGCGATTTCACCATTGGATAGAGCTCTCCAAGATATTTCCAATGGTACCAACCTTGTCTCATTTGGACCAAGGATGGAGAAGTTATCCCCCCTAGAAGATGGTGTGGAAAGTTACCATGACAGAGGGTATGGTTCCGCATGCCCGCATCCGAAATTGCGGATTGTGGAAGTGACGGTTGTAGGAAGTTGAGATTTGACCTTCTGCATTTGCATTTGCGGATTGCGGATTGTAGATCCGCTGTTGTAGATTGTGGATTGCAGAAAGGTAAGCTTTCTAGTTATGAAGTTTTGCACTTTTGCATTCGCAATTGCGGATCCTCCGTTGCGAATTTCGAATTGCGGAAAGGTAAGCTTTCTGGTTATGAAGTTTGGCACTTCGGCATCCGTAATTGTGGAATGTGGATCCACCATTGCGGATTGCAGATTGCGGAAAGGTAATCTTTCTGGTTATGAATTTTGGCACTTCCACATCTGCAATTGCGGATTGTGGATTGCGGAAAGGTAAGCTTTCCAGTTATGAAGTTTGGCACTTCCGCATCCGCAATTGCGGATTGCGGATTCGCAGTTGCGGCTTGCGGCTTGAGATCCGAGTCATTTCAACTATGTGTGTGTATTCAGCCGAATTTGGAGGAAAAAAAAAATTATCAGGGTCTCCCTTGGCCTAAGGAGGTCAGTGGGGACGTGACAGTCATCACTTGTTCTTTGGAACAAGTGTTCATCATCCTTCTTTTGTAGATCATAGCACACGATATTTCCTACAAATCAAATTCAATTACATGATTAGTAACACTTCATAATCATCAAATCATGTTGACATTTCAATGATAACATATTATGCATACTGATATGATTCACATAGTTATGCAATTATCTTGACCAATACTTTGGCACAACACTTTTCCATATCATGTATGCATACAATGGCTATCTAGATTCCTTCCATATCTACCATAACATACTATCAAGAGCGTGCACATCTCCCAGCATGTTAGCAAAGAGGTTTCATTCTAGACAAGCAACAATGGAATGTTTTTCCAACTTACCCATCATATGCATATTAGTAGTATACTGTTCAATGCTATATGAATGCTTACACTATGCATGATATATTTCCTGATTCTAGGAATACAAATATGCATACAATTATTACGAGCAATATCATTAACTCTTCAGAGATTCAAGAAGTAATTCAAATAACAACTCAAATACTTATCTTTTATGTTTGTGTGGTCGCCTCCCTCTTGGTCTATATTTTCCCTTTATGATAGCATCATGGTTATATGTCTTTGAAATTCTATCCATCCTCGTAAGTAGAGCTTCTATGTGATCAAAGACTATGGATGAGTCTTTGTCTTCATGTCATCATGGTCATATATTCTTGATCTAGAACTTGATTTGGCTTTCTTCATGTACCTGCATCTCCTCAAGTCATACCTATCGAGATTGCTTGTAGCCTTCTCTATAAGGGTAAAACCCTAATCGTCTAAGGTAGATCACTTATAAACATCTTATAGAGATTCACCAATTCCATTTAAACCTCCTTCATTGCTGCCCTATGAGTCTCCCAACTTTACTAGGGTTTCTTCTTACTTGTAGAACCCGATGTTGACACTATATTTGAAAATACTCAAACCCTAAAAATTTGTCCAAAAAAATATCCAAAAGAAGTGAAGTTACTACAAATGGGTTGAAGTAAAGGTTCATAATAAAAAAACAACAAGAAAAAAACCACATATGCAAAGTCCGAAAGAAATTATTGAAGAGTTTAAGTCTTGGTCAAGTTTCAACGGCAGATGACAATAGTAGAGATCAACGGCTGTCATGGTTTCCCGCACCGCCCAAAGGATTGTTTGCAAATGTTGGTGAGTGGTTGCGGACTTAATACCGCCGAAAACGTGTCATATTCTTATTGATCTGCATCAACGTGATAGTGGTATCACAAACCACTACAACGTCGTGCGGAACCACCAAAGGATAATACGCGGCGGGCCATAGCACGTGGCAGATGGAGAAAGCGTAAGGGAATACGTCACATGTTGATATTAATCGGAAGGACAATATACATTGGGACAAAATCGACGGCCAAAATTCGTCCACATCAACAAAGGTATGCACTCGATAGAAGAAAGAGCGGTTGCGGAAATTAAACCACTCTAACAGGTGTCAGAAAATGGTTGATCCGCACACGGTAAAAACCGGAGAAGAAAACCGTTGTTGGGATCGCGGATACCACCATGGGAAATAAAAAGACGCAAGATCTAACGGCTCAAATCAAAAGGCTCATGATCAACGGTTGGATATAAAGTACATTCGGAAAGCTGCCAAAAAGTTAATAAAAAAGGCTTATATAAAACAAAAGGGTTTCAAATAACGACATTTTGTATATGTGTCACTATCCCTGGGAGTTCTAAAGATTGGTGGAGATCAACAATTACGACAAAAGGATAAAGATGTGTCTATATAGGTAGGGTCTGGTGACTTGGCCCACATTTTTAAAGGAATTTTGTTTGAAGAAACGATTTAAATGGAAACTGTACATGATGTAGATGTTTTTAAAGCAAAAGAATCCCTAGAAGATAGAGACGGAGACATTCATGATACCCTAATTAGGTTACCAGTCGCTGAAGTTAAATTTAAGTTGTCTAAATTATTAGAAGAAGGTGTAGACATGCACAGAGTCCACCAGTCATCCTTGTTAGCCTTCTGCCCGGACCAAATCCCGTCTTTTCCAGAATTTGTGTCGTGATGTGCTGAGAATTATTCCATAGAAGAAAGAACTGTTTTAGATAGTCGAAAAAACAGAGTCGTTTGCAAAATAGAGCCTGCCGTCATAATTAAAGCCCTAGAAATAGAATTTTCCCAAACCCTCGAGTCTGAGATTTTTTCTGAAACTTCTGTTATTGAATATTATCATCAAACCCTTCAAGATGACTGAGAAATTTTTTTGTCTACGTGTCTTAAACCAGAAACCAACATTTCAGATATCCCATACCCTATAGATATCAATTTGTTTGATGAAAATACCCAGTTGGTTCTGACATTGTTGGCTTTAATCCTAGGGTTTGATACAAACATGTATGTAATTGAGTTTCAGTTAAGTCTTTTGTATCAAATGAGTACAATTCAGTCAGGGATTGATGAAAATCAAATTCCTCGACTTAATTTTGAAGAATTTTTTACAGAGAAGATTCATGACCAGATGGTCAATTTCCCTACTCTGAGGCATTTCAGATTTCAGTCTTTTTTGATGAAAATGATCATGGTGGCCAATCATGAAGAGTTACAATTCCCTGAGATCATTTTCACAAAGTTATTAGAAAATAACATGTTTATTTACATAAATCATATGCTCTCTGAGATTTACAGAATGATTTTTGGTGAAAAATTGCCTAGAGTATTACCAGAAATGCAAGCATGTATGCAATTGAGTGCAGAGTACGCTGTAGGAGATTGGTTTTTTTCAAAGGACAGTACAGTGATCAGATTGTATGGTTTCAAACATAAATCCTATGTTTTACCAGCATTTCTTACCTTAAGGGTTTTTGCTTTGGAGTTCCTAAGACAGAAGTTAATTGTTGAGGATAATAATTTCTTGCTTTTCAAACAAGCAACAGACATCAAGTATCCGTTCACACTTGACCCATTCACAATGAAGAATAAAAATGCTGCTATTTCTATAGAGAAATTATTGAAAGATATGGGTTTTGAGACAGACATGGCTATTGAGTATGATCCGTTAAACATAATATCAAAACGGAGAACGGATCATCACATCAAAGCGTTGAATCATTAGATGATTGAGGGAATGTCTGACAGAGCCAATTGGCTGGAGTATAAGGAAGAAATCATTCCAGATTCACATGATAAAGAAATGATATTGACAAATGCAACAACAGAGGCAGAAATCAAGATGAATACTGCAATGTTAGGGTTTAAAAGACCCATACAGGATGTAGTGAACATTGAAGGTGAAGGAACAGAAAAAGGAAAAAAGTTGAAAATGGATGAAAAACAAGAGTTAATGGCAGTTTCAGAAGAGGAAAGAAGAACTGAAGTCAGAATACCAGAGGTCATGGTAAAGGAGTACAACATTGAAGAATCCCCGGTGGAAGATGATGTAAATACACCACACAATATGATGGATGTATTTAATGAACACAGTCAGAATAAACAGGAATCCTCTAAGAAAACCAGTCTGTTATTTCCAAAGGTTAGAAATATATCCAACACTGAAGTCAATTTGTTTACTAGCAGAAATGTCAAAGAAAATTCTTTAAAATTTTCAGTTGTTACTAAAGATAAGATCTCATAGATGAAGGTAGATCTGACCAAAATCAATGCCCCAGATAAAATTTTATTGCACAGACAAACATGCGAGGTTTTATATTCAGATTATTTGAGAGCAATATTAAAGGCAGAAAAATTAAGAAATTCACTGGATAAATTGAATAACCAGTTGAGACAAGAGAAAGCAGAAAATAAGTCTCGACAACAACAAATAAAAAAATTGCAAATAGATTTGATAAACAAAGAGGGAGATGCAGCAGCAAAATTGCTCAAAGAAAAGGATGATACGATTATGATGTTAAGGCGAAAGTTGAAAATCCCAGACGCTGTGCTTATCCAAGGAGCCGAACTAACAGTACTGGAAAAAGAAAAAGAAGAGCTGTCAAATGAAGTAAAGGATGTTACTGCAAAAATGTTGAAGCTCATCGAGGAAAAAAACCATTGGGAAAAAGAGAAAATTGGTTTGGAAGAGCAATTGGAGGAAATAAGGAAAAAATTAGCAGAATTAGGACAGCAACAGGTGCATACAGATACAGATGAAGATAAAACTGGATTGGATGGTCTCTTACAAGCCATGTCCCAAGTGAGTTTGAAACAGGGTGAAATAAAAGAATTGAAGATGGGAATACAGAATCTCAAAGAAGAAAATGAGACTAAAGATAAGGAAATTAAAACCTTGCAAATAAGGAATTAGGAATTAACTGATAATAATAAAGGTTTGGCAGCTCATGTGACAGGAAAGGTTGCAATGAAAGGTTGCAAACATATGGTATGGGATCAAATCATAAAAGAAGTTGAAAAATTAAGACCTTATCTTGATTATATAAGAGTCAAATAAAAAGTATCCAAAGATGCCTTTGAGAGTTGCAGAGCAGTTAGAGAGAATTTAAACAAGAAGCCAAAAGAAATAGCACAGAGGGCAATAACTTTCTTAAACAGTTTAACTGAAGCAGACTTGACAGCAATGAATATAATGAATAGAATTTCAATCATTACATGGGCCAGAAGAATCTTGGAAAAATATTCACATGTTGAAAATATTGAAGCTAAAGCTGCAAATATACAGGAGGAAGTAATAAAGTTTAAGAAGCGATTTGAAAAATTAATAAACAAAGGATTCCCTGCTTTTTGGGATGAAAAGAATGAATTGATTCCTCCTAATGAATATAAGAGATTGTTGTTTGACATAAGAATGGATCACAAAAAGTTTCAGCAGTTGGATCATATGCTTACAGGAAAGATTTTAATGGAGAAAATTGCGGAAGACTTTGAAATTTTAAATATGTTGATCTCAACCTGTGAGAATCTTCCTCTTGTTTCTTATGTAGGTCACGTTGAAATGTGAGTCTTGGTGAAAGAAATGACCAGTTATGATTCACCCATGACCGACCAATGGAACTATGTGGACAAATATGGAAGGACAAGATATTCTGTCCATTCATAGATACATTCAGAATTTTTGCCAAGTGGCAAAATGATGCTTTTATTTTAAATTTGTAATATTGTTTGAAGACAGTTATCTATTGTTTAAAGACACTTATCATTCGAGTTAAAACATTTTCAGTTATTAGTTAGAAGAAGCAGTGATGTCAAGCTTCTTCCGAATTTTGTATAAAAGACAATGAGAGTCATTTTTGAAAGGGTTGGAAACTCTTTGAGAGACAATTATGTTTTGAAGTCAAATTTTTGATAAATAAAAGGCAGTACAGTGGAAATAAATCTTCCATTATTCATGTGTTGATCAGTTTTATAGTCTGGTTTTCCCTTATCTTTATATGTGCATGTCCACTTTCTTTGTTATATCTTCCATTATGTTCTTCTTCTATATTTAAATGAACGTTTGAAATAAATCGGGATTCATACTGGTTATGCCTCGTTTTATCGCATTTAAATATCCACTATTTCTCCAAAGTTGACAATGGATTCATCCTAGTTAGATGCCTGTTGTTGATGGACTGTCATTATTTCTTTCTATACCCCCTGCAAAATCAAATTGACTGTGATATGGTTGCTATCTTGCCTTTGTGGAAATCTGTTTGGTATAAATCTCTTGTTGGCACGTTAAATATTTGAAATTTGACTCCATGCCCAATGTTTCTTGTTTCCTTTTCAACCAAGAAAATCCTTTTGAGAAATTTTGAGTGTAGTTCTATATATTTTTAGCCTTTACATATATCTCGTGAGAGAGCCCTCTCTGGTGGAAAAAATGGCTAAGTTTTCTACCTAAAGTTTGGTTTGAAATAGGTTACCTTAGGTGTTATTCTTTTACAACCAGGATAAAATCTAAGTGCTAATATCCGGAAAAAAAAAATCAATCTCCTTCCTCCTGCCACATTTTATGGAAGATTAATATATATGATGATGTGATTCCAAATCCATTTTCAAAGTTTCCAATGTTGCATCAGGTGTCTCCAACATTGTATCAGGTCCTTCCATACCTAAAAAAAAGTGAGAGCTTCTTCCTCCTCTTCTTTGATTTCCTCCGTTGAGCTATTTCAGATGTGCCTTATTGTTTCTGGTGTATCTATGAAATTGCAGATCCTCAGGGTTTGAAACTTCTTCCTGTGGTATCCTGAACTTTCATATTTCCAACCTCACATATTTGAGCTTCATTGGATTCTCCATGAGAGAGATATGATAAGTTTTTCAACATGACATGTTTATGGGATGAAACAACATAGCGAACCTATACGGCATGACATGTCACTGTTTCAACTTTAGCCTCTTATAGTCAGACTTGTGAAACTACAGTCCATTCCCTAACTGTCACTTTTTATAGAATTCCATTCGGATCTTCCTAGCTCGTTATATGACCTTTTTACCCAGGTCACCTTTTTAGGGATGCATTCTGGAAGAGGCATAAACCCTAAATTGTACGGATCACATCTAACAAATTACAACGAATATGAGGATGAAACTCGAACACAAGCTACAAGAACATGTTATATTTGGCCTATCCAAGTTTCAGATCCTGAACCTTTGCCAAAAGTGATTGATATCGAAAGTTCCACGATGACGAGGGTTTGCTATACAAAGCCCCAGCTTTCAAATTGTCGCAAGTGAAACAAGTGTCGTAAATTCCATACATTGCCTTCCTTTAGGCTAGATCCGATTCCATGTTAAGATTCAATATGATAATATAGATAACGTCAGTCTTCAATTCAATTTCACAACAATATCATATACAGGATCACTGAAAGAATAATAAGCACAACATAAACACAAGAGACATAAATTTATCCCGGGAAACCCTCTAGGGGAAGGAAACCTAGCAAACATTCCTCAATATAGATGATAAAAAGTACAAAGACAAAACCCCAAACAAGTACTCCTTATCCTTGCAGATCTCTCTCTCTCTCTCTCTCTCTCTCTCTCTCGCTCTCGCAATAGAGAGAGAGAGAGAGAGAGAGAGAGAGAGAGAGAGAGAGAGAGAGAGATTGTATCCAAATGAGGAGGACATCACTCCTATTTATGCTTTATCTTCCACTTGAATTTTTCCCTAACTAGGTTGGCCCCAACAACTTAACCATGCAACTTAATAATGACTAAGCCGACTCCTCTAGGGGACTTAAGTAACCCATTACAATTGAATCAAAGGGGATCTATTGCCCCGACTTACAAGGGAGGATTTACCTCAACGAATTTACATAATCAAATACAATAATGACATCCCGACGGAGGAATAAAACATCTTCGAATAAATTACAACAATAGAATATTCTTTGAAGTTACAATATTTCAACACTAAAGGGAAAGGAAGGGGGAGTTTGTCTCATATTTCCACGACTCGACATCGAACATTACAAGAACTTGGGGATGGCAAGCAAAGATCTATCATTGGGGTGCTTAGAGCACCAGAAGCCCTTGGTGAGGGTGCCCCATGAAACTTCTCTCTCTAAACAACAGGGGTTTGGAAAGTGCCCCAAAAAAACTTGCCTTGAAAAGGTTGATCACCCTGCATCAGCCAGATTTTTTTTTGTTACAAGAAACCCTAGGGTCGGAGGAAGGGGTCTCCTCCCTGTTAAAATCTACTTTTAATAATATGGAATTTTTTCCATGGATGGCAGGGGCCATTCAGGAGGGATTTCAATTGGTTGGAATCCAAAGAGAATAAAGATTAAAAACTCGTGGGGGACGAGAACGATTTTGGGAGTGGAGGTCTTTCATGCAGTTCTAAACACAAGTTTCACTGTCCTTAATGTATATGGACCCTATGAGGAGAGAGTCCCTTTATGGGAGGTATTAAAACATAAGCCTTTCTTCAAACTGGAAAACCTAATCCTAGGGGGGGATCTGAACTTCACTTTGGAAACCATGAAATTTGGGGTCCAAGTGCTAGATCTAACCCGCTGGTGGACTACTTTGAACACCTCTTGCAAGACTGCAGGCTCATTGACGTAGCCCCTACAAAGGTGAAGCCAACATGGACCAACCGAAGAGCGGGGGAAGGGAGAATTGCTAAGAGATTGGATAGTTTTCTACTAGAGGAGCACTTACTGGAACAAAACTACAAATTTAGACAATGGGTCAACATGGGTGGAGAATCAGATCACTCACCCATCTGCCTGGAAATTTTGGGCGATTCTACAAAACCTCCTAGCCCTTTCAAACTCTGTGCTTCCTGGATGAAAGAGGAAGAAGTAAAGAAGATCATTCAAGATGTCTAGAGTCCTTTCAGACCAGAGGAAGGAAATCATGTTGCAACACACTTTGTTCAAAATCTCTCTAAGGTAAAAAGGAAACTCAAGGAATGGGCTTTCCAAAAGAAGGAAAGGGATGAGCAGGAGTTAAAATTGGTGGAGAAAGAACTTCTCCTAGCACAGGACTCTGTGGGGGGTGGTTTTCTTACTCAAGAAATAAAAGAACAACTGGGAGTTCTGGAAGCTAGAAGGAGGAGAATTTTGTAGGAACAGGAAGAAGTTGGGTGTCTCAAGAGTAGAGCCATTTGGTTCGAAAGTGCAGATGAGAATACAAAACACTTTTACGCTTTTGAAAAAGGAAGAAAGTACCAAAATACTATCCGGGAATTGAAAAATGAAAACAATGAGGTCATCTCCTCTTTCAATGGGCTTGCAAACCTTGGCACTGCTCATTTCCAAGCTCTCTACAAAGCAGAAAATGGAGTCAATATTGCAGAGGTCATTCAACTCTCACAATTTTTTCTGGGCTTCATAACTAAGGAAGAGAATCGGGACCTTATGGAGGAAATCTCGGAAGAGGAGCTCAAAGAAACACTTTACAGCTTTCAGAAAGACAAGAGTCCAGGTCCCAACATATGGATGATTGATTTTTTCTTGGCTCACTATGAGGTAATATGCACTGATTTTCTCCACTTGGCCAAGGAATCCATAGTTAGGGGATTCATCCATCTACCTCTAAACTCTACTTTCATTGCTTTAATTCCAAAATCGGATAATCCCAATTCTTTAAATGAATTCAAACCAATCTCCTTGTGCAATATCACATACAAAGTGGTGGAAAAAATTATAGCAAGACGACTAAAAAAGGTCCTATCAAAGGTCATCTCACAGGAACAGTTTGGCTTTCTGGAAGGAAGACAAATTCACAAAGAAATTGGGGTTGCTTAGGAGAGTCTTCACTCGTTTAAATTAAAGAGATTAAAAGGGGTTGTTATCAAAATTGATCTCTCAAAGGATTTAGACATAGATAGCTAGCTATACCTGAGAATGGTGATGACCCATTTGGGTTTTGACTATCCTTTCATCAAATGGGTGATGAGTTGCATTACCACCGCCTCTTTTGCAGTCTTATCAATGGGTTTGCTTCCTCTTTCTTCCATGCGGAGAGGGGTCTGTGATAGGGGTTTCCTGTATCTCCCCTATTGTTCTTATTGGTGGTTGAAGGGCTAAGAAGAGCCATTCTGGATGCGAAGCATCACGACACCTTCTCTGGCATTGGCATCACAAATTCACTCAAGATTACACACCTCCTATTTGTGGACGATATACTTATTTTTTGCAACGGCTCTATGAGGGATGTAGAAAAGTTGGCTAATATTCTGGACCTTTTTTGGAAGGCTATGGGAATGGAGATCATCACCAACCAATCCACTCTTACATTGATAAATTTGGAGGAGAGAGAAACACAAAGGTACACTACTCTCTTTCCCTTTGGTTCAAAAGCAATTGACGAAGGCCTCAAATATCTGGGTTTCTTGTTAAAACCAAACAACTATAAAAAATTGGACTAGGGTTGGATGATTGCAAAGCTAGAGAAAAGGTTACATATTTGGAGCCACAGACGGTTATCTAGAGCGGGAAGGTTGGTTCTTATAAAGTTTGTTTTGGAAGCAATTCCTGTATACTGGATGTCCCTTGCCTGGATTCCAAAGGGAATTTTGGACAAAACTCATAGGATATGTTTCATATTTTTGTGGTCAGGGAATTCAAATAAACATGTCTCCCCCTGGTTTAAGTGGGAAAAGTTTGCACAACCGAAATCCCTCGGGGGGTGGGGACTAAAAAATGTTCATTTCTTGCAAAATCACTTGCGGCGAAATCAAGATGGATATTACTTACCACAAGAAATATTTGGACCGAGGTTGTAACTCAGGAATATATTGCCCCTGAATCAATTGTGAACTAGGTTAGGAGCTGGGTAAAAAACACTATGGGGATCTATGTTATTTGGAAAGCTATTTTGTCCTCTTTTCCTCTTATTGAAGCAGGGTTGGCCTGAAAAATTGGGAATGGTGCCCAGGTGTTTATTGGGACTGATCCTTGGTTGGGTTGTCAGAATAGACATATCCTCCCTCCCCAACTTATCCAGATCCTTTATTCTCAGGGTATACATCACCTAAATCAAATTGCCAATGGGATGACCACCACCATCTGGCAGCAGGGGGGGAAAGGCCCTTTACTTTTAGGAATTCCAGAACCTTTTAGGGACATCTGGAACACGTCCCTTATCTCACTCAGATCCTCCCACGTCCGGATCACTGATTCTCAGGAAGAATTCACTTGGTCCTCAACGCCACAGGGTAGATACACTACAAATTTAGGTTATAAAAAATTGGCTGGATATGTTCATGCGGGTGAAGAAAAATGGCAGTGGAAAAAATTGTGGAAGACAAAATGCCCACAAAAAGAAAAAAACTATTCATGTGGTGTACTCTGGAAAACAAGGTTCCAATATGGGACAAAATGAGTTGATGGCACATTGAAGGACTCGAATGGTGTGCACTACGTAAACAGAGTGCAGAGACACTACATCACCTGTTCATCACTTGTCCTTTCCCCATTCAAGCCTGGCATTTCTTTGTGCACATTTAAATTTTGTTTCCGACTCGATGGGTTCGTCGATTGAGGATGCATGGAAGTCGTGGCTCTCCACCCCTGCTACTAAACTATATCGTGCGTTGCCACTCCTCGTCATTTGGGGAATTTGGCTTGCCCATAACAAGGCAGTGTTTTAGGATAAGCTTTATGTCCTAGAACTGCGGCCATCCACATTATTGATGTTCTCTCGTATTTCCCTCAAGGAAAAATACTCCAGGGATCAGAAATGTCTCAATCGAGAATTTCGATTCTCTTAGACCGTGGGCTTACTATGATGGGGAGGCACAAGAACAACACTGTGGCGGAGGGGCCGTTCTCTACAAATCACAATCACTTTTTTTCACATTCATATGGGCCTTGGTTTTGGATCGAATAATTTTGTTGAGTTCTTTGCACTAAAACTCTTGTTATGTTTCGCTCTAGAAAAGAACTGCACACACATTCAGATCTTTGGAGATTCTATGTTAGTGAATAATTGGGGAGCGGAACAGTGTCGCAATTTTTTTTTCCAAGAAAGGGTTGAACATTCCTTTCGACGATTGGAAGATTATGGAATTTGAAAATGGTGCGTCGTATGAATATTATCACAGACCATTCATTGAGGGAATGGCAGAAATCAACAACGAGTGATATTATGATCCACACTTTATAATAGAAGACATATATATGGGACTTGTTTATAGATACTCTAATACATGTTTTTTTGGATTCCCTAAGGGGACCTCAGATTTTACTTTCTTTAAAAACACTCTGATGCACATCTTGAATGTCTCGATTCACGAGGACATACTATTTTTTGAAGCTGAAAATATGACTTTTTTTTTAAAAGATTCATTATAAACTTTCTGCAACATATAATTTGATTACTTATTAGTTAAATTATGTTTTTTTCTTTAGAAAAAAAATACACATAATAAATAATAAATTATACATAATATAATGAATTCACTATTCATTTAAATGATTTAAAATAGTTTAAGAGAGATAAAGATATCGTTGTTATTCCCCACTTTCCATATATTGCTTCATTTCCTTTCCACTCTCTTCAAATTAGCAATAGTTCGTTTTAAAACCATTGTGCGTTGTGAGAAAACGTGAGCCCCTTCTAACAATGCCATTTTGTTCAACTAATACATGGAATTGGTTTCTATGTATCGATCACTCCAATACAAAATCGACTTCCCAGCAAGTTAATAGATCCTACTACCCCTCTCACGATCTGAACCTTCAACCTTTTTGTCGTTAAATGTAGTGTTTCATATTATTTCCAATACTTAAATTTCACGAGTTCCTTTTCAACTTTATTCATATTCAAAGACGTATTCCTTATATATTTTATTTATTTATTTAATCTTCATTTTTTCTTTATTTTAAGATTCCCTTTCCTCAATTTTATTCATATTTTAATGTTTAGTTCTTATAATTTATTATTCTCATTTAAACTTCTGTTTCTTCTCTATTTTAAATTATTTTTCCCTTAAATTTTCACTATCTATTCATCTTTTTGAACAATTTATATTAATTATATCTATTCATCTTTTTGAACAATTTATATTAATTATATCTATTCATCTTTTTGAACAATTTATATTAATTATATCTATTCATCTTTTTGAACAATTTATATTAATTATTTCTTATTGCTTATTTTGATTTCTTTCTAAAGTTTATTTTACCTTAACTCCAATATATATTTTTAAAGCTTTATTTAATCCCATGATGATGGAGTGTCCATTCGAAATGTCAGACTTTAAATTACAATATAGTATGATTCTCAAAAAATTGATAATGATTAACTATTGTGAAAACATCCACACTGAGATAATTTTATCATGTTTTCTATGTGAAACAAGCTAATAAAATGTTGGTAGCACTGTAAACAATTTCAATTAGAATGCTAACTTTTATGCGGAAGAACAATAACATGTTTTCAAGAATTTATGAGATTGCTCTATTGGATGTTGGGAATTAATTACATGAGATTATACAACTAGCTCATTCCTTTATCAGCTAGAATGAGCTTTTCCTTTATCAATTAGAATGATTTGATTTATTGTTGTTGGTTCAACTTGAATTGTCATTGAGTTGATCTCACAATTTTTGGACATTGATGAAGTATTGTATGAATCTGAGTTGAATGAGATATATGTTAAAGAGTAGCATTAATACTCATGCAGTTTTGGTGTTTAATAAGAATGTAAGACTTCCTTACATTTTATTGTCATAAACAACTTTGTTGATATCTCCATTTGCAATCTACGAACAAGTGGTCATAGATCCATCTGCAATGTGGGAACAACTTGTCATAGCTCCATTTGCAATTTGGTAGACATTGAAGTGTTGTGGCTAGACATGTGGAAATGATAGGGGGCAAGTGTTTCCATTGCTTAGCATTTACCATGACATAACAAGTAAAGAATCCAAGTAGGGAACCAATCTAAAACAAATCCATTTTTTTCTTCTTGTTGATAAATAAGAATAAAACCATTCCTTATATGCATGTTTGGTGATTAACAACCAAGAAGTTAAAACTCAAAGTCTTGATTATTATTACATTGTAGTACAATGTGGAACAATAACCTTATAATCAATCATGAGTAAATATTGCAGAGAACAAATTTATTCTATAGAAAGTACATGTTAATGAGGCATGCAAGCTATGAGCCCCACTTTTACGGATCTTGTGTAGCGTAGAGCCAAAGTGGTGAGAGTGAGTTTTGTTGGTGGGACGGGTTCAAAAGGATTACAAAGATTGGTTCATGAATCACAAGAAAAAGATACATTGAAATAGAGGTATACACTTTTTTTTTCCTTGGAATAGCTTCATCTAAATTTATAAATGAAAGACATGTTGATGAACCTTGTGAACGAAAGATGGAATTTTTATACTTTTTCCATTGGACGGGTTGAAAAGTGTAAGGATTACGTATGAAAAGTTTAGTGATAATATAAAAAGAAGGTCGGGTTTTGTTTAACCTGAATAGGGAAACTAATTTTTAAGATTTGTTGGAAAACCTGCGTTACGTATTGCAAGGACAGTTGGGGGTTGGACACGTTCACTTTGTTTGGAGTATGAAGTTTATATAGGTTATCGAGAAGAGGAGGGTCATGGTGAAGTGAAACTTTTCATTCAAACTTTTTGGAGTTCGAAAGTAAGAACATATTTAGTTTATTCGACTTAATATGTTTTGATAAGTTGATATATGTTTGTTAGAATTAAATTATGTTAATAATATGTTTGTTAGAATTGAGTTATTTTAATAATTGTTTAGTAGATTATGGAAGTTAAAAGAAGAATATTAGATAACGATGTTGAAATTAATTCAAGATGTTGAAGATGTTCAATGTATTCATGATTTCAAATAAACATATAATTATAAGTATTTGGTTATATGTGTCATTATTTGTTGATTTTTTGTAGCCCTACATTGCAATATTTTGTAATGTAATTTACTCATTCCAAAATTTGCTTGGTAAGTTGTGTTGTAGCTCAATAGAAATACAACTACATGTTTTGTTTCTTCTAGTTGTTCCTTGATGATATATTGTTTGATAAATGTTGTGCCATAAGTCCTTATTGGAGGGTGCATAAAATGTTGGATTGACTATAATATATCCTATATCCAGATTATTTACATAGAAAATTGATGAGCACCATGGTTGGATACCTAGGTGTCTTTGTAGATGGGAATACCTCCATAGGATGGCCAATTGTTCAATCTTTACAATTAGGTCGATGCCAGGCCCTGGAGTATAATAGGTTCCTAGTCAAACTGTGTGGTGCCAATGTTTGGCCTAAAGGTATGGTTAATTCTCAACTAGAATCTTGTTTGATATGGTGGCTCTATAAGTGAATGGAGGAGCACAAACACTTGGGTTCAGAGATGAAGGCAAATTAATTGGATGAATAATTATTGGTTGATTATCATGATAGTTAAAGATACATTGAAATTGTACATTTTTGTTGGAAAGGCCAAGGGTTGATGGTAGACTTAATTTTGAGTTGGAATGGTGAGATTGTAGTAGGAAGGATAGAGATGTTATGTATGCAATACAGATTCCTTGTTGGATTTTGGTCCAAAATATGCTAGTGTCAATGCATGTGGAAATAGTGGAGATCAAATGGTGATAGATAAGTGAGGTAAAGTTTGTGTGTTTTGTTTTATAAAAGTAGTTGACCATATGAAAATGTGAATCATAGCTTGTATTTGTAGCAAGTATAGGATGTTATGCATAAATCCTATGTATTGGTCTTTGAAAATTTTGAGCTTCTATATTCCCTAGAGTTGGTGCTTGGGAGAAGTATAGTAATGGTACATAGGCAATATTATAAAAGCTTGTACTTGGTGTCTCCATGAGGTGGAGTATGTAAATTGTGTGTACTTGTATATTTGTATGCAACATGTAAAGGGCATTTCATTGTAAAACTTGGATAGGCATGTGTACCCCTTTTCCATTTGTCCCTAATTTGGATAACTTGTTCAATATAGTGTAAAACATGCATCATAGAGTTGTTATACTCATCGAGGAGTGAGTCATGTGTCGGTAGAGTAGACCATGAGAGGTGCCTAGAAACCTAATTTTTTCTATACATTCAAGGGTAGTTCATCAAGAATTTGGATGAACCTTGTACATAAAGGACCTCCTACTCAACTAGTGGTTGTACAGGTTAAGTACCCATGTATTATGGTGGACAGTTGTTCATTTATATGGACATTGACATTTTGATGGCGTCTACATGATCAAGGTACAAGATGCAAGTGTTAGGTTGGACCAAATATATAGTCTTTGTTGATTAGGAAGTTGGTTAAAGATGTTGATGAAGACCTGACCTGACGGAGATTGAGACAAGTAATCATTAAGGGGGGGTGTTGGAATAGGTAATTCTTGCTTGTCTCATAAATAAATGTGTGATACATGACCATACTAAAGGTTGTGGTTTATTATTGGATTGGTCATTACGAGGTTGTGTTTGTCTCCACATGAGAAGTTTGTTTTTATGTTTTAGGAGGTGGTTAGATCTAGTTGAATATGAGAGGTTCTCTCCAACTAGTTGGATCCTATTTTTTTATATGGTTGATATATTATTCCAATGGGTTGTTAGTTTGCTAAGATACCGTTCCTATCTTAAAGCAATGCTTAATATATAAATATGTAACATTTTTTGGTGTTTAAAAGATCAATGAGAGATATTTTTGTGTTTGAAGAAAAACCATGTCTACAACTATTTCTCTACAATTTGCACATGTTGGAATGCATTATAGATTCCTACATGGATATTAGAGAAAAATAACTTTCCAATTTATCTAGCAAAGAGTTTACTCAAACGAAAATCAACATGAAGTTTACTCATTATTCATTCTTCTTGCGCACATTTTCTCCAAGTGCACTTTGAGTTGCCATAGATCTAGCCATCAAACTACAATAGAACCAACAATCTATTAATGTATTTTCCTCAGCTACTTACAATTGCATACAACCATAAATATTATAAAATAAATTTTCCTATGAAACTATCCCATAAACAATATCTAGATTTTTGGTTTGGAACTTGAACCAACACAAAATTACATGCAATAGGAGAAATTGTAGCACTCTCTCTACTACATCAACAACTAAACAAAACCTTACTATTTTTAAACTCATAGATAGAAAACAAGTACATAATTATTTTCCAACTCAAATGTTGCCACAAAATACAAAAGTAACATCACAAATCATCATACAAATACAAATATCAAAATCAAACCAGCATACATTTCCATCATCACTACCACATTTAACTTGCAATGCCATCATTTGCAAAGAGTGTGAATTCATACTTGTTCAATTTCTCGTTCAAATAAAATCTCAAATGCAAATTTGTATGTGTAAAAAAATTAAGATAAAAGAAATTACACCTCAAGAAATCGGATCCCTTTCAGTGCTTGATAGATCTAGGTTTAAGATATAATTTTTAAAATTATTTTTCATTTTTGGTCATGTTACATTAGGTAACAAACGTTACAACATCTCCACTATACTAGGCTATAAAGCACCTCACTACTCTTGATGCAACACATTATATGATTTAGGATTTTTTTGGCTATCATCACTGCCTATACATTTTTAGGTATTTTTTAGCATATAAATGAATTCGATGTCCTTAAATTCTTTTATTGTCCCTTGTACAATGTCAACAATTTATATTTGCAATTCCAATCATTATTCTAAATTTTAAACATATTTAAAAAAAAATTATCATAAAAATATGACAAAAACATCCCAAATCATAGAATCTTTAAAATACTATTCGTTATTATAATCCATTACCCATTAGTTTACCATTTTGAAAGTAACAACAATTATCTCATTCGTTAACCAATCGAAAGGACAATATAAAGCAAACAACAAATTCCTTATTCTTTGATGAAATGCCAAAAAAAAGTGAACGAGAATATATTGTTCCTCCTTAAAAAATGAAATGGCATTATGAAACTACAACAAATACTTGTCCTACAATTTTAAATAGCAAAGTGAAACTAACAAATACTTGTCCTACAATTTTAAATAGCAAAGTGAAACTAATAGCGAATCAATAGATTTGCATTGAATAGAAAATCAAATCCATTTCACTGAGCATTCAAGAATTCATGTCATATTTACAAAATCTCTTCTTAAACAACAAACCCTACTTGATAAAATTCATAAATAAAGCATGGGCGATTCATTATTGTCTCTCCTTACACATGAGAAAATGGGAAGGGTGGAGAAGAGGAGGGGATAAAAGCCATGTGTTGAAATTGCAGACCTTTCAAAGATAGATAACATGTATAAATTGTCAAATTGAATCCAATAAAAATAAACAAATGTAGATATAAATCACCTCACTAGGGAAGATAATTCTCAACTAGGACAAGAAAAAAGGATAGTTGGTGAAAGATTTCACATAGTGGCATCTCCATCATACTTTGTGGGGTCTTATGGACTAGAAAATATGCCTCTAAGGGAGGAAGATATAGTGCAACACAATTCAATTCATGCAAAGATGCTCTCAATTGCGTCCAAACATCCAAGGTCGGTAGCAATAATTAATCCCTTAATGGGCATGTTCCATTTTAATTTGTTAATATTACTATGGTCTATAAGTGTGTTTTTTGGCTAGGACAATTTGTACAAAAATAATCAACAAGTAACTACAAATTCACATTTTCAACAAGTACATGCTTGAGTAGAAAATTAGAAATTCACATTTTTAAAGGAAAAGTGCAATTTCGACATTTGGAGAATAATATAAATTGCAATTTTTTATGAGAAATTACAATTTTAGCTTCTAGGAATTGCAATTTCAGTAATAAAATAGCTATAGCCTCCATTAAATTACAATCCGTTAATTGTTGAAATTTCCAAAATTGCAAATCTTTGGATTCTAAAATTGCAATTTCTCCTAAAGGAATGCACTTTTTATAATTCTCCAATTGTTGAAATTACAAATCTTGGATGCTAAAATTGCAACCATTAAATGTTGAAATTTTTTTTTTGGTTAAAAAAATGTGAATATCTTCTCAATCATATACTTCTTGAAATTGTGAATTTGTAGTTGCTAAAATTGCAATTTCTCTTTGGTCTTTTTATGGTTAAATTTGTGAATTTGTAATTACAAAAATTGCAATTTCTTAAAGCTGAAATTGCAATTTGAACAAAAAATCTTAGAATTGCAATATATATGCACCCAATTAATTGTTAAAATTTCTCAATTAAATGTTGAAATTGCATTTTTTTCGTTAAAATACTATGAATTTCTTCTCAATCTTTTTATTGTTGAAATTGCAATTTGAATAAAAAATTCTTAGAATTGCAATATATGCAAGTATCAAAATTGCAACCAATGAATTGTTGAAAATAAAGTTTTTTGATACTATAGTTTCAATTTCTCATTAAAAGTCACAATTTTTATAATTTTTATAACACTCCATTTGTTGAAATTGAAATTCTTGAATGTTGAAATTGCAATAATAAATTATTGAAATTTCGTTTTTCCTTTAAAGAATGTGATTTTTTCCTAAATAATATACTTGTTCAAATTCCCAAATTTGTAGTTTTTTTCTTGTTTGCTAGTTTTACCATGACTTGTGGGATCAAGCTATGGTCTAAGAAACTATGACCCAGGGGAATCTAAGCCATCAAAATCACCCAAGGATCGAACCCGGCCTAGGCCAAACCAACCCTTAGCATGGCCAGATTTTAAATGTCTCCTCCCATGTACCTTGCAAGGTTCGAACTTGGGTCACCATGTAGAATGAGGCCCTTCGAAACCAATCGTGCTAGTGGGATTTGACTCCCAAATTTGTAGTTATTGAAATGTCAAAAGTGCAAATTCTTGAAGTTGAGATTGCAATTTGAATCAAAAGAATTCATGCAATTGCAATATACAATTATCGAAATTGCAATTAATTAACTATTGAAATTGCCAAAATTGTAATCTTTGGGTGCTAACATTGCAATTGCTTTTAAAAAAATGCATATTTTTATAATTCTCCAATTGTTGAAATTGCGAACTTTGGTTTCCAAAATTGCAATCAATCAATTGTTGAAATTACATTTCTTGTGAGAAAAATGTGAATTTCTTTTCAATCTTGTTAAAATTTCAAATATGTAGTTGCAAAAAAATGAAGTGTTAAAATTGCAATTGCTTGTAAAAAAATGCATTTTTTTTATAATTCTCCAATTGTTGAAATTGCGAACTTTGGTTGTTGAAATCGCAATAATCAATTGTTGAAATTGCGAACTTTGGTTGCTGAAATTGCAATCAATCAATTGTTGAAATTACATTTCTTGTGAGAAAAATGTGAATTTCTTTTCAATCTTGTTGGAATTTCAAATATGTAGTTGCAAAAAAAATGCAATTTTTCATCATTTTTTATTGTTGAATATGTGAATTTTGTAATTGCAAAAACTTGCAATTTGAATAAAGAATTCCTAGAATTGCAATATGCAAATATCAAAATTGCAATCAATATATTGTTGAAATTGTAATTTCTAGATGCTAAAATTGCATAGAAGGCAATTTTCCAAGTCGAAAATGCAATTCTTGATCACTAAAATTGCAATCAATGAATTATTGAAATTGCACTTTTGATTACAAATGTGTGTTTCTCCTCAATCATATGACCAATAGGGCCAATCATATGTGTGTTCGGTTGTGTAGAGCTTTAAAACATTTTGAATGTGTGGAGATAAACATTTTGAATGTGATCTATAAGTAAGTTATGGATCAACAAAACATGGATGTGTTATGTAACATAAGAATGTGTGCACACTACAGGACATCAAAATGCGCATGTATTTTGGTCACAATGAAGATAAAAGGTAGGAGTTTATCTTGCTTGGAAAAATTGATTTTAAATTAACACGCTCGCATTTGATAACACTTATCTTGGCATCTTGTAATGTGCTATGTTCCATGTCTCATCCTATGTATATTGTTTAGACCTAGGTTTGGATTAACTGAGCCACTGGTATGGACTACATAACCCATAACAAATTCAACATTTTTTCCTTCATTTTCAACATCTCTATTTTTTATGAACCTCTATAATATCGTACATATGTTCATAGATGGTGAAATTGTAGACATAGATAGCCCTATTTCTGTTGATTTCATATATATATATATATATATATATATTTCTGTTGATTTCATATATATATATAAAGAAATATTATTGATTTGTATTTTTTTCTATTTTTCTCATGACAAAACTCATGAACTAAAAAAATAGTTTGTCAACGTGTTTTCTATAACTTTTTCATTTGTAAATGTTTTCAATTTTTTTTAATATGGTGCACTACTAGACACTAGTCACTACACACTAAAAAGATAAATTCCAATTTCATTATGTACCAGTGATATGCTATTGTTACCTACTAAATCAATTACCTATTGTGAAATTCCCCCCAAAATGAGTCCTCATGTTAGGCAAGTGAACTATGGAATCTTTGTAAGTATTAACTCTAGGGTTAAGATTGATTCCCCCCCTGGTTTGTCCAACTAAGTGAGAAAATAAATTCCTATTGTTGTTGAACTTCACTTTCCAACCTACATCTACCTCCATGTTGTGCATGAACAAATTGAAGCATCATGAGTTAAGGGGTTAAGAAACCAACTGCACCACTAGAACCCTAGGGTTTAGTGAGGATCACTAACTTAAGACCTAAGAGACACCACTCGCTCCATGATCCAGATTTATGTGAGAACGAAATTAAAGAGCATATAAAGAACCAAATACACATATATAATGCAGGAAACATAGTGATACAGTAAACTCAAATTTTATTAATTGAATGCAATAGAATAGATTGTAAAATAAAGCACCTAGAATGGGTAGCAGAGATGGAAAAAACCCTTGAGGCATTGAAAATGCTGCCTCCATTGCTCAAGAACCAATTTGATGAACACCAAGGTTCCCTCACTATAGGGCTGGTGCAAGCTAATGCTGGCCACTCATGACGCGTTAGTTGCAATGGACTCCTGGAAAAAAAAATCTAAACGTCAAAAAGCAATATTAGAGCTACCTACACAACTTTTTGGAATATGGCGAAAGAAGATGAAACGTAGACAATCGGATTACCTTCCGGAATATATAAATATTATTTATGGAAATTAAGTATAACTCCTAAAAATGGGGTTCTCCTAAGGTTGGTATGTTAATTTTTTAAGAAAACATAATGAATATGTTTGCGTTAGTGTGTTGGTTCGGTATGCAAATGGTGGAATTTTGTGAAAAAATTATATACAGTCGTAGACAACAGGCCATTCTAGTGCAGCGCTATTTTTCCATATTTATTTATATTACTTTTGTTTTTCTTTAAACTTAAGGAAGTCAGCCAAGCCCTAGAATGACTAGGTTGAGCGTTAGTGCACAACATCATAGTCTTAACATAATCCATGAACTTTTTTTTTAGGATGTAGGTCTTTGTGTGTACTTGTGTGGGTTCTTTTCCATTTTCAAAATAGGTGAGCCAATCAAAAGTTATAGACAAAAGAAATAACCTACTTTTTGTGTAAGATTGACGTTAGTGCAATTGAAATTAATTAAAAAATAGAAACAAATAATATATTTAATAAAAAATTACAGATTCGGAATCTACACACATAGTTCTACAAGTATGCAATTTCATTAGCAGTGGACTAGTGTAGCATATGCAGAATCATGCTCGAAACAGAAGAAGTTATAGAATAAGATGTATTTTTTTATAACACAGTTTTTGGCAACCCTAACCTAAAACCATAGCAGCCAAGTCATCCACCACGTTGGTGGGAAAGGAATTACTCTCCAAAACTTAAAAATTCAAATGGCGTGTGTGCGTTGATTTAACTGCGTGTACGCATAAATAGCTCGTGCACACCACCAGCACGTACGCACCACTAGCGTGTACGCACTGTTAGTGCGTACGCACCACTAGCGAGTACGCATTGTTAGTGTGCACGCGCTATTTAGTAAAATCGGACCAAACCATAGCTCAAGCACATATGCATCCATACAAAAATCCTATTGAATGGATGACGATGATGATGATGAAGATGATGATGATGATGTTGATGACGATGATGTTGATAATGAAGATGATGACCAAGATGATGATGATGATGATGATGAAGAGGGTGATGACGATGATGGTGATGGTGATGATGATGATGATGATGGAGACGACGACGATGATGATGATGATGACGATGATGATGATGTTGATGATGAAGATGATGACCAAGATGAGGATGAGGATGAGGATGAGGATGAGGATGAGGATGATGAGGAGGAGGAAGTGGATGATAACGATGATGATGATCATCATCATCACATTCATCATCATCAGCATCATCATCTTCCTCTTCATACTCATCATCATCATCGTCGTCGTCATCATCATCTTCTTCATCATCATCATCATCTTCGTCATCATCATCATTATCAATGATGATGATAAAGAAGATGATGATGACGATGAAGATGATGATGATGATGTTGATGATGATGATGAGGATGATGATGATGAGGATGATGATGATGTTGATGATGAAGATGATGGCCAAGATGATGATGATGATGATGATGAGGATGGGGATGATGATGAGGAAGTGGGTGATAACGATGATGAAGATGATGGAGATGATGATGATGATGAGGATGATGACGATGATGAGGATGATGAGGATGATGCTGATGATGATGAAGATGATTATGATGATGATGATGATTATGATGATGTTGATGATGAAGATGATGACCAAGATGATGATGATCATGATGAGGATGATGAGGATGAGTATGAGGATGATGATGAGGAAGTGGGTGATAACTATGTTGATCTCATCATCATCATCATATTCGTCATCATCAGCATCATCATCTTCATCTTTGTACTCATCCTCATCATCATCCATCATCTTCATCATCATCATCATCATCTTCATCATCGTCATCATCTTCTTCATCATCATCATTATCAATGATGATGATGAAGAAGATGATGACGATGATGAAGATGATGAGGATGATGTTGATGATGATGATGATATTGATGATGATGATGATGGCCAAGATGATGATGATGATGAGGATGAGGATGATGATGAGGAAGTGGGTGATAACGATGATGATGATGATGACAATGATGACGATGATGAGGATGATGAGGATGAGTATGATGATGATGATGTTGATGATGATGAAGATGATTATGATGAGGAGGAGGAGGAGGGGGAGGAGGAAGATGATGATGATCATATTCGTCATCATCAACATCATCATCTTCATCTTCGTACTCATATTCATCATCATCCATCATCTTCATCATCATCATCATCATCATCATCTTTGTCATCATCATCATTATCAATGATGATGATGAAGAAGATGATGATGATGATGAAGATGATGATGATGATTGATGATGATGATGACGATGATGATGATGTTGATGATGAATATGATGGCCAAGATGATGATGATGATGATGATGAGGATGTGGATGATGATGAGGAAGTGGGTGATAATGATGATGATGATGATGGAGATGATGATGATGACGAGGATGATGATGAGGATGAGGATGATGAGGATGAGAATGATGAAGAATATGATCATCTTCTTCATCATATTCATTGATAATGATGATAATGACGAGGATGAGGATGATGAGGATGAGGATGAAGATGTTGATGATGACGAAGATGATTATGATGATGATGATGATGATGATCATATTCGTCATCATCAGCATCAACATCTTCATCTTTGTACTCATCTTCATAATCATCCATCATCATCAGCAACATCAACATATTCATCTTCGTACTCATCTTTATAATCATCCATCATCTTCATCATCATCATCATCATCATCATCATCATCATCTTCGTCATCATCATCATTGATATGATGACGAAGATGATGATGATGATGAAGATGATGACGATGATGATGTTGATGATGATGATGATGATGACGAAGATGTTGATGATGACAACGATGATGAAGAAGATGAGGATGATGATGATGATGACAACGAATATGATGTTGATGATGAAGATGATGACGAAGATGTTGATGATGACAACGATGATGAAGAAGATGAGGATGATGATGATGATGACAACGAATATGATGTTGATGATGAAGATGATGACGATGATGATGATAGTGATGATGGTGATGATGATTACAATGATGATGATGATGATCACGATATTCATCATCATCATAATCATCATCATCATCATCATTATCATCATCATCATCATCATTATCATCATCATCATCATCTTGTTTAAGGCATGCAATGTAGCCTAATCATGGTATATGTATCCCTCTACATTTTCTGGAGATACCCCACAAGGGTTATGTGTGGTGGTTTGAAGATGCATTCAACATTGTATCCTAAGAAGCTTCTTTAGTTGTAGGTGTTGTTCATGGTGCTTGAGCCTGAGAAGCTTCATTTAAGGCATGAGAAGCTTCTTGTTGTCCATATACCTTGGTCAGACCTTGAGACTCATTTTTGGTTCACAACTAACCTAGTCATCACACACATAACACACTTGAAGTTGACTAATACCCTATAGATTTCATATGTGGTGGTCCAGGGACTCATTCATGGTGTTTGTGCCTAAGAAGCAAGAGTTAGTGTTGGAGGCTCTTGTTTCCCTCCACTAGCCATGGTTAAGGATCCAAGATAAATCCTTGATGTACAAGACATCATAATGGAAACAATATTCAATTCATATGCAAAAACCTCCTTGTAGAGGGATAGTGTCATGGATTCTATGTGTTATTGATGACACTTGAAGTCTAGAATTTTCAATTAAGGCCCAAGTGGAATTCAATTGAGCTCAATATGCTTCAATAAGATCTTGAGGAACCTGTTTTCATTTTTCGATGATGTTCAATGCTTTTCAACATATCCATGGTCTTGCATGGTAGGATGAGGATGCATTCATGGCATTTGATCTTTAAAAAATATGTTTTTTGTCAAAATGAAATTCAAAATGCCTCTTTGATGAGTCCTCCTCTACAACACTTCATTTATCGCATGAATGTCACAGACTCACGAAAACTCTGAACAACACTCAATGGCATGCAACTATAAATACAAACCAAGCATAGGTTGATTTTATGCATTGATATAGAGAGGTGGCAGTAGGCACACAATATGGAGAAACAATGAGTTAGGAAAACATTTGGACCAAAGTACCACAATGGTTATTAATAAAATTTTAAAAAACAATTTTTGGCTCAGGAATTGTCTTCAATTTGATGGGTGGCATGATCATGATCATGTAACCTCCCTCCGTCCTTCCAAACATATGTGGTTTATCACCACGTTTCTCTTCAACACTCGCCATCAAAATACGTATAAAAATAACATGTCTTTACATCCTCTCCCATTTAAATCCGCATTGCATAGTCATAAATAAGGATTATTATGCATGCACATCCCCACCTTACAATATCAATTGGGTCAAGGCGCATAGACAACCATAAATTATCAAATGTGTCAAGACGCAAAGAGTAATCCCTTCCAATAAAAATTAAGACGCACCCTTCAAACTTCATGACCGAGTCCAATTTATACAAATATTTTCGAAGTGGGGGAAGGTTTGGCATTAAATGGTGTAAACGCTGGGGAATAAATGGTGTAAAAATTATACAGGGCGCATGCGCGTGTTTTTGCGTGTGAGTGCTAGTGACGTGTACGCGCCAAAAACACGCATGCGCGCATTTAAGCACGCGTGCGCATGCCTATTACTAGTTTAAAAAACAGAGTTCTTTGTTTCTCGGGAATTCTACCAAAAACACGGGTTTCATTTCTTCCGCGGGTTTCAAGCTCTTACACGTTTCTTATTGGTTCACACTCTTTGATATTTTGGACACTCATTGATCTATTGGACACAAAATCACCCTTGGAATCTAACAAACATCTTCAGTGATCTTGGAATCTAGTGGATACGTTCAAGCTACTAGTTTCCATTGCAAGTGGAGATCATTTCTATAGAGGTATGGTGAATTGTAAATAATTCTTTTCATTCACAAGATTTGAGATTCTCCCATGCCTTTTTTTTATTATCATATGCCTACAGCAATATCCATGCATGGACAACAATGAATTTGACAAGAAGATTTCCCAAGTTCACATCTAAAAAAACTCATATGAACACTAGACAAGATGAAGTATGCAACCTCCTCATTGTGTAATTAGTTCCCAAGTTAATTTTGTTCTTTTCACCTCATATTATGCTAGCAAAAAATATTACACACTCACTAAACGTGACTAAAAATATCACTTCACTCATCCACAAAACCTCAACTCTCTCATCTCTTATTCAATACTAGGTTATATAACACCTTAAGGAGTTGAAGAAACAACAACACACTATTTCCTTAGATCTCTAAACCTTGAGATGATAGAATGTGATTTTGAGTTTAAAATACCTCAACTCTCTCATCTCTTATTCAATACTAGGTTATATAGCACCTTAAGGAGTTGAAGAAACAACAACAAACTATTTCCTTAGATCTATAAACCTTGAGATGATAGAATGTGATTTTGAGTTTAAAATACACATGGTTGAATTCAACAATGCATCACAAAAAAATAATATGCCAGAAAAAAATATTACACTCACTAAACATGACTAAAAATATCACTTCACTCATCCACAAAACCTCAACTCTCTCATCTCTTATTCAATACCATTGTATGGTTGGAGGATATCTGTAAGTATATGCACCTTTCCTTTCTCTATGAATCCAAATATGATAATATTCATCCATATTTACCGTCCTTAAAATATCCCCTCACCTTTAATAATGATTTTGTTTCCAAAAACCAAGACTTTCCCACTTCATGCTCTATCCAACATGATCATTGTTGGTAGTCCCTAGTTACCCACTTTCCAACACCTCCATACCATTCCACTATGAAGACAAAGCAATCAAACTAGGTGCAAAATTTAGAATTGATAACATTAAGGGAGAAACCAAAAAATGCAACTAATTAAGGTGAAAAATATGATGTAAACCAATAAGAATTCCTTGGGGGAATTTGCAACCTCCTCATTGTGTAATTAGTAAACTTATTCTCTTTACCTTATTTGATGTAGAAAAACTATCAAACTATTCTCGAGGCATCTCTATCCATCTCTGTTGTAGGGTGTTACTACCATAATTTTAATGAATTCATGGCTAGGAACACTAGTTTCTCCACTCTACACTTGACCAACCATCATCTATATTGATTGGAATTGTATGTGTTAATTTGTAAAGTGGTAAGTTATGTTGGAATGTGTCAAGTTCATTGTATAATGGCACTAATATCTTATTTGTTGTTTCTTTTGCAGGGGTAGGCCTGATAGTTGTGTTAAAGAGACTTTTGGAGATGGGAAACTCACGCAACACAAAAAGGAAATATAGAAGGAATTTTCCCTTTGAAAAGGTCAATGACTTAAGAGAAAAGGCTAGGTTGGGAATGGAAATATTGAGACATGGTCCTATCATTGCCCCAGATCCTGCCACTGATCCTAACACAGTTTTTGACATGACAACCTCTTGTTCAGAACCACAGGTAAAGCGGCCGCGTCTAATGGACCCAACTCAAATTCCAACATCAACACAATCTCCAACCAACAATCCATCAACGAGTCATGCTGAAGTTCCTCACGACACAAGAATTTTGGGAGATGATGCATGTGTAGAGATGGACATACAAGCCTTGCTTATTTTGCAATCTCCCCAAGAAGACCACAACCATGTCGACCACACTCCCATTATGGCTCAATTTGTGAACGAAGCACCACAACAAACAAGCTCTGCTATTCATGAATCATGTCCACCCTCCCTACCTCGACTGTCCAGTGCAAGAAGAAGAACTCCTATACGTATTCATGTGGATGAGAGTGCTATGTCGGGGCTTGAAGGCAAGTTGCCAAAATGCACTATCAAATGGCAATGCAACAAAATTGTCAAGGAATATTTTGAATCCAAAGGTGATGCAGGTAAATGTCAATTATTGCTATCTTTGTTAAAGTCACATTGTTTAGCTGTTGTTAGGAGAATTTTGGGCATAAAGATGGTTAAAAGTTCAGAGGCCAACAGTCATATTGTTATAAATCTCCAATCTGCATTTAATGCGATTGGGAAGACGTCTCGTACAAAAGATCTTTGTGCGGCTCATCATGTTTCAGCGGAATCAGTTGTAAGCAAGTCCACAAGGCAACGTCGCCTGCTATCACACACTTCTCACATACTCAAATTAAATAGAAAAACTATTAAAAAGTACTTTGTTATAAGAGAAAATCTTGACACTCTGGGTGGGAACGATTGTTGGGCTTTTTTTGGTAGGTTGCCTCGTGTAGATAGGAAGCTAATTGATGCTATTAAGGAGTTAGTACAAAATTTTTGGCATGATCATACTAGACCTTCATCAAACGAAAGAGACGTGCTAAATCTGAGAAAAGGTTCTACTGAATGTGAACCCCATGTTAAACAATTCCTTGACACCACACAGACTGAACTCTATGAGAGATCCAGGAATGAGCACACACAATTGAACTTGGGCCAAAGGTCCTTTGAGAAATGCAAACCATGGTACGTTCGTATATGCATTGATCGGAACACCTGTTGTTGTAGATACCACGTAGAATATGAATATTATTATGACACATAAACATATATTTTGTGATTTGCATACTAACATTGTGCAGGGATGCAATGGATCCATACTACCACCGAATGCATCAAGAGACTTTATTCACAACATCATGTGTCCAAAGCCCGAAGGACAAAAATATTATGAAAAATCGTGTCTATATGGGATATCTTCTAGGTGCAGTGGGTTTTCTCTTTTGAACCGTTGCATCCATGAATGCAAGGAGCACGATTTTGGAAGGATGGCTGTGGAGATGCAGAGCTTCAAGTACGTAACCTATCAATTAGACAGTGCCAGGGAAAGTAAAAAGATTGCATTAGTGAAGTCACAGGTACAAATGAATATTGCATATTTTTCATATTACACATTCAATTTATGACATATACATTTTTCCAAATGCCACATTGTAATATTTCCCTTGTTTTCATGGTAACAAGTACCGATATGTGACTTCTTGACGAAGTTCTACGAGAAAACAAAGCATTATGTTCAACATGTGCATGTAGCGCGATGGCAAGATGAGCAGTACAGAAAATGCACGGACACATTTCCTGTTGGAACCATAGTGTCAATTGTGGATTTTGCAGAAAATTACACCCTTCAGCCACAAAATGAAATCCAGAGTCAATACTACCATTCAGACCAAGTCAGCATCATGGTGCATATTATGTATAGGCATGGGCCAGAGAGCAGCAATGACAAGAGGATAATACTGAAGGAGACAAACTTTTACATAAGTGATGATAGAACCCATGATCTGCATTATGTGCAACATTGTTTTCGAATTTTCTATGATCAGTTGAAGGGGAGAGATATACAGATGGATCAACATTGGATATGGTCGGGTGGTTGTGCGGGCCAGTTCAAAAATGCCTGAGTATTCCAATGGATGAGTATTTTGCATAAGACTTATAATGTGCCGCATATCTGGAACTATTTTGAGACCGGGACCGACAAAGGAGAGCATGATGGGGACGGGGCATGCATCAAGACTGCACTACGAAGGGAAGAGATGAGGTTTGATAGAGAACCTCATATCCTAGATGCAAAATCCATAGTTCAATGGTGCTCTGCAACAATGTTAGACCGAGCAAGAGATCAACAAACATCATTAGTGGCAGGATGTGTGGTAAGAAATTTTTGGTGGGTGGTTGACATAGACCGATTGCATTCCTATAGTTGCGGCACAGTACAAGGAACACGTGGATTTCATTCAGTTCGAAGCTCAAACAACCCCTTATTTGAAATATGGACGCGAAAGCTTGCATGCTTTTGCAGCCCTTGCAACAGTGGCGAATGGGATGAATGCAAATGCATGGACTGGGTTGATGAATGGGATCGTGTGTCACTTGCAGTAGACCAACGCGCAATTGTTGAAACAACCCAGTTAGAGGAGGTTCAGTCAGCGATTTTGACAGACTACGACCATATCTCAGATCTTGTACAACCAGGACACATATACGCAGTTGTTGCCCCGAAAGGAAATGAATGGGGTGCAGATTATTGGTTGGCACAGTGCATCCAAGGTAAGCAAACCCTCTACGCATCATTAATCGACGATGAAGGCATTGAATTTACTATTGGCTCGATGGTGGTTAAGGGGGAATATCTTACACTAGATGGGAAGTCAAGAAAGACTAGTGGGCATATATTCATGGATTACAAACCAATTTTAGTGGTGTATCACTTCACAAACTTGATCGTTGGCACACACATCCATCTTCAGACAATGTCAAGCAAGAGCTCAACCAAGGTACGCTACTACCTACCTCATTCAGAGCACGAGAGATTGATGGAGACAATTAGCAATAGAGAGGATCCAGATGGATTTATTGAATGAGGCCGGTCAACTTTACATAAGAGAAAGAATTGCATCAAAGAATGTTATGTTCTACATCGAGGTATGTGTAGTTTTATGTTATTTTGTTGGTACATGCATTTTTTGTTGATACATACATACGTACATACATGTCTTTGCCATACATACATGCATACATACATGCATACATACATAGAGATACATACATACATACATTGAGATACATCCATGTGCCATGTCATCATTTCACCCTTTGTCATTAATATTTAGAAACCTAATCTATCCCTAGAAACTTAGTCTAGCCCTAGAAGCACTAATATAACCCTGCAAACCTAATCTAGCCCTAGAAATCCTAGAAAGCTAAACTAACCCTAGAAACACTAATTTAACACTCGAAAACTAAGCTAGAATACTATAAACCTAATCTAGTCCTAGAAACCTAAACTACCCCTAGAAACACTAATCTAACCTAAACTAGCCCTACCACTTCTCTCATTTGGTATGAGAGAAGTTGCTTTAGACCTACCTCACTCATGTCAATGCTTGACTTTTTGGAGGCCGACCTCCCACCCCACATGTCCTCTTTAACATTTTTTGTTCTCTTGGTTTTGTACCCACCCAAAAAAATTTCATGCTTTGGGTACCTTGAGGTATATCCCCAACCCAAAAAACTCTTATATTATGATTATTATGTTGGTTATTGGCTTCACCCAACAAAATTATATTTAACAATACACATATTCATAGATTTGGTTCCCCATGCTCAATGCTCACCCAAATCTAGCTAGATTTTTGGTTTTTGCCCTTATCCAATCATCGTGTCATCAACCTAGGGTTTCCACTAATATATTCTAACTAGATACTAGAATCTCCTTGACCAAATTTGATGGAAAAATGCATAGAGATCTTCTAGACTCTTAGATATGTATCCTAGCAATTTATTTTAAAACATGCTCATTTATGGTTGGAGATTGATGCTTGATTCCTATAGATAACCACTTAGAGGGACTTGTCATCATCATCATCAACATCATCATCACCATTGTAATAAACCTAATTAGTTATTACAAATGTATTATTATTAGATTAGGATAATTAATTATTAATTATTAAATGACATGTCTATTTATCAATAGACATGTCTATTCCCGTTAAGCCATATTTAATATCGGCCATTCCTATTGTAAAATCATCAATTCAATTATAAAAATATATTTATTATCAAATATGATAATTATGTAAGGATGAATCCTTACAAGTGGTATCATAGCTTTAGGCTCTTGCTCTTGCTCAAGCTCTCAGCATTCATCCTCGGCATCTTCATTCCTCTCACTCTCCATCTCTGGCCTGTTTTATTTTCTCATTCATTGTTCCTCTTTCACTCACACTCTGTTTCCATATAGATTCACTCCATTTTACGCACTCGCTTCCATCTCCAATCCTACTCACCCTCTCCACACTCATTTCCCTACACCACGCTCCTTTCTACATTACTCCACTCTCTCGCATTGCTTGCTGCCAAATCCCTCCTTCCTCTCTTTTTTATTTTCCCTCATACTTCTCATTCTCCTCACCTGTTCACTCCTCTACCACCACTCCATTGTTCTCCCTCTTCCTACCACACACACCTCCCTCTACATTTTCCCATCCCCATTCCACTTCTTCCCACTCTCCTTCGTCCTGCACTCTTCACTCCCACGTACTTCACCACCTTCTCCCCTCTCCTTCCAAGCCACGGCCACTCATCCTCCTCGTTCCTCCGCAACCCTAGCTCTCGTTCCCTCTTTCCACGCCTCCATTCCGTCCATGCAACCCTCATTCCCTCCTTCCTGCCTCCACCTGTAATTCCCGCCTACTCGCAGCTCCACGCATTTCCATTCTCCTCGCCTGCACACATTCCCACACTCGCAACTCCACACATTTCCATTCCACTCGCCCACACCATACCTGCTCTCACTCCACCACCTGTGCACACCCGACCCATCTCCATCCGCCACCTCTCCCTTCGTCAACACTCCCCTCGCTCCTTACCTACAGCCTCTCATCTCCGCGTTGCTCCAACTCCCGCCCTCACGCCCCCTCCGCGCTGCTCTACCCTCCACTGCTCCCACTCCTGCCCTCAAGCTCACGACTTACTTCATCCCATACTCCATCCAACCCTTTCCCACCCCAAGCACCACTCCACCACCCCGTCCCTCCTCCACAATCTACCTCCCGCTCCACTCGCCGCCAACCCCCGCACCTGCATTCTGCGCACTCCCTCCTCGGCTGCTCCCTTCGCCCCTTTTGCCACCTAGGGTTTTAAACCCTAAATATGTCTATTTCAAAAAATAATAATATTATTATTATAACTTAAAAAAAAAACTATATAAAAAATTAAGTTTATATAGTTTTTGTAATAATTATTATTAATTTTTTTTATAAAAACAAAAAGGGAAAAGTTTCAAAAAAAAATCAAACTCTTCTTGAATATTTTGTAGAAGACAAAATGGTCTTCGATGTAGGGGTTCATGCGTTTTTTAAAAGAGCTCAAACAACTCAAGAAATTAAAAAGGAATTTAAAGGAGAGACACGAGAAATAAAAATCACAGAGCTTGAAGGAAAAATATCGGATATCAACGTGGCAACCCAAGTTCTTCATGAAGACATAAAAGAATTAATTGATGAATTAAAAATGTTGATAAACCAACGACAAGAAGAAGAATCTAAGAAGCATGTGGACAAGGAAAAACTAGAGGCACATGCGTCCCACTCCTCAAGTCAGTTGAGGAGGGAGGAAACATTAAATTATATTGATGAGTTAAAGGGAGAAGAATCAGCTACGCCATCTGAAGTCTCAAGCAAGGAAAAATGTGAAGAAACATTAAATGATATTGATGAGTTAAAGGGAGAAGAATCGGCTACACCATTTGAATTCTCAAGCAAGGAAAAACATGAAGCAACATTAAATGATATTGATCAAGTACAACTCAAGATTGCTTTGACACCTATGACGGAACAAGGTACTACAATGACTCCTAAATATTTAAGTAGGGAGGAGTTTGAAGTTGCTACTATAACCAAAAAGGAAGGGACTCTCGAGTTCTTAGTTCAAATAGAGCTGGAAAATACATATGCACTCACGACAAAAGAATGGACTACGACCGTTAAGGAAGAATCTATCACAACTCTCGAGTTCTCAAGACAAGTAGGGTGAGGAACTACCTCTACACACATAACAAAAGAAAGGACTACCAAGGAAAAAGCTAAGTACTCTAGTAAGGAGGAATTCAAGGTCGCTGTTTGTCCTAAAGTTTGTATTGACTACTTAGCACAAAGTTTAGGCACCTCGAATTGAATGAATCTGGATTTTTAATAGCAAAAGAGGAAATTGAAGGAGTGGATGAATGATAAGCCTAAAACACAAACCTATAAGCATATGAAAGAAAATGGTAAACCAGGATGATATAAAAACATGTGTCTACAGACAGTAGCAATGTATGAACCAGCAAACAATGAGTTATGAAATCACAAACTGTTGATCACATAACTAGTAATATTCTTCAGACAAAAAGATATTCTGTAAGAAGAATAACAAACATCGACGTCTGCAATAAGAAACTAGGCCAAAGACACTGTCCATCATAAGATTTATTACATGCCTAAACAATGTTTGCAAGAAAAGAAATCATAAACTGGCTCATGAAATATTTCTCATCGTCAATATATTTCCAAAATACACTAACAGGCTGAAAGAAACTCAGACTGATACTCAACCCTTACAATATAACACAGCCTCTTAGGTTGGAACCTCCTCTTGAATTACAATACAAATGCCCAACTTTATAGAATTTACAAAAGCAGAAAAGATCTTGAATTGGTTTCAAGAGATCTGGAATTGCTAGAATTAAATGGCTTCAAATCTAGAATGATTGATCTAATCATCAAATTGCTGAGTTCGATCACCCTATTTGGCCTTCAAAATGCTGACTTTACCTTCTATGGATACTGGGATGTAATCTACAGTTTCCATAAGATCGGGAAGAAGATTCCTTAACACTGCCAAGTGTTGAGAAAAATACTTTACCTATTGATCCTCTGCCTGGGAATGTGGATCTATTTGCCTGTTTTTAGATGCCCTGGCACTTATGATCTTTGACTATTTAAATTCTTCCTGAAGATGCTCATCGAAATTCTGGAAATTTGGGATTGTTGTAGATAAGGTTGAAAGTGACTCTCAAATATTGCCTTCAAATAAGAAATCTGAGATTGATTTCCATTCTTGCCAAGAAGTACAAATACCCTTTTGATCGCCAATTCAATGCCTAAAAATCTGGAAATGATTTCTCAACTGCGAGTTGATCTTTATCTTTGAAATATGTTGCCAGCTGATCTTTCTCTTTGAAATATGGATTTGCTTATAGATAATCATGTGCTCATTCTGATTTATCACATTATCTACAAAATGGTTTGCCATCACATTATCTACAAAATGGTTTGCCATCGCCGTTATCTGCAATTTCAAAACCATGAGTTTACTTTGACCTCAACCTGTTCATTATGGTGTCACTATTTGGTCCTTTGCAGTTTTAAATGTAATCAATTGATTACGATATGGCATTATTTAAGAGGATTATCCTTTACCCGATGCATTGGATATTTAGAGAAAGAACTCATCAATACCAGACATCAAATTCATTAGTGCTTGGTTCACAACTCTCAGCTCTATGACTTGGGTATAAGATTTTAGATTGAATGAAGGCTTGATCATAGCTGTTGAGAGTATGTAAAGACACATGGCATAAAGAATAGTGCTTAAACCTTGGCACTTGAACACATGGCTGGAGGTGACTCATAAGGCGGCTTTGAATAAGACATAGTTTGAAGTTAAAGAAGATGAATCTGTAGACAACTTAAGATAAAGCATAAACTCAATAATAAAGTGCATAATAGAATGATACTAGATTATGAAAGACACATATGGACTTTATTATGGTTTGGGAAAATTAATAAAGACTATTATTTAAATGTATGCCCCTTTAAATATAAAAAAGGCCCAATTCAAATAATAAGCATTATTATTAAAATATGCCACTTGACTTAGGATTGGAACGAAACCTAAAAATTATAATCAAAAGTAAAAACCCAAAGCTTTATTAATATATAAATTATTTTAAAATCATATGAAACAATTTTAAAATAATTTATTTTTATATTTATTTATATATAAAATCATTTGAGGCTTTGGTAAACTTGTTGAGGAACTATAACATTTCCAAATGCAAACCAGAGATACGCATTACAATCAACCATGATAGAGGCTTGAGGAAGTGAAGTGAGACTGGCCGGATGAACAAAAAATGGGACTTTGGAAAAATATTCCTGAGTTTTGAACTTCTGGCAACGCCTTCCTTTTAATTTTCGATCAATGTGCTACCGAAAACTAAAATTTTGATAGGGAAAATTCTGATACCAACATCGGCTCTGGCTGGGGATGGCATGCTCCTTGCGAGCTACCAAGAGCAAACAGACCCTGTGCTTTCCATCCATTGGGCTATGGAGTCATTTACCACATCTCTGCAACTTTTTCAAACTCTGAACACACACCTCTGAAATGACAAAATACTGCTACAGGCCAACACACTGAAAATAATCTACATGCTTGTATGACGAGCTTATTCTTCCACCTACTCCTACTTCTAATCATCTACTTCCTTTCGATTAGGTAAAATCATGCTTCCAATGAAGCCATACAAATATTTGACTAACTGGTGAAACTTCTGATCTGGAGATGATGAATAAAGGAGCCCATGGAATACCAAAATGCATTTCAAAAGAACCGAAAAGCCAACCTTCATTTGACAAAAACAATCTGACATTTGAATTGCTCAAAGACTCCATATAGTCAACAAACGGATCAATGAAGCTATAAAGAAATACCTCTTGCTCCTGTTTCAGTTGAAGATCAAAAGATCTCTGCATATCCTCTTCCTCATAATGGCTGCCACTTTCAGCTACCTACAAATATGAACATGGTTGCGGACTGATTTCTTTGCTAATCATAGGTTGTTTGATATTGTCTACAGATCCAAGTTGAAGCATGATGAATGCAGGCCTGTTGATTTGCAGAGATGGCTACTTTTCTTCATCAGAGTACTCATCGTATATTGGCTGATTTTTACGAATTCCTAAATTCTGAAAATAAAAAACCTCTGCTTCATGAACATAATTCAGGCATTGGCAATCAAAGGCATCAGGATCATCCTGAATCTGCTCTGGAATTTCTTGGACAATATCAACAACCATGTCATCATGAGAATCAAAAAGCTGATCCTCCTCTTCAATGCTGCCTTCAGATGGATAACTGTCATACATCGGCTCTGGTTGTTCATGGATAATGGAGTGAATTCCTTTATGAACCTGCTGATTAGATTCTGCTACATTACACATATCTGGATCTTGCTTTTTGAGACCATCATCATATTTATCTAAAATTGGTTGATCTCCAATAGTATTTGGGACAACAACTACATCATGACCAAAACTGTTAGAATTGTGTGAATCAATGACAAATGAATCTACAGTTTTGTCATCATAGAAAATTTCTTCATGTTGTTCATCATATGAATCTTCAAAAGAATTACTTTGACTGGAAGAAATCGGGGACCTTTTCTGAGCTAATAAACTCTCATATTTTTCCTCAAGTCCATTTAGAAACTTCTTTAAACAATTGATTTTATCTTCCTCATTAAAAATATTCCAAGTATCCAAATAAGAATATATCGTTGAAGAAGAAGAAACTTGTTCCCATTCATCATTAGAAAATGTACTTATCAAATCTTCAAAATCTTGAAGAGAAATGGGATCTACCTCAAACCTTGTTCTCTTGCTACATGAAGGAATTCGATCAGCAACTGAATCTACCATTTTGAAACAAGTGGAGTCACCAGTTCAATATCGTAGTCACTATGTCACCCCTCGTTCACCATCAAAGACTGGATATATACATCGTGGTTCTTTCTGGGGAAAATAGTCTTCACTTCCGCGTCCCCAGTATGGTCGCCAAAAGATGTTTGTCCTAAAGTTTGTATTGACTGCTTAGCACAAAGTTTAGGCACCTCGAATTGAATGAATCTGGATTTTTAATAGCAAAAGAGGAAATTGAAGGAGTGGATGAATGATAAGCCTAAAACAAAGACCTATAAGCATATGAAAGAAAATGGTAAACCAGGATGATATAAAAACATGTGTCTACAGACAGTAGCAATGTATGAACCAGCAAAAAATGAGTTATGAAATCACAAACTGTTGATCACAGAACTAGTAATATTCTTCAGACAAAAAGATATTCTGTAAAAAGAATAACAAACATCGACGTCTGCAATAAGAAACTAGGACAGAGACACTATCCATCATAAGATTTATTACATGCCTAAACAATGTTTGCAAGAAAAGAAATCATAAACTGGCTCATGAAATATTTCTCATCCTCAATATATTTCCAAAATACACTAACAGGCTGAAAGAAACTCAGACTGATACTCAACCCTTACAATATAACATAGCCTCTTAGGCTGGAACCTCCTCCTGAATTACAATACAAAATTGCCAGACAAAGAAGTAAGTACATTACTAATAGTTGCCTCTATAGATAAGAAAACCATATCAAAACATGCATAATTATCAAAGATCCACATAAAACTAGAAGAGAAAAGGAACACCATCAGATTAGCAGATCTGAAATATACGCCGATTAGTTGTTATGCCTTCATCTACAGAATCATAAGCATGATAATGTTTGAATGGAAATGTGACCAATTATTCCAAGAACTGCAAAACCGTGGCACAGCTATTCGTGAAAAGAATTCCAGCTGCAGCACGCTCATAGAAGATTTGAGGTCGAATATTTTTAGAGCGGGATGACTTGTAATAAACCTAATTAGTTATTACCAATGTATTATTATTAGATTAGGATAATTAATTATTAATTATTAAATGACATGTCTATTTATCAATAGACATGTCTATTCCCATTAGGCCATATTTAATATCGGCCATTCCTATTGTAAAATCATCAATTCAATTATAAAAATATATTTATTATCAAATATGATAATTATGTAAGGATGAATCCTTACAACCATCACCATCATCATCAACGTCTTCATCATCATCGTCACCATCTTCATCAACGTCTTCATCATCATCATCACCATCTTCATCATCATTGTCATCTCTAGGCTCCTCATCAACATCTCCATCACCATCATCTTCTTTGTCATCATCATCATCATGACGATCATCATCAATGTCTTCATCATCATCACCATCTTCATCATCATGACGATCATCATCAATGTCTTCAACATTATTGTCATCTCTAGGCTCCTCATCAACATCTCCATCATCATCATCTTCTTCATCGTCATCATCTTCATCACCATCACCATCACCACCACCATCATCATCAATGTCTTCATCATCATCCCCATCTTCATCATCATCACCCTCTTCATCATCATTGTCATCTCTAGGCTCCTCATCAACATCTCCATCATCATCATCTTATGTATGATCATCATCTTCATCACCATCACCATCACCATCACCATCACCATCACCATCATCATCAAAGTCTTCATCATCATTGTCATCTCTAGGCTCCTCATCAACATCTCCATCACCATCACCATCACCATCACCATCACCATCATCATCAACGTCTTCATCATCATCCCCATCTTCATCATCATCCCCATCTTCATCATCATTGTCATCTCTAGTCTCCTCATCAACATCTCCATCATCATCATCTTTTTCATCATCATCATCTTCATCACCATCACCATCACCATCATCATCAACGTCTTCATCATCGTCCCCATATTCATCATCATCACCATCTTCATCATCATTGTCATCTCTAGGTTCCTCATCAACATCTCCATCATCATCATCTTCTTCATCATCATCATCTTCATCACCATCACCATCACCATCATCATCAACGTCTTCATCATCATCACCATCTTCATCATCATTGGCATCTCTAGGATTCTCATTAACATCTCCATCATCATCATCATCACCATCACCATCTTCATCATCATCATTAACTCTAACTCTAACCCTAATTCAATTTCCTTCTATAACTCTAGCCCTAACCTTCACCCAAAACCTAGCACTAAACCATCTTCTTCATCATCACCATCACCATCACCATCACCATCACCATCACCATCATCATCAACGTCTTCATCATCATCATCATCATGAACATCTTCATCATCATTGTCATCTCTAGGTTCCTCATCAACATCTCTATCGTCATCATCTTCTTCATCATCATCATCTTCATCACCATCACCATCACCATCACCATCATCATCAACGTCTTCATCATCATCACCATCATCATCATCATACATGCCCGATCGACAATTTTGCAAATTTGACCCCATGTGCAAAAATTGCACTCCCTTACTGAGCAAAACCCTAGTTTCCAAAATGGACGTACAAGATGACACCTGGGCCATGGGACCAGAGGAGAGGGGCACCCTTAGAACTATCCCGACGTTTTGAATCTAACAGAGTCGACGGTTTGTCAATCCGAGCCACAGTCATCATTCTATGGCTCGTTCCGTCTCGCATCCAAAAGGCCTTCAGGGACCCCAATGTGAAGGCCATGCAAATTCGCTCAAGGGGGGCATTTCTCGTTCAGAGCACCCCGGGCATGCGTGGCCACCGTGGACAGGTCCACCATGGCCACGTGGACCTGTGGGAGCTGATGGAATCCAAGTCCACTTGTCGGTTTGGGTTCCGTGGACCCGGAGCAAATCCCCAAAGTGTCCCTGAACGGCCCTGGGGTGCCCGACTAGAATGCCTATAGCAGCCAAACCGTGCCTCCGTTCGTGAATCCGTCAATTCCGGTGGGTCCGAGATGCCGAGTTTCAGCTAGGGGACCCCCCACAGTGTGCCTCTAAGACCCGGAAGCGGTGCCAATGGGCCATCTCCGGAGCTAGGGTTTTGCTCAGTGAGGGCCATTGCAAATTCGCTCAAGGGAGCCATTTCTCGTATGGAGGCCCCCGGGCATGTGTGGCCACCGTGGACAGGTCCACAATGGCCACATGGATATGTGGGAGCCAACGAAATCCAAGTCCGCTCATCGGTTTGGGTTCCGTGGCCCCAGAGCAAATCCCTAAAGTGTCCCTCAACGACCCCGGGGTGCCCGACTAGAATGCCCGTAGCAGCTAAACCGTGGCTCCGTTCGTGAATCTGTCGATTCCGATGGGTCTAGGGCACCAAGTTTCAGCTAGGGGCCCCCCCATAGCGTGCCTCAAAGACCCAGAAGCAGTGCCAATGGGCCATCTCGGGAGCTAGGGTTTTGCTCAGTGAGGGCCATTCCAAATTTGCTCAAGGGGGCCATTTCTCGTCCGGAGGCCCCCAGGCATGCATGGCCACTGTGGATAGGTGGACGTGGCCATTGTGGACCTGTCCACGGTGGCCACGCACGCCCGGGGGCCTCCGGATGAGAAATGTCCCCCTTGAGTGAATTTGCAATGGCCCTCACTGAGCAAAACCCTAGCTCCGAAGATGGCCCATTGGCACCGCTTTCGGGTCTTTGAGGCATGCTTTGGGGGGTACCCTAACTGAAACCCGGTGTCCTAGACCCACCGGAATCGACCTATTTGCGAACAGAGCCACAGTTTGGCTGCTACGGGCATTCTAGTCAAGCACCTTGGGGTCGTTCATGAACACTTTGGGGATTTGCTCCGGTACCACGGAACCCAAACCGACGAGCAGAATTGGATTCCGTTGGCTCCCACAAGTCCATGTGGCCATTATGGACCTATCCACGGTGGCCACGCATGCCCAGGGGCCTCCGGACGAGAAATGGCCCCCTCGAGCGAATTTGCAATGGCCCTCACTGAGCAAAACCCTAGCTCCGGAGATGGCCCATTGGAACCGCTTCCGGGTATTTGAGGTACACTGTGGGCAGTCACCTAGCTGAAACTCGGCGTCCCGGACCCACCGGAATCGACGGATTCGCGAATGGAGCCACGGTTTGGATGCTACGGGCATTCTAGTCGAGCACCCCGGGGCCATTTAGGGACAATTTGGGGACATGCTCCGGGGCCACAGAACCCAAACCGGTGAGTGGACTTGGATTCCGTCGGCTCCCATAGGTCCATGTGGCCATGGTGGACCTGTCCACGGTGGCCACGCATTCCCGGGGGCCTCTGGACTAGAAATTCCCCCCTTGAGCGAATTTGTAATGGCCCTCAATGAGAAAAACCCTAGCTCTGGAGATGGCCCATTGGCACCGCTTCCGGGTTTTCGAGGCACACTATGAGGGCTCCCCTAGCTGGAACCCAGCGTCCCGGACCCACCAGAATCGATAGATTCGCGAATGGAGCCACGGTTTGGCTGCTACGGGCATTCTAGTCGAGCACCCCGGGGCCATTCAGGGACACTTTGGGGATTTGCTCCGGGGCCATGGAACCCAAACCGATGAGCGGACTTGGATTTTGTTGGCTCCCACAGGTCCACGTGGCCACGATGGACCTATCTACGGTGGTCACGCATGCCCGGGGGCCTTCGGACGAGAAATGGCCCCCTTGAGCGAATTTGCAATGACCCTCACTAAGCAAAACCCTAGCTCTGAAGATGGCCCATTGGCACCACTTGCGGGTCTTCAAGGCATGCTGTGGTGGGTCCCCTAGCTGAAACCCGGCATTCCAGACCCACCAGAATCGACAAATTCGCGAACGGAGCCACAGTTTGGCTGCTACGGGCATTCTAGTCAGGCACCCCGTGGTCGTTCAAGGACACTTTGAGGATTTGCTTCGGGGCCACAAAACCCAAACCGGTGAGCGGACTTGGATTCCGTCGGCTCCCATAGGTCCACGTGGCCATTGTGGACTTGTCCAAGGTGGCCATGTATGCCCGGGGGCTTCGGACGAGAAATGGCCCCCTTGAGCGAATTTGCATGGCCTTCACATTGGGGTCAAATTTGCAACCTAGAGATGACAATCATGATGGAGATGTTCATGATGATGATGAAGACATTGATGATGATGGTGATGGTGATAATGAAGAAGATGGTTTAGTGCTAGGGTTTGGGTGAGGGTTAGGGCTAGAGTTATAGAAGGAAATTGAATTGGGGCTAGAGTTAGAGTTAATGATGATGATGATAATGATGGTGGTGATGATGAAGACGTTGATGATGATGGTGATGGTGATGGTGATGGTGAAGAAGATGGTTTAGTGCTAGGGTTTGGGTGAGGGTTAGGGCTAGAGATATAGAAGGAAATTGAATTAGGGTTAGAGCTAGAGTTAATGATGATAATGAAGATGGTGGCGATGATGAAGACATTGATGATGATGGTGATGGTGATGGTGATGGAGATGAGGAACCTAGAGATGACAATGATGATGAAGATGTTCATGATGATGATGATGGTGATGATGATGAAGACGTTGATGATGATGGTGATGGTGATGGTGATGATGACGAAGATGGTTTAGTGCTAGGGTTTGGGTGAGGGTTAGGGATAGAGTTATAGAAGGAAATTGAATTAGGGTTAGAGTTAGAGTTAATGATGATGGTGGTGATGATGAAGACGTTGATGATGATGGTGATGGTGATGGTGATGGTGATGGTGATGATGAAGAAGATGGTTTAGTGTTAGGGTTTGTGTGAGGGTTAAGGATAGAGTTATAGGAGGAAATTGAATTAGGGTTAGAGTTACAGTTAATGATGATGATGAAGATGGTGGCAATGATGAAGATGTTGATGATGATGGTGATGGTGATGGTTATGGTGATGATGGAGATGTTGATGAGGAACCTAGAGATGACAATGATGATGAAGATGTTCATGATGATGATGATGGTGATGATGATGAAGACGTTGATGATGATGGTGATGGTGATGGCGATGATGAAGAAGATGGTTTAGTGCTAGGGTTTGGGTGAGGGTTAGGGCTAGAGTTATAGAAGGAAATTGAATTAGGGTTAGAGTTAGAGTTAATGATGATGATGATGGTGGTGGTGGTGATGCGGACGTTGATGATGATGGTGATGGTGATGAAGATGATGATGATGATGACGAAGAAGATGTGATGATGGAGATGTTGATGAGGAACCTAGAGAGGACAATGATGATGAAGATGTTCATGATGATGATGATGGTGATGATGAAGACATTGATGATGATGGTGATGGTGATGGTGATGGTGATGGTGATGGTGATGGTGATGGTGATGGTGAAGAAGATGGGTTAGTGCTAGGGTTTGGGTGAGGGTTAGGGATAAAGTTATAGAAGGAAATTGAATTTGGGTTAGAGTTAGAGTTAATGATGATGATGAAGATGGTGATGATATTGATGGTGATGGTGATGGTGATGGTGATGGTGATGATGAAGAAGATGGTTTAGTGCTAGGGTTTGGGTGAGGGTTAGGGCTAGAGTTATAGAAGGAAATTGAATTAGGGTTAGAGTTAGAGTTAATTATGATGATGAAGATGGTGGTGATGATGAAGACGTTGATGATGATGGTGATGGTGATGGTGACAATGATGGTGATGATGAAGAATATGGTTTGTGCTAGGGTTTGGGTGAGGGTTACGGCTAGAGTTATAGAAGGAAATTGAATTAGGGTTAGAGTTAGAGTTAATGATGATGATGATGATGATGATGATGATGATGATGATGAAGATGGTGCTGATGGTGATGGTGATGGTGATGGTGAAGAAGATGGTTTAGTGCTAGGGTTTGGGTGAGAGTTAGGGCTAGAGTTATAGAAGAAAATTGAATTAGGGTTAGAATCAGAGTTAATGATGATGATGAAGATGGTGATGATGATGATGGTGATGGTGATGGTGATGGTGAAAAAGATGGTTTAGTGATAGGGTTTGGGTGAGGGTCAGGGCTAGAGTTATAGAAGGAAATTGAATTAGGGTTAGAGTTAGAGTTAATGATGATGATGAAGATGGCAATGATTATGATGGTGATGGTGATGGTGATGGCGATGATGAAGAAGATGTGATGATGGAGATGTTGATGAGGAACCTAGAGATGACAATGATGATGAAGATGTTTATGATGATGATGGTGGTGGTGATGATGAAGACATTGATGATGATGGTGATGGTGATGGTGATGGTGATGATGAAGAAGATGGTTGCTAGGGTTTGGGTGAGGGTTAGGGTTAGAGTTATAGAAGGAAATTGAATTAGGTCATTTCTCTAATGTACATTTTATATTAATTGTATGGCTTGGTCTAAGGTGGTGCTCTCAAATAGCTATTTAATTATGAAATATTTAACAAGACATGAATTAAATTTAAGATAAGTGTAGTGTTGAATATAGTGAGCATTGAGCATGGGGAACCAAGTCTATGAATATGTGTATTTTTAAATATAATTTTGTTGGGTGAAGCCAATAACCAACATAATCAACATAATATAAGAGTTTTTGGGTTGGGGATATACCTCAAGGTACCCAAAGCATGAAAATTTTTGGGTGGGCACAAAACCAAGAGAACAAAAAATGTTGAAGAGGACATGTGGGGTGGGAGGTCAGCCTCCAAAAACTCAAGCATTGAAATGAGTGATGTAGGTCTAAAGAAACTTCTCTCATACCAAATGAGAGAAGTGATGGGTAGGTCTCTAGGTCTCTAAAGCAGCTTCTCTCATACCAAATGAGGTAGGTTTAAAGCAACTTCTTTTGTGGAGTGGTGTTGCATTTTGAAGTTCCCTTGGCCATTGTGTTCTAGTTGCATACGGTTGGTTTTGGCTATTTGTTCCCCATGTTAGGAGTTTTTCTTTTTTTTCTTTAACTTGTGTGTAGAGCTCTATGCATTCATCTAAAATTTTCCCAATCTATCTATCCAAGTGTCATTATCCAAGATATATCTACATATTCATACACATAAATGGAAAGTGAGAAAGGAGAGAATGTAACTTTAGAGCCACCAATAATTAACCTTTTATTAATCCCTAACAAATATTTACTTTTACAATGTATACCTCTAGTCAACTCTTTATCCTAGTTGACTAGTTGACACAAGGGATGGGTCTCTAGACCTCGAGCATGGTGATTAAAAAATATAAAGGTTATTAGGACCTAAATGAATATCTGCATGCTCATGAGCCATGAACAAGTCCTTGAATCACTACACAAGCTCTCTAAACGGGATACATGGCCTTTGTTTTGGATATGGATTCCATTTGGAGGTTTTGTGCACTAAGGATGGGTCTTTAGGAATTGACAATGATAAGGTGAGGACATATGAGGCCTCAAATCGAATATAAATGTTTAAAGGATATTATCCATCAAGATTCTCTCAACCCCCAGACATGCCCTCTAAAAGAATTTTTTTATCTTTGAGTGTGTTATGGGTTCCTACATGAGGTTTTGACTACTAAGGATGGATCTTGGCGTCTTGACCATGGTTGAGGTGATGACAATGAGGTTCATATGACTCCAATGAATCTTCCATGGATCACGGGGTAAAATGATATCTTGAACCATTGAGTTGACTATGTTCAATATGTGTCTTAACGTCAAAAAATCCAAGATACTTAAATTACAAAGAGTGATTATCAATATTACCAAAACATTGAAGACATTATCAACACTAAGGGTCTATGCCAACTTGTGCAAGTAGTAGTTCAACACATTAACCATGCTTTCATTAAAGGCACATACTAACACACAAAGAATGATCCATATGTAACTACATTAACAATTCTATTTTATTGCTCAATCCAATTGCACCTATGCACACCCCTCATGTTTGAACTAATTCAAGTGATATGGTTAACCCTTCCATCCAAGTACACATATGAACTTCTCATATATCTAGGTTAATTTGATATAATATGTGATGCAATGCTTGTTAGAATTGACTATTATAACCATTACAAGGTTAAGTATGGGAAGTCATCGTCTCCTATTTATTTTTTTGTAGCCCTAAAGTCACAACACTTTGTAATGTAAATATCACTCCTTAGTTTGCTTGGTTAGGTATGTTGTTGCTAAAAGGAAAAGATTCAAGACTACAAGGGACTCATATTGAGGTCACTTGGTGTCTAGAAATAACATCTATATGTATGTGAAAACTTTTCCATAACATTGTTATTGAAGACAAAATCATATATGCAAAAATGTAATCAAAGACAAAGTCATATAGACAAGTGCAGATCCATCTATTAATATGCAAAAATGATCCAATCATGTACACATTTTGGAAAAATGGAACATCATTCCCAACGTCTATATAATGGCAACTCATTCCTTGTACAAATAATGGCAATTTGTGCCCTATACAAAATATGGCCCATGGTGCCCTAAACAAAATCTGGCAACTCGTGCCCAAAATGCCACATCATGGCTAGTGTACATAGGAGGGTCTCTCAATCCTCCTGCCCACCCTCAGAGCTCCCGGGTGCATCTCCAAAATCGATCTTCCTCTTCTTCATGCTAGAGGAAGCTGGGTCCTTCGAGCGTCTTGGACCACGTCCCCCTGAGCTCTGAAACGAAAACAATAATATGTCAACTTTTCCTGGCAATTATACAAGTATAAAACATAATTTAAAAATAAAAATAGTTTTCAAATCTTAGATAACTCACCACATGCGAGACTGTAAGTCGTGAGGGGGTCTCCCTCCTCCGTGCTCCTAGTCTCTCAGCAATGCCACCTTGCAACATTTAAAACAATCAGATAAATGATGAAATTAGATGCATATAGTAATTTTCGTTAAAATTCAACGAGATTTTCATAAACTAGTCAATCTCACCGTGAACACAACCCGCTGGTCTTCAGGGTTGGCGGATGGAGCAGTCGACTGGACAACCTGCTCCGATGATAGGGTGGACGGTATAGGGGAGGATGTAGCCACATCGACGATAGATACACCACTGGGGGGCATAGTGGAAGAAGGGGGGGTGGCAGAAGGAGGCATGGATTGGGGTGGGCGAAGTGGAGGTGCACGTCTAGGGCTATAAAGCCCAACTGGCTGTAGTATGGATCGGGGCATCCTAGAAGGAGAAGCGAGTGTGGTGGGGGAATGTTGGGGGGGTGAGGTCTGTGTTGCGGTGGAGGGATGGGTGACTGTGGATGGGTGGTGTGTCGTGGTCAGATGGGGGAGGGTGGGAACATGGGAAAGTGATACAGAGGTGGAGCTAGATATGAAACGTAAGGGGGAGGTGGATGGAACTGTGGTGCTATATAGGAGGGGGGGATGGATGGAAGGGGGTGGGGAATGGGGCATGTATTCCAGGGGATACAATTGGTATATAAGGTGGTCGAAAGGCCGGGGAGGGAGGAATAATGACACTACCAAGCTAAGGTGCTTGCACTTGCATACAAATTTATAACCTCATAGTTTAATATAGAAAAATATAAATATACATGGATAAGTCATCATATTTGAAATTAAATTTATGCTTTAATACACATGATACCTGCGCACGTGGAGATCTGCTAATCCCCGGTGGCGATGGTTGGCCGTTGGAGCCTGCGGACACCTGTGCGAACACTACAATTTTAGATTGAAGTTATAAAAACAATATTAACAATATTAAACACAATGAAAATGAGAATGACAACGATGGTACTTAAAAAACATGACTGTAATTAATTTATATTCAAGTTAGATGATAGTGGTTTGAAGGGCTTTGGACATTACATAACGTTTTTACTGTATTGGTGCAGTCCATTTGTTCAAGACTTGGTTAAGAACATGGTTGTGGGGATCGTGTCCCTTGAACCACAATGGATTGGGCCCATGATAGGAACAAATGACCCATTATGTCATGATTCATTGAAGATAATGTGGCAAAGAAGGTTGACAATTTATGCTTGAAGTGTTTGATGGTCAAAGTTGTCATTGATATTCAATATTCTGAAAGGATAGAAGGTGGCATGGCATGAAATTAAAATTAAATAAGGTGACATGGCATAGAAGGTGACATGGTGAGATTTTCCTTTTCTAGAGTCATCCCCATGAGTAGGTGAGATTTTCCTTTAGCCCTAGAGAGATACGCAGTGCCTCATAAGCGGATAGATTCATGTCCATTTACAAATTTGAATTGGAAACCTATGTAATGTGTTTGGGTTCTTGATGAAGAGTTCCTAGGTTTTGATGTCTTCTTATAGATTTGTAGTTTCCTACAATCTTGATTCACCCAGTGGAAAAGTATTTGCATCCCTGGAGTGAGGATCTTGAGTCCCTTTATTTCCATAACATTTACATCATCAAATAAAATGGCATCTCATTGTTTCAATTTGCAAAGAGGTGCTAAATAGAAATTAAGTTAGTGTGCATGTTATTTAATACACTTTAGAGTGTTGATTGTTAGAAAAAGGAAGAAAGAGAAATCTTTTTCATGAGTAACTTACTTACAAGCTTGAATGTGCCATGTTCTTTTGCATTGAATGAGTAATTATGTGTTCTTGATTGAATCTCTATGTTGTCAGAATGATATCACTTGATTGAAATCATAGAAATCTTGGGTGAAATGAGTTAAATGAGTATTCTTGATGCCAAATGTTTTACCAAGTTGTATTTGAATCAGGATAATAGTAAGGCCCCATAGACCATATTTGTAAGATTATTGCTCTTCCTTATGGGCCTTACATCATTTTCAAAAACTTTAGTGACAATACATGTGATAAGTTGTTTTACGTTGTTTATATGTCTTTCCTAATAGCATGTTCTAGGAGTAGTAGTATGATTACTTTCAGTCTCAAATATTAGAATAAATTGGAAATCCCATGATAATAAACTAGGGTAATAAGGACATGAGAAACATCAAGTTCTTGAATTTCTAGAAGCTTGGCCACTATGATTCTCTTTTTCCCGAGAGTTTTGTACAATGTAGTGAAAATTCTTAGCAATAAATAGTTTTCCTATTGGTCTCGGTGGATGCAAAAGTGACAAGTACATCTCAGTGAACTCAATTGATGCAACAAAGTTAGCAGAAGCATATAAGTGATTTGACCACCTTTACCATTAAAAGAACCTATTAGTAAAATACGGAGGAAAGTGATAATTATCATGGTAATATATTCTCAAAGTTTAAGCTTGAAGAACACATGGCATAAGGACATGGCAGCAAAGGTTGATTTGGTGGACAAAGTGATGGGCATTGGAGCCATTGGCACACCTATTGAGCTAAGAGTCAAATGACCCATACTGTGGTCATTTGAAGATGATTTGGACAAGGAGAGTACATGGAAAAGATAACTTGGATGAAATGGTGACAAATGACAAAGCATCAATAACACACATGGCATTGATCAAGCACAGGGAGAGAAAGCAAGCATTGGATGGTAGTCTAAGGATGAAGGACACTGCGGGCATCACCAAAACCCCAGTTGCGGGCTCATCATTGGTCAAGTAAGAATGACAGTGTAATACCCCCAATTCGACCCTTAGGATATATTAGCCTTAAAGGTAAATAATGCGTACAGGTGATGTATGTTTTCCTAGCGTGGAGCTCAAGGCCAAGGCCCCGCTAGTGAAAGCCGAATTTTATTTAAAGGGAAAGTATTTGATATTTTGATACCATGTGCTCTTAAGCCATGGAAATTGTAATAGGATGTAAATAAACATCATGCAATATAAAATCCCAAAACTGGCTACGGAGGCAACGAATGAGAAGGGGCCACGTGTATCCACTAGGGAGTGGTGAGGGGGCTATGGGAGTGAACCATAGGTTGCCATATGTCATTATGAGAACCCTTTTGACTCCCCTAGAGGGCATTTATTCATGTTGTAAGAAAATGGTTGAAGAATTAAGTCAATGACTTTGATGGAGTATGGGCAGCCCTGAATTCGTATGGGTAGGTATGGGCTCTTTTGACTTGTCCCACAAGTCACTCTACATCTTGGGGGTTGCTCCATCCTTATCCCCATTCCATTGTGGAAGTATGGGACATCTTTCTCCACCCAAAAACGAGCTCCCAACAGGGAGAAAACCGAAAATCGCGACTGTGAGAGAACCCACGTTTTGGGAAGCCAAAAACGTCCCGATTTGGTATTGGACTGAGAAATCCAATGGGGGATCCATTGGTGGGAACCTTGGGGCGAATTTGGGAGCAATAGCTACCCCAAAAGCCATGGGAAAACCCAGTTTTAATGGCCCAGAAAATCAGTGACGGATTTGGGTTGTTTGTGACAGATTTGTGAGAAATCCGATTGTGGATATATGAATAGAGGATGGGATTGCTGAGTCTAGTTTTGAAGGGTATGTGGCTCTGGGTTTGAGCTCAGTGGACTAGCATCCTCCTCCATCTCCTATTGCATGCTTGAGAAACCCGACTGTGTGTTGGCTTAGCATGGCTGTTTGATTGAAACCCTGACTGTGAGTGAGCCATCTAGTTCCTCCTTAGTGGATACACAGCCCAGCTCGGGGGTGATCTCTCAGCCGAAAGAATACAGTATGGACAGAGATCTATGGTTGGGTGGAACGTTTCTCTCACGTAGCCAGTCGTTGGATATCGCATTGCAAGATAAGTGCTCCCCGTGACTTTAATTTGGATATATATATCTGGATTCTGCAATGTGTTATTTGAATGATTATTCTTCATGTTAATGAAATTGAAATGAAGTCTGTGCATGGCATACGAATGAGAATGGGTCTCTTTATGTTGAATCATTCTCTGCTATGGTAAATATGTTATGCAATTACGGTCTGTTTGTGTGCTTGCTAGTATGTTCATCCGCTGTGTTTATATTGAAACGAATCTGCATATAGAAGTAATAAAATGTTAGTTATTTATGTGCAAAAATATTGGGCTAATTTTACCAAAAGCCCGGTATGTTGTTAATGTTTCCCTCCCTGTTGTTCTATGGAGAAGGGGACATTACAGACAGATTTTGGAAATTTCTCTCCCATTTCTATAATCATTAGAGGTCTAGGATGCCTAAAGTGAACATGAACAGATGTTTCTAGTTTTCTTAGGTTTTCATGTTTTATAAGGTTTCATTTTTGTTTGGTTGGATTATATGAATTTATAGTTCTCAAATAAATTAGACAATATGATAAACACTACTGTAAAATACGATGATAATATGGTAATTACTCAGTGCTAATTAATTTGTAATTACTAAACACAAATTACTGGTAACAGGATCTAATTATTCAAAGCAAAGAAGTTACCGGTGTGTATGGTGCCGCAATCTCCTCTGATGCTGCCATGGCTCGGTTGAGATCAAAGGAACCGATGTCCTCCCACCTAGAGGATGGAGACTGGGCCCTGAATAATTGTACATTAAAACAAATCAAATCAACAATGTGTAATTCAAAGTTAAATATATTAAACAATACAATATCAAATAAAATACAACAAATACTTGAACATTAAATAAAACAATAGCAAACCTGATCCATGAAGCTCCCTGTGGCATGCTGCTGCATACCATGGCAAGAATGACCATAGTGAGAACAACGATGTGCCGTTGTTACTGTAGAACTAGAAGGCCCCGCCTGGGTTCCACCTGTACCTGGCATGTCCCGGCCACCACCCATAGACGGTGCAGCCGTGTCTGTCTGGTCGATGTCCTCCTGGATCTGTGAAGACATAGCCACAAATGTGGTATGTCTAAGCAAATGATGTGTCGCATGCCTAACTGAGACATCAATCTCATCTAGGCCGCTACCAAACCAGGGTGGCTAAGGAGGGGGCTTTGGCTCTCTCCTAGGTGCAGGGGGTCCTCTAAGTGGGTTGCGGCGGGCCTCAAGTCGATCTTGGGCAGAGCCAAGACCAACACCTTGAAACTCAGTGATGTCAAAATAGTTGACATGGTATCCTCGCTCAAACTCAACCCACAATTTACGAAGGAAATACTGTGGGACCTCCAAATTGTTGCACGGGGGCCTGTCAAATACCATGAACCATCTCTTTCTCCAGTTATGTCTCCATGGTTGGTAAATACACCAGTCCATGCAAACTCGTTTCCTCGTCACAGCTGGAGGCTGTCCTGTCGAGCGAACTATGAATTTGCTATACAACTAGGCTTTGGTGATGTTGAGATCTTTTATCTGGTCTTTGGACATCCCAATGGAGTAGTATTCCCTCATTCGAGCCATGTATTGGCTCAAGTTTGTTATCTCACTGTGTGCAATATTGATTGATTCAATAATGTTTTGCAATGATGAAGCCAAGGAAACCCGAGATGGTTCCTTGGTGCTCTTCAATTCATCGCTCAATACCCTCAATTCAATTAAATATTGGTGTAATTGATCTTCAGGGTTTTCATTTGGTTCATTGTCCTTTCCAATGTTGTCTTCTGAAGGTTGGGTTTCATTGGTTTCATCTGATGGTTCAAGTGTGTTTGTCATCTTGTTAGGTGTAGATGGCCTGCAATGAAATTATCTTGGTTTTTTAATGGATTGTAAATTTTTTTTTAAATTAAAATTGAATTGGAAAACAAACAAAAAAAAAAACCAATTCGTGCTTTGTTGAGCACCTACCTAGAGAAATTGTTGGCAAGGTGGTGTAGGGGCATTGTGTTGGCGTTGAGGGGGACTTGTGTGCTCCAGGACGCGCTCATGGGGTGCCTTTGTGTGCTCGTGGGATGGTTCTGTGCGCTCGCGGGTTTGTCGAAAATGACAAACCCGTGGGCTCTATTTTTTTCTATAAAAAAATAGGGGCGACGCGTGCGCGCACCTTTTGTCCACGTGGGCTCAACCATGTGGACGTTTGGCATTGCCGAAGCAGGGACGCATGCACGCATTTGGATGCGCGTGCGTGTCTATTTGTTTTTTCCGCTCATGTGCTGTTGTTGCGGTCTTTTTGGGTACCAGCTTCATGCGGGTACCCTATAGTTATGAAAAATTGGACAAGCACAAAGTACAACTCATGCAATTGGTAGAGAAGGCCATCTAGAAGGATGGACTTCAAGAGGACAAGCTAAATCAAATGGTGACTTAACTATTCAAGGTGACCTAGAAGCAAAGCAAGGGCCTCACATCCAAAACCAATATAATATTTAACCCAAAACAAAGGGGAAATAAAAAGCTAAAAAAGAGAGCCTAGAAACAAAGAAACAATGAGCAAAGTATGAAACCTCAAGGAAAACAAGCTTATTCATTATGCTTGACCAATTATTGTTATAAAAGGTTACAATGGGTTTACTAATGAATGCACATAGTTTGATTGTTTTATAGAAAACTAAATACTAATGCACATAATCCAAAGGATAACTAACTAATCATACTTGTACAACCAGACACACAATAATTAATATTTGAAAATAATTAATATTTGGAAAAGAGAAAGAGTCATTTAAAAATTAGTCATTAACGTGAGAGCCACCATTTTTTTGTATGGCTATACTATATTTAACAAGCTTGGTTCATAATGTAGACCAACTTTTAATTCGTACAAATTAACTTGAGGTTAATTCAAACCTCTACATGATCCATTATATCATCAACAATTTTAATCCACATGCACCATCTTTAGCCATCACGGTGGCCTTGAAAGTTGACTGCGGAAGATCAACACTGGAGCAATCACCAGCGCTTCTCTCGAGCCACGCATTGCTATGGAGGACAGCGTGGATTGACAGGCGACATTACAGGGTTTTCTAACTGAGAAGAAGCAAACGTTTCAGGCAGTGTTGATGGATTGGAACAGTCTATCCTTTCATGCCGACTCCGTGTATTGCCTTCAGGGTTTTTCTGTCTCTAATTCCCATGTTCAACTTCCCTCTTGGCGCGTTTGCCAGTCTACGATGATTGGTTTGGTGTTTGTTGAAACGACTCTGCACGATGGCTTCAGGATGCTATTGGTGCCAAACGTTTCATCTCTATGCCTCTGTCTGTGCTTTGCCCAATGGGCCATTAATATTATTTGTTGCTGCGTTGGTATGGATTGTAGATGCCCTCTCTCTCTCTCTCTTCGGCAGCCGCGTCCAGAAGCTAGGGTTTGGGTTTTGTATACATTTTTTTTTGTGTCCATGGCATTCGTGCATGTCGCTGGATGCCATTCTCCCTCCAAGAAAACAACTGCCTGCAAGTCGCTGGATGCCATTCTCCCTCCATCATTGCTTTCTGTCCATGGCAGTCGTGCGTGTATTGGCTTCTCTGTCATCCTTACAGACTCACTGTCCCTACCATCTCTTCTGTGTTCTGGCCGTTGGGCCGTTTCGCTCTTCGTTGGGTGGTGGCCTCCTAGTCGCTGCTTGTCTCCACGCTGCCCTCAATCCTGTCATCACCTGGTGCTGCGCTTTTATAAAAGTTTGGGGAGAGTTGGTGTAGATAAGTAGGAATGTATTTTTTTTAAAGTTCATTGAATATAGTTTGGGTGGTTGGGAGGAATGATTGTTAAGCCCCTATATAATGATTGAGTGGATTATGAAATTGGGTCATACCTTGATTCTCTAAAATAGGTGTTGAAAAAAAAAATGTAGGAATGGTATTCAATGATAATGGGAAATGGCAACATATGGGATAAAAAGCTTTTTGGATATTTATTTAATTATAGGAGAAATAGAGAATATTGGACATTTTTTGGGGGGAGGGGGAGTGACTTTGACCTTTCAAAATGGAGAATATTGGACCTATTTTTTGGGAGAGATGTCCAAGAGAGAAATCTCAACTTTATGATCTCAGACAGGGCAATGACAATAATGAACGTATATATCTGACAATTTAATAGACCCCATGAAATCGACATTTTTTAACTAACATGACGCAAAAGCATTGACTTGTTGAAACTTCAATCGACTATCGAAAGGGTGAAACAACAACATATTTTTCCAAATGAAATATGGACATGATCAATGCGACGAGTTGAATGCAATGATGTCAACTACCAGACATAACGGTGCCCAAACTAAAAGACAACCAATCCCCCAAAACTAGATTTGACCGCAATACTATAACTGTCATAATGAAACTTGGCGGATCTGTCGAATGGTTCATACAACTACGAAAATGATGGAACGAGATATGGACACGACAAGTACATCATCCTGAACATAATAGTGAAAACATAATGGTAAATTAACAAAAATTAAAACCTTCGATTTAGTTGCTATATTCCGACACTTCAAAATCATATAGATGTTGAGAATCAACACACTCCAAAAGAGTGAGTTGATTCCCAACCTTTTTGAGATTGTGAAACATGCAGTTTGTTATTGGCCCATGAGACATTCATAAGTGGCTAAGAAGTTAAAGCCCCGTGGTTATCTTGAGATTACAATTCTTTCTTATTACTTGAGTCCAACACTCCTCATTCAAACATTAAAACACTCCTCATTCAAACATTAAAGCGTTGTTGAAGCTTGAGGAACTCAAGGACAAAGTATTCAATACCTTAACATACCTCGTTAGATGGTGGAATATTTTACTCGCAAATTAGATTAAAGAAAAATTCTTTAAAACTTTTGGACAGGTTAAGTCTCTTAACGCTATTATTCCAAACCAATTTTTTTAAACGTAAAATTAAATAACATTCCGAGTAAGTCTGTTGTATTTCACTTGCATTGTATAAGAGGTCAATGCCACATACGACTCACAAAGTGGTTAATTAACTTGCACACCTAGTTGGTTTCCTCTTTGTTAGAGTATGCATAATGGAAGAGTAGTCCCACCAAGTCCAAATCCAATCAAATCATATTGATCCATTTCAATTTTTTCATCTAATTTTTTTTTTTTTCATTAAGGTTATCGAGGGAATACATGGTTAAACATTTCAATACATTGTTAAATTTCAATGTAACACATACTATTAAACATATTTGTTTTTGTGAAAATTCGAGTGAATATGTGTTTTTGAATATTATAAAAGGTTGTAGTTAAGGCATGACAATATATTGCAACTTATTTTTGAGCAATTGTGAGCTTCATAGGAGCATTGTAGTTGACACTTGCAACACTTGTCTAAGGTCCATGGTACTGCAATTAATATTGACGATACTTCATCTAAACTTGTAAATTCAAACATGTGGTATTCAACTGAAACATGTGGTATTATCATATTTCGTATCAATAATATGCATGTTATTACACGTGGTATGTGTGTTTGGTGATTAACAACAGAGTAGTATATGGAACAACCAAAATGCCTTCGTTCGCCAGAATCTCGCAGAGGAACAATTGTTCATATACAATTTCCACTACTCAAATCACAATTTCGATAATTTAGGCAGTTCCAAAATCCATCATTTAGTCTATATCATGTATTTCTGATTGTTGAAATTGCATATTTGCAAATCTTGCAATTTTCAAGTAAGATTTTGGTTCTAAAACCCCCGAAAAAACGGGGCATTTTAGTTGTTCTTTATCCTACGCGATTAACAACCAAGAAGCTAAAAATCTTATACTCCAAGAAGATATACTCCATTGATATACAGTCAGACGTCTCTTTTATTTTGGCTTGAATGTAATAAAAAATCCCTCTCTGCTAGGGTTAATTTAATTGAATGTTTTAACATTCCTTTTTGTGTATTACTTATTCATGGTTAACTAGCTACTACATTCATGCATGAGTATGCATTATTTGTGCTTCATTTTATGAATATGTCTTTATAGCCATTATATAGAATATATGGTGGAATTATGTTCCTTTCTATGTTTTATTCCTATCTTACCTTGGTACCATGAAGCTTCCATACACGCACGTTTATCCATTCTTAGCTTTTACTACAAACTTGGTGATATTGTTTAATTGGTTGATGGTTGAACTTATTTATGTATTCTAGTTTAACTTTCTTACCTTGCTACCATGAAGCTTCCATACACGCACGTTTATCCATTCTTAGCTTTTACTACCAACTTGGTCAGATTGTTTAATGAGTTGAGGGTTGAACTTATTTATATCTTCTAGTGTAATGCATTGATATAGGTTAGTGTTTGATTATGCATGTACACAATGTAAGGATTGGATGCTTTTCAATGAAAACCTTTTCATATTCTCTATTCAATACTTGTTTCCAATGTTGAGGAATGAAATTAACAATAGTAGAAAATGGCGGTTTTCATGCTGTCTAGTTTCTTGTTCGTTTTTCCTTTAAATGAAAGCTTGTTAAGCCACTTGTATAATTATGTATACAATAAAGCTGATAAACTGGCCCATCTTACAAGAAAGGCCTCCCTCATTCTTGTGCATTAGCATGAGATTATCCCTTCGAATAAGGCAAACCTGTGAACGAGAAGGTTTTATGAATCTGGGCCTACTGAACTTCTTTCCTGCATTGAACCTGCCTGGTAGGCTTTCAATCAATCTCAAAATAAAATAAGTCGAGCTCTTTCCAAACCATTGTATTTACCATTCGTTCTGGGTTATCTCTCAACCGATTTACGCACTTCCAGGCCAGTCGCTATTATGTATAGGATCGAGTGGATCGTCAGAATTGAGTTCGCTCTAACAAATGGAAATAGTTGGGTTGAAGATAAAGGGGAAAGATAAGATGAATCCGAGGCTGCAGGTTCTGAAAGCACGTACCAAATATTCAATTGGAGACACTTGCTTAAAGACAACATTTAAGATAATACACAAGTTTATTTTTGTTTCAAGTTAAGACGATTTAGTTAAACAATATTTTAAATATTGTTTTAAATCCCCTATGTAGTAGTGCAAAAATGACTCTTTGTGAATCAAGCTAATGGGAAAGCCAAACATTCTTTCATTTCCCATTCCTTAGTACTTTTATCCTTTCATATTTATGTTTCCTCATTTATTATTAGATGGTGATGGAGTATTTTGATTTTTCAATTTTTTTGTTATTGACTTGTGGAAATGTTAATCAAAGGAAATTTAGCTTTTGCCACCAATCTTCCATTTCTATTAGTAGTCTAAACCTTTAGCTTTTGCCACCAATCTTCCATTTCTCTTAGAAGTAGTCTAAGCCTTGTAAGTTTTGGACTTTTATGAGTCAAACATCCTTAACCTTTCATTTCCCATTCCTTAGTATTATGTTTTGTGTTCTTTGCTTATTGACATGTGGAAATGTTAGTCAAATTCAATTTTGTTTTTACCACCTTTCTTCCATTTATCTTAGAAGTAGTCTTTTGGATACCCTCAGTGCAATTTAACTATATAATATTGCATGTTGTAAAACGACAAGTCCCTCGCCCTCTCGCCACATAAAGAGTGAACAAGTTTACAATTTTGAGAGCACCTGAGTGGGCCTAATGGTTAAGAACATGTGTCATCTCCGTGGAGGTCATAGGTTCAAAACCGGCGGGGGGTAAGGTTGCTCATTGGCCCATTGTGACAAGGCTTGAAGGGTAGGCGACCCCTGGGATAGAGGCTCTCCGTTGGGATAAAGGGTATTGGGACGTCTCGGCCCCTGCTAAGTCAGAAGTTTCTGGTATATTTGGCTTGCGGGCTGTTGGATATACCCTTGGGAGGTTGGTGTTCCCATGGTTAAAAAAAGACAAGTTGAGCACCTGAGTGGGCATAATGGTTAACATGTGTTATCTTCGTGGAGGTCACAGGTTCAAAAATGGATGGGGGTAGGGTTGTTCATTGGCCTGTTGTGACAAGGCTTGAAGGGTAGGTGATCCGTGGGATAGAGGCTCTCCCCTGGGATAAAGGGTCTCGGGACGTCTCGGCCCCTCGTGAGTCAAAATTTCTGGTATATCTGACTTGCGGGCTATTGGATATACCCTTGGGAGGTTGTTGTTCCCATAGTTAAGAAAAAAGAAGACAAGTTTACATTTTTGAGTTTGCATGCACCCATGCACTCACTTATTAGTTTGGCCAGACAAAAACATGAAATTAATTTTTTCGAGCCTAAAAGGTCTCGTCCCAAAGTAACTTCCATTGTCGGGATTTGAACCATTTGTTCGAGCCAAAACCTTTCTCTTTCCATTGCGTCTTCCATTGCCGGGTTTGGAACCCGGGTCGCTTGGGTGAAAAAAAAATATCTTACGGACTAGACGACAAGGGATATATCAATCAATTCAATAGGTACCATACAATAGTAAGGGTATGTACATATTATAATAATCTAGCTATATTTATTTTGTATTATATTTCCCCTTTACTTAATTACATTGAATGTTTTTCAAAGAAAAGAAAAAAACTACAGCTTATTAGCTCAGTCTTTGTTGATACAACGTTAGTAGGCTTAACGATTCAGATCATGCATTTCCTCCTAGAAGGTTATAGCTTCAAATTCAAATGGGGATAGCATAAGTACACCTCTATAGAATTTTTTTAAACAATGGGTAATCAGTAACTCATCGGGATTATCCAAGCTAGGTCCAGGTTCAAATCCAACGACTACCACTATAACCCCAAGAGTATATCCAACAGCCTGTAAGCCAGATATACCAATAAGTTATGACTCCTCAAGGGTCGAGACATCCCGAAGCCCACCGAGGTGAGCCTCGCCGGGGGTTTCCCACCTTTTGAGCCTTATCACAACGGGCCAATATCTCAATGGAATTTAATCCCTGGCGGGGAGAGTGAAAACCACTCAATCCCACCAATAGGCCCCCAAATCCTTGATTGTTTAACTTTAGCAGTTACTTTGTTGCACAAAGGGGGGTCACTTGTCCCACAAACAATGGGGTCTCATACACCAAATTGGTGTCTAGCTTGGTTGTGACCTTAAAAATAGATTATTATTATTATTATTATTATAAGATCCTAACATGTAGTAACATCATTGTGTCTAAACAAAACTAATCCACCCAAAATAACTTGCTAAGAGTCCATTAAAAAAGTAGAGATCCAACCAAATGTCATACATCTTGAGTCATTACCATGTTTCCATACATTTGAGGAAGACAAGCTCTTAACCAATTAAAAATTATTTTAGGTCATACTCTAACCAAAACGTGTTTCAACAAAATTCATATCCACAAAACACCCTAATCCCTATATAGTCATAGATGAAGCTCCACGGGAAAGGCCATGTGGGAATCATATTTCTATTTAGAATATCCAATCTTTTGCTTACAATGTTTTAGTTGGTGAAAAGTAAATGGATGAAAATCTAGATGACTAAACTCTTCGTGAAATTTCCAAACAACTTATGACCAAGAATCAATTAAAGATACCATTTTTCAACATTGCACCATTGATGAAAACATTCCCATAGAGCGATTTTTGAAATGAGCCCATCCCTACTTAGGTCTTGCGTACTCATTTTCCTCCCATATATCTTCTATAGTAAACAATTGTAATCTGTGTTCATGGTTCCATTGAAGGATAGCATTTTAGCAAGGTAAAAAATAACCCTTTCTACTACGTATTCTACATTATCTTCATTATTTCTTTGGTCATGTGCTTTTTTAACTTAAGGGTGCATATGATGGTCACCACTAACCCTCTTAGATTATCATGTCCAAAGAAGGGTGTTGTGAGGATGTCAACTTATCTTTTGTGGTTATTAGGTTCACCTCCTAGCAATAACTCACTTTTGGATGTTGCACCTTTAGCACCCTTCTTTTCCAAAGTTGCTTTCAAGGAGTCACACAATAATGTGTGAAAGGGTTGAGAGGTAACCTTTGACAACAATCTAAGTATGGCCATATAAAATTTTACATGTTTATAATCTTGATGACAACCCTAGGTTGAATGTTAGATGACAATCATGAGGTAGTTGATTGACATGAGGTTTGTTGATCTCTCAATGATAATTTGATGACAATTATGAGGTAGTTAATTGACATGAGGTTTGTTGATCTCTCAATGACAATTTTTTAGGTAAATTATATGGTAGCTAATGATCACTCCAAGAAAACAAACTTTGCGCATTGTATGCACAACCTTAAAAAATATTTTCTCTAAAAAGTAAGCTACTATCACGTCGGGGAAGAGCAAGAGGTGAGAGTTCAAAATGCAATGAGGTTCATAATGTTGAGTTGATTTACAAACATGAAATAAAATAGAACTGTCATTTTGATCAAGGCCAATTCTTGAGTTATTTTTTCCAAGGAAAACTTAGCAAGAAAACCGTAGGCACTTCCCCACATTTCGTGGATGGTAGCCATTGTAAGCCCACCAACATTGATTATGGTGCTTGACTCTATAGGGACATCCAATTATTCATACAACATAGGTAGCTTGCTTCGGGGATCAACCTTGAAACCTCTTGCATGAAGCTTCATATACACAACCACTTGAGCTAGTCCACCAAACTACAATTCTTAAACATTTATTCACTGTTACATACAATAAAACTAAAAGAGCATAACTTTAACTCATTCAATGCATTATCTACACTAACTAACAAAAACATTGAATAATATCCACATCCATGAATGAATAGAAATAAATGTAAAAAGAAATACATGTAAAATGAGTTATCATAATTTCTATTAATTGACCAAACAATTCAACTTATCATATATGATAACGCTAGAAGGAGGGATCGAACCTCCGACCTTGTGGTTATGAGCCACATGCTCCAACCAACTGAGATATTCCAGCAGTTGACTGAGCTATTCCAGCAGTTGACTGGTGTTGACTGGTAGTTGGAATGGTACATGTTACCTGTAAAACGGTGACCCTAAACAGATGATTGTAAGTAGACGCAGCCGCCCTGGCTGGCCAACGCTCCGATACATTACTCCAAACATGAATTTGTACGTGCCAAAACGTTTGTTACCGCAAAAACCAATTTCATGTTTTCCGTTGCCGGGATTTTGAACCCGGGTGGCCATGGTGAAAACCTGGTATATTAAGCGGACTAGACGACAACGCATGTGATATCAACTCAGCATGTACAATATGATATAATGGAAACTTGGACTAATCTTATAACTCATTTTAGTCAAAAATATGATATAATAAATTTGGATTTACAACTCTTCTAATTGTGTTAATTTTGTGTTTTGCATGGTTCAATTTTAGAAAGGGTAATTAATTGATCTCTAAAGGTGGAGCTTATAGCTCGCATGCCTCATCCACCTTAGCATAACTACTCAGGATTGATTATAAAGTTATTGTTCCACAATGTAATCTGCACATGTAACAAGCAACTAACAATGTAGTAATAATCAAGACTTTGACTTTTAGCTTCTTGGTTGTTAATCACCAAACATGCATACAAGGAATGGTTTTCCTCTTATTCATCAAGAAGGAGAAAAGAATGACTTGGTTTTAGATTTGTTCCTTACTTGTTATGTCATGGTAAATGGCAAGCAATGGAAACAGTTGTCCCTTGTTCTTTCCACATGTGTAGCCACAACACTTCAATGTCTATCAGATTGCAAATGAAGCTATGACAAGTTATTTCCATATTACAAATGGATCTATGACCAATTGTTCCTAGATTGCAAATGGAGCTATCAACAAAGTTGTTTATGATAAGAAAATGTAAGACAATCTTACATTCTTATTAAACACCAAAATTACATAAATTTTTATGATACTTTTTAACATATATCTCATTCAACTTAGATTCATACAATACTTCATCAATGTCCAATTGTGAGATGAATTCAATGATAATTCAAAAAATCAAATCATTCTAATTAAAAAAAGAATAAGCTCATTCCAATGGATAAAATGGAATAAGTTGGTTATACAATCTAATGTAATTAATTCCCAACAATCTCATAAATGCTAAAAACATGTTATTGTTTTTAGGTAAAGTTGGCATTCTAATTGAAATTGTTTACAAAGGAACGATGAGCCGCCATTATATTTCTATCAACATTTAATCATCATGTTTCACATACAAAACATGGTTAAACTAAACCTTCCATTTATTTATTTTTACCACCAATCTTCCATTTTTCCATTTTTCTTAGGAGCAGAAACCTACCTTCTAAGTTTTGGACTTTTTTGGATCAAATATCCTTGATATTTCATTTCCCATTTCTTAGTATTTTTTCCTTTCCTATTTATGTTTTCTCATTTATTATTAAATAGTCAAATTGATTGATGGAGTCATGCTTTATATTTCGACTTTTTGTATTATTGACATGTGAAAATGTTAGTCAAAATCAATTTCGTTTTTACCACCAATCTTCCATTCCCCTTAGAAATAGTCTAAGGGGACATTTTCCAACTACCATCACTGCAATTTAAGTCTATAATATTTTGGTTAAATCTTAATTTTTCATTGTTAAATCTTTAAATCTTGTGTGACGTAGCCTCCTGTATTATATTGATTGCATGCTGTAAAACAAACAGTCCTTCGCTCCCTCGCCCTCGCCGCATAAAGAGGGATCAAGTGTACATATTTGAGTCGACATGCACTATGCACCCACTTATTAGTTGGTCGGACAAAAACATGAAATTAATTTTTCCGTTCGCATTCCGTCACCAGGATTTGAACCATTTGTTCGAGCCAAAACGTCTTCAGTTGCCGGGTGACTCAACCAGAAGACGTCTTCCATTGCCGTCTTCCTAGATGAAAACCAAGTATTCTAACATGACTAGATACAACATTTAATTTAATTTAAAAGGTATGATACAATAGTCAAGGTAAGTATAGTTATATTTATTTTGTATTATATTGCCCTTTACATTAAATACATTGGATCATTATTCCTTTATTTTTCAAAGAAAATAAAAAAACTAAAAACTACAATAGGTAGGTATTTGTGGATACATTTTGAATGAGTCTAAAAGTTAAAAATATGCATGTCTTTTCAGGAGGTTATAGGTTCCCCACAAAAAATGGGGTTTTAAACACTAGTTTGGTTTGGTTGTGACTTTAAAAATAGATTATTATTATTATTATTATTATAAGATCTCAACATGTAGTAACATCATTGTGTCTAGACAAAACTTATCCACCCAAAATAAATTGCTAGAGGTCCATAAAAAATTAGAGATCCAACCAAATGCCATTACATCTTGAGTCATAATCATGTTTCCTTATGTTTGAGAAAAATCTTGAGGAAAGGCCACGTGGGAATCATATTTCTATTTAGAATATCCAATCTTTTGCTTACAATGTTTTAGTAAGTGAAAAATAAATGATCGAGAATCTAAATGACTATACTCTTCATAAAATTTCCAAGCTACTTATGACCAAAAATCAATTAAAGATATTTGTCAACATTGCACCATTGATGAAAGCATTCCCATAGAGGCATTTTTTGAAATGTGCCCATCCCCACTTAGGTCTTGCGTACTCGTTTTCCTCCCATATATCTTCTATAGTAAACAATTGTAATCTACGTTCATGGTTTCATGGTTCCATTGAAGGTTAGCATTTTGGCAAGGTAAAAAATAACCATTTCTCATATTGCAGGCTTATGCTCTAGTAAATTCTTTCTACTTTTGTTTTTTAACTAAAGTGTGCATATGATGGTCACCACTAACTCTATTAGATTATCATGCCCAATGAATGGCATTGTGAGGATGTCAATTTATCTTTCTGGTTATTAGGTTCTCCTCCTAGCAAGAACTCACTATTGGATGTTGCACCTTTAAGTGACCCTTCTTTTCCCAAGTTGTTTTCAAAGAGTCACAATGATGTGTGAAAGGGTTGAGAGGTAACCTTTGCCAAGAATCTAACAATGGCCATATAAATGTTTACAATTGTGATGACAACCCCAGGTTGAATGTTAGATGACAATCATGAGGTAGAATGTTAGATGACAATCATGAGGTAGTTTGTTGATCTCTCAATGACAATTTTTGAGGTAAAATATATGGTAGCTAATGATCACTCCAAGAAAACAAACTTCAGCATTGTATGCACAACCTTAAAAAATATTCTCAATGACAATTTTTGAGGTAAAATATATGGTAGTTAATGATCACTCCAAGAAAACAAACTTCATGCATTGTATGCACAACCTTAAAAAATATTTTCTCTAAAGCGTAAGCTACCATCACGTCAAGGAAGAGCAAGAGGTGAGAGTTCAAAATGCAATGAGGTCCAAAATGTTGAGTTGATTTACAAACATGAAATAAAATAGAACTATCATTTTGATCAAGGCCAATTCTTGAGTTATTTTTCCAAGGAAAACCTAGCAAGAAAACCTTAGGAACTTCCTCACATTTCATGGATGGTAGCCATTGAAAGCCCACAAACATTGATTATGATGCTTGACTCTATAGGGACATCCAATGATTCTTGGAACAGAGGTAGCTAGCATAGAGGATCAACCTTGAGACCTCTTGCATGAAGCTTAATACACACAACCACTTAAGCTAGTCTAGAAAACTACAATTCTTGAACATTTATTTACTCTTACATACAATAAACCCAAAAGGGCATAACTTAACTCACTCAATGCATTATCTACACTAACTAACAAAAACATTGAATAACATCCACATCCATGAAAGAATAGAAATAAATGTAAAAAGAAATACATGTGAAGTGACTTATCATAATTTATCATTAATTGTGCAAAATAAAACAAACTTCATCTATGTGTAGCTTCCATCATTCATACAAAAGCCTTACATTCATAACTAACAAAACTACCCACTTTGAAATAAACAATATTTATGTTGCTTATTATGTTTAACTTAGAAACATAGGTTAGTTTTCTATTATTGCAAAGGAGGAAGTTTCTCTAATTCAAACTGCCTCAAAAATCACTACATAATTTTAGTATTTCAAACTTTAAAATTTCAACTCTATTGTTGCAAAGGAGAAAGTCTCTCTAATCCAAACTGCCTCAAAAATCACCACATAATTTTACTATTTCAAACTTCAAAATTTCAACATAGAGAGCCTACCCAACAAGGTTTTGAAATATTAGGGAAAGGTTTTTAAAAGACCATCTTTTGAAATCGAAATCTTGGTAGGTTAGTTTTCTATTATTGCAAAGGAGGAAGTCTCTCTAATTCAAACTGCCTCAAAAATCACTACATAATTTTAGTATTTCAAACTTCAAAATTTCAACTCAAAAATCACTACATCATTTTAGTATTTCAAACTTCAAAATTTCAACTCTATTGTTGCAAACGAGAAAATCTCTCTAATCCAAACTGCCTCAAAAATCAGTACATAATTTTACTATTTCAAACTTCAAAATTTCAACATAGAGAACCTACCCAACAAGGTTTTGAAATATTAAGGAAAGGTTTTTAAAAGACCATCTTTTGAAATCTTGGGGAAAGGTTTTCAAAAGACCATCTTTTGGAGATTTAAGGTAAGTCTTTTAGCCAAGATCTCGGGAAGGACAAAGTACTCAACTAGTCCTACCCAAGATCTTAATAAGGACAAAGTACTCAACTAGTCTTACCCCAAGATAGATCTTAATAAATACATAAACGCTAGAAGGAGGGATCGAACCTCCGACCTTGTGGTTATGAGCCACATGCTCCAACCGACTGAGCTATTCCAGCTGTTGACTGGTTGTTGAAATGCTACATATTACGTGTGAACTGACGACCCTGGCTGGCCGACTTTCCAAACATGAATTGAATTTGTACGTGCCAAAACGTTTGTTACCGCAAAAATAGAATTGACGTTTTCCGTTGCTGGGACTTTGAATAGGGTGGCCAGGGTGAATACTAACAACTCTGTCTTGACGACTAAAGCCATGAAATCCAACAAAGGAACCTTACTAGCTAACATATTTAGAACAGAACCTTCAATGAAGTTCGGGCCAGTGAGTAATGGTCGAATAAACCCAGCACGTCCACTCCATGCACCAAAACCAAAAACCATGTTGAGCCGTCAAACAAAGATTGTCTAGCAAAATTCAGGAATTCCAAGCGCCGAAGTACTCACAAAATAAAAAAAAACGTATAATCAATATATATATTCGATATACCTTACTAGAAAAAGAAAGAATTACATAAGCAACGAGTTGCACCCAAAAAAGGCAAGCATGAACTTAAAAAAACATGTACGTTCAAGCAATCCAACCCCGTCCACCGTCCGCCAGATACGCCGACCCCACCTCCGTTGCGTCAACGCCCTCCACCTCCGTAACCGAAACTCCGGCTAACCCACGTCGACTTTTACGTTATCCGTTTGGACGTGAGTTAATGGGAATAGTAAAGCGATGGGGAGAGGAGCCGAATTTGTTTCAAATTTGAATCTACGGAGCGGGAAAATTTGAATCCGATCGAGCGGGCAAATTTAAATCTAGCTTGTGATGCCTATCGTGTGGCCTGCATTTAGTAATTCCAATAAACTATCATGCAGGGAGGAGATTCCAGACCGCAATCACCAGTGCCATCAACACTGACCGCAATCACCAGCGCATACTCCAAGCCATGGCGAAGGCGAAATCATGACCACCCAATTCAAGAAAAAGAGATGACTAGCATTCAGTGAGTTGGTGCCCGAGGAGAATCAGATTGAAATTCCCGAGTTGTTGAGAGCAATGGAAACGGCGATGGGTCCATTCCTTAAGGATCTTATTCGGCAGTTGATAAACGAGAAAGAATATCACAAGGTCACAGGTTTAATAATAGATGTCACATTATGTTTCCTGCTCGATGCTCTCAGTCTCTGCACCGGCGCTTATTGCTATGTATGGTATCTGCTACAACACTTCAACTCTAGTGTCCTCCGGGATCCTTCCTTTCAATGGTAAGCCAGTAATTTATTTGTAAAATATTGAATTGTTGTTTGTTGTTGCAGGAATTCCAAGGGAACAGAAGATTGTCAAATATTGTGGACCTGTGATAGGTTGTTTTTAGGTTGTTGATCTGTTATGTTTAGTAGTTTGTTCCTAGAGCAGTAGTATGCATCCAATCTCAAATACAGAGACAAAGTGGAGATCGATCCATCCTGAGTCAATTCAAATGCTAGCACGTTAAAGAAAATAGGCCAGAACGCCACGCCCCAGCAAGCAGACAGTTTAAAAGCCTGAAACGTGAAAGGGCCTTACAATGCCTTATTGCTATTTTTCACCCGCCCCCGGGAAGCCTAGGAAAGTACTTAAATGCCTCTGAGAAGTTTTTAATGGCTTTTTATTGATGAATGAAGACACCTCAGAATTCACTAATTCTTGCTTGCAAGTCGCAAGGTATCCACAGTTGAGTTTTGCCACCAATCGGTTCTGATTATCTTCCATGGTTATTTGGAGAAGAAGCAGATCAAGAGTATCTGTTTCAAGTGGCTCTTCGCAACATGGAGAGAGGTTAAAACCGATTGGAGTAAATCTCTGTTTGTTTCCTCTTATCGATCCTTTGAAATCAATGCATGCAATGCGTTGTCTCATTCGTCTCCGCCCTGTGCCGACAATTTGGTGGGATAAAGCAGAATTTCAAAGTCTAAATCAATATAAACTGAGTAGACTTGATTGGGTTCAACAGAACTACCTAACTTACGACTACTGTAAGGTCACGACAAGGTATCCTACACCTCCGCCTGAATGTTCATTGAATCCTTAATCACCGCAGTTTATTACAGTTATTATAGATTTGGAGATGTAATTAATACAGTAAGTCTAGCATAATTTGAGAGCTTTCATTCAGCTATGTAATAAATAAGAAACTTATTTGGAAACAGTATAGTAATCTCCACAAGTTGAAATTTTCATTCCGATCCATGAAACATCTGGTTAGTTGTGCGTCCTGTTCTCGTTCTAAATAACAATATTGATTCATCCAGTGTTGATTTCGAAATAATTGTGATCTAGAACAAATGTTCTTACCTATGGGAAAAAAGTCTTGTTTCCATGTTTTCTCTTTTGAATATCCGAGCACCCTTCCAGCATATAATATTCATTGCAAATTAATTTTTTCATTCTAGAATTTGATCAAACCTTCACAAACTTACAATCGAAAAAATACCATGTTAACATGAATTAACCTTGGAAGCATCATGGATATGGTGGTTATATGTAAGTTTTTTTTCTTTTTTTGTGTTTCATTTTAGAATTTTAGTTAACCTAATCTACTTGGGAAATAGCATTTGGAGAGTTGAATATGCATAAGAATTGGAGGCAGATGTTTGTACATGGCAGCGGTTAAGCACACAAACAGTTCAAAGAATTAGGATGTCAACACCAAAGCATATAACCAAATTTAAGAGGTAAAGCACTTAATTAAATTTTAATTAGGTTTTATTGGATTTTCACAAATTCATATGGAATTTAAAATTGATTAAATGTTTAAATATATTTGCAATTTTAAAGATGGATAAAATATTATTATTAATTTTTTAATTAAAAGCTGAATTTCAATGTTTAGTTTATAATTTTTCATTAAAAATTTAACTAGTTATTAATTACTAATATAAAAATGAAACTAGAAATATAATGTTCGTTTTAGTGAATTTTTGGTTTATGTCTTTTTATATAAACAAATCTCAAATCAAATAAGTAAGAAAGATTTTGCAAATTAGAAAAAGTAAAACAATGGATACACAAAAACATGTGAATCATTTCAAACAAATTTGTGGATATTGTTCCATGCGATCTTTGAATTGATCTTTAGTTACTTATCTTATTTAATCAAGGTTTAAAAAATACGCACATTAAGGCCATGGACGATAGTTAAACTCTATTGTAGTTTTTTTATATCATATATCATGTTTCAAATTTAAGATGTGTTTCAAGTTGCTTACAATAGAAAGAACATTAATTAAAAAATTTGAACACCCATATACATTCTTAAAATTTCTAATTTTTCTAAAATACATGTTTTATTTATTTATGTGATGTTTTTTTCATTCTCTACCTAATTTTTCCATAACTAATTGTATTTATATCCATATTCATATTCAAATAATTCTACTATGTCCCAAAATACATATCCTATAATTTGGTTTTTGCTATCATCATTAAACAACCTCTACATGCATAATGTAGAAAAAGTATTCTCTTTCAAGTTCAACCAACACTAATTGTATTGGACAATATTCCCAATATATAGATCAATCCACTAAGCTCTTTCAATCCAAACCTCAAGTTTTCCATGAAAAACCAAAGCAATCCTTCGAATGTCAAGTTTCCGTTAAAAAAACCAAAGCTATGCTTCAAATGTCAACTTAGACTTAGCAACAAAGAGTTCCAAGTATGGAAAGTTAATAGATTACAAAATATTAGCCATGAATGAGGGGAGCACATTAGACAAAGCCATACCATGACATTGATTAAATGCAACTTGAGGAATATCCTCCTATACATGTATAAGAGCAAGCAAGTTGGATGGGTAGGGGAATACAATCTCACTCTCCTCATTGTTAATTCATTGTTGACACATGAAATTATAAGGATTACGAAGATAGCTCTACCTTATGTGAATGGCTTCCCATTCTAGGTACTGAAAGCAATTCTCCCGGTATTGTTTATTAATTATTGGTTTGGATCATGTGGTAGTTTTATTAAAAGAAGTGACACATACACTCTCAAAAGGGTGGGAAGATGATTCATTTTTAATGAGTTTATGTAAGAATATTTGATCCTCTAAATACAATTTTATGTGTTCACCGTGGGCTTCAGGAAATTATGGCTCATTATCATTAACAAATAACTACTATGTGCTAGATGTGACTTGACACTTGTGAAATGAGGAACGAAGGGGAGTTGATAGAGGTACACAATTTTGTGAGAATTATGTTCCTAAAAATAAAGATATGGGAAGAATATTAGTAAAGAAGGTGGCTAGTAGAAAATGAGAAAGGCAAAAGCATGGTGGAAATGGGAATTATGTTCCACCATGCTTTTGCCTTTCTCATTTTCTACTAGCCACATTATATACTAATGTTCTCTCTATTCTATCAAAATAAGTTTTAATTGAAACCTAACGAAACACATAGGAAATGTGGCTATCCCACAACAACTTATATATAATTATGATTTTAAAAAAAAGAGGAGGCATTTACACTAACCATAGTTTAACCTTTTTTATCTCTCCAAACTCCAACACCACATAGAAGGAGGAGTTAACCCAATGCCAAATTGGATAACAAGATATCTCTAATTTCCCTATTTCAATATGCTTCTAAGCCTTGGGAATCCAATCCAGCAATTTTGATAAATGCTAGTGAATCAAGTTTTAGTTCTATGCTTGATGAATTTGTTTTTTCTTCATTTTAAGATGTTGGGTATGAAAAGTTAACTAACATTTATTTGTGGTTGGATCTAATATTGGGTGTTCACACATTTATTTTATGTATTGGATGTAAAATTATTATTAATGGTTTCTCATTGTGTAATGGAAGTAGAGAGTATATTGAGTGCATTTATTGTGTATTTTTTTTTTGTAAGTTGCAGACTGAAAATTAATTAACAGAGCTAAAAAAGGTGGCAGGAAATACATAGAGAGCCGAAGAGTCTGTAGCAGACTTGGGAGGCCTCAAATGATGAAGACACCATCCCAGTCACTAAAAAATATTGAAAGAACTGTCATTATACAAAATAGAGACCCCCTGGGTGAGGTATGCCCATAAGAAAGACTGGGACTTGTTCCAAAAAAATATTACATGCTGTCTAGGAGTGCTATAGATTAAACCATACAGTAAATGAAAACAAAAAAATATGGAATTCGAAGAGATAACCCGGAACATGATAGCCCATCTAACGACTTGCAGGAGGTACGTCTGGTTCCTCCTCAAGGATGGGGGAGGCAGCATAAAAGTCTTCAAAGGTCTTCGGAGGGGGGAGAACAGGGGAAGAAGAGCCTGGGGCACCAGGACCTTCATGCGATGTGTCGTTGGCGAGCATAGAAGGACCAGAATCCTTGTCTTTTTTTACCATGGTTCTTTCCTTTGCATACCCTTCCTTCTGTGCATCTGGTTCACCATATGTCGCAGTGTTTCCTTGCGTCGCTTGATCATAATTGCCGCCTAGGGAGAAGAAATCTCAGGTCATGTTGACATCCAGGGTGTTTAAGTGATCATAAGCCTCGGTCAGGCTAGATTTGATATTCCGCACAATGTTGGTGCTTGCGTCCCAGCTAGCTTCCATTTCTTCCACTAGGGTACTCATCATGTTTTTCAGCAGCCAGTAGTGATTGATGGCACCTCTGTTACTGCCCGAGGCAAGGAGAGCCGCCACCCTAGGAGATTCCCAACCGTTAATGAGACTGCGAGTCCGCGCAGAGATGCGCTCTGCATACCCATCCATTACGGTCAAGTCCATAGCCACCTTAGGTCGTTTGCCAGATATTTTTCTACCACTGCCGTGACGAGGGGTACCTCTAGTGCGCTTCATGGAAACGAGAGCGTTCTAGAGTCGAACAGAGGAAGCCACAGGGAAAAACCAGAACGCAGCAGTGGAACTGGAATGCATGTCGACAGATGGCTTTAAAGAGTCGAGCCAAACCATTTCCCTCCCATGGAGGTAATAAATGTTGCAGGCTATCATCCTTGATGAGGGTGGAGAATTAATGGCGACTCACACCAACAGAGAATAATCATCGTTCAGAAATCGCGCGAAGGAGGTTGGGATTCGGGGGCTCGTCCTCTCGCCTTAAATAATCGTTGTCACCCTGGTTGGAGTGTTGTCCAGTGGAGCGATCGGACAGGTGGGATGCACTTGCCGTCACGTGGCCCTGAGCATGCATGCTGGGGCCAGTGCCACGTGAGGCTTGTTCCGTATGCGCGGGGATCGATGCGTCAGCACGTAGACACCCGCATCCGGGGAGTGCATTTATTGTGTATTGAATGCAATGAAACATATATATATATTGTGAATAGCAATGGGTATCAGTTACCTATTATGTTTTATAACATTACAATATTTACATGTTATATGTTTCTACATCACATAAGTTGTATTCATTTGGAATTCAAAGTCTTCACTAATTTTTAATTTTTAATTTTTAATCTATGAATGGAATTAGAATAAAAGCATCAAATGATAACTCATATTATTTGTAACTTTACAATGACAAGACAATGGCAACATTATTGATTCTTCGACTCATATGTTTTTTTATATAAAGAGAACAATTTTTTAGAGAAAGACAAAGAAAGTAATGACACACAAAAACATTGAAATTATACAAATACAAATGTGTTCATATTTTTCCACATAATCATTTTAGCAAACATTAAATTCACACTTAATCAACCTTTAAAAATACATACATTTAAGCCATGGACCCAAAATAACTCATGATTAAAATTTATATAAATTTTCGTACTACAATATGTTTTAGTTATATATTTTACTATTCCTTGTCATTTATATTGTACCAATTTTAATATTTTTATTATAATATTTAGGTAGTACTCAAACACATTAACATAGACATATGCTTTATACATTTATTGAGTAGGTACCCCAAGATATATGTGTACATCAATTTAAATATTCATTTTTTCAAATTACTATTATTTATTATATGTTGAAGAAGTCGTCATTAATTTGCACATATATTCATACTCTTTCTTTTTAAATAAAATTAATTTAGTATATAAATTTCATTAAACTAGTTTAAATAAAAAATTTAATGTTGTTGAAATGAACATTTTATGGTTTCAGTGGTGGTGTGTTTAGTACTTTATCAAAATGCATCGCAGACCTAAAGTATATGTGGGTTGTATGGTACTCTTGATATATAAAATAGGACCATTTCTTGTGTGTCTATATATTTATAGAGCACCACATTTTTTAATGTTTATGGTTTCACACTGGTGCATTGAGTTTACTCAAACGCACCGCGGTCCTATGTAAATACATTGACACACCGCGGTGTCGGTGCATCTATATATTTAAATATCACTATGTTTTTCAAAATATTGTTTATTGTTTCTAAGCGGTTCGTTGTTTACTAAAATGCACAATGGACCTTAATTTTTTTGTTTATTAACCGATGCTCTATATATATACTGGTGCACCGTTAGTGGTGCATCTACATATTTATAGAGCATCATTTGTTCTAAAAAAAATAACGTTTCCAATGGTGGAGCGTTTTGTTTCCTCAAATGCACTATATCTAAAAAAAATGTTAGATAAACGGTGCTCTTTCAATATATGACCACACAGTTAGTGGTGCGTCCTTAAATTTATAGTGCACCACATGTTTTTAAAAAATATTTTATTGTTTTAATTTCGGTGCATTACGTTTTCGGTAATGCACCAACTACGGTGTGTGAAATTTGAAATTCGCCCCCCTTTGAACACAGTGCAAGTCGATCTTTTTTTTTTTTTTTTTTTTCCCCGAAAAAAAAACGTAATTTCATTTCATCCTTAAGAGTACGAAATTACATAGAGAGTCATCACTCGGATTGAGTGTTTGTGGTAGCTTTGAAAAACAGTAATGCCTATGTCAGAAAGGAGAGAGATGTTCTCACCATGTGAGCATTAACATCGTTTACATCATGTTGAAAGATAACAGGTAAAATAACGATATAATTATCGTAGATTTTTAACAACCTGTGTGGTTCGTTTAGTAACAAAAAAGAAACTAGAAAATATATACAATCAGTTATGATGAGCAGTGTGCATAGTAAGTACAGCGATTTTCCAAAAAAAGCATAGAGGGAAAAAACATAGTTCAGTCTATGAAGGGCCTGTGGTATAGTTCTCTGCTGACCCCATCCAAGTATTCAGTAACTTTCCAGATGCCGGGAGCTAGAAGCAGTCCTTCCTTCGAGGCTTTGTCCGCCTCTGAGTTGTTTTCCCGATAAACATGCCTGCAATTAAAAGTATCAAAGGTGTAAGAGACATTCTGAATATGTTGTAAAACCCCAGCAAGTTTCCGATTGTTGCACTGATATAGTCCATTGACCCAGTTGATCACATTCAATGAGTCCCCATAAATAGTGACAGTTCTGACAGTGTGTTCCATAGCAAAAGAGAGTAAGAGCTTAAGGCTGAGAATCTTAGCCCAATTGTTTGTTCCTCTCCCTATTCCAAAAGACATGACAAAATAATGTGAAGGGGACAAAAAGGAGCGCCCCTCCCCCACAAAGATAGTTCTGACAAGCCCCATCGAAAAAACCCCATGGCTGAGTTGGATCGTGGTACAAGGGTTGTATGTTCCTATTAGAGATGGTCTGTTTGCAACGATGGAGAGCTAAGTGGATGCCGCTGCTGTTGATGGCTACAGAAGCAGGTAAGCCAACTTTATCCGAGAACAGGCAGTTGTTCCGGGATAACCAGACGCCCCAGAAAAAATAGAGGGAAGGCCCTTGTAAGAAGCAAATACAGAGTTAACAGTCCAACTTCGCCAAGCCTCAACAAGGGAGTTCCCTTCCCACCGAAAATTTACTTTAAGGATCCGAGACACCACCTTCCAAACTTCCTTAATGAAGCTACAGTGGAGAAAAAGGTGTAATACATTTTCCTCGAATTGTGAACACAGATAGCACCTGCTAGGACCCTGTAGGTTTCTTTTTTGCAGGAAATCCCAAGTAGGAATTCTGTTAGCCAAGATACACCACAATAAAATGCGAGCTTTGAGAGGGCTCTGCAGTCTCCAAATAGATTTCCACCACCATAACGGTTCCTTGTCCCAAAAGTTTGCGCTGATCCACTGATAGCCATATTTCGGAGTGTAAGTACCCCGAGGGATCCCCATCCCAGATCAAGGTATCGTCAGCGTCTTGGAGAAATATCTGATCCCTACGTGCAAGTCGATCTTACAACACACACCGTGTAGATTTTTTTAATTAAAATTAAGTGAAATGTTATTTTTAACTCTACTAAAAAAATAATTGAGAAGGTAATAAAGACGATACCTCGACACTTTCCTTCCTATGAGGCATGGTTTCCATGTACACAACAAATGATGTTTTCCACCGGTTTGGAAAAATTCTAACTCTTCCAACCAACCAAACCACGAGAGAAATCCGACAACAAATGAACACCACGTGCGGGGAGCATCAGGGAGAGAGTACTGCACAAGTGCTTAGGTGGGCCTAGGATGTATGTCGCACTGAGAAATGGGTGAAATGAGTAATTTGGTGCGGTAATTTTGTTTAACCCTGTTTTAGTGCACCTAATTTAGTGGTGCACCGGTGCATCTTGTATAGTGGCACACCAGTGCACTTCTTGTTATAGAGAGCATCGCCAGGTATTTCTATTTTTACAAAATGAAAAGAGATTATGTTTTTTTATAGTCAGTTCATTATACTGAGTACTGCATCGGTATCTCCCCAAATTTATAACGCACCTGAGTTCCCATATTGGAAAAGTTGAAAATATTTTGTTTCCATTTTATGGCAGGATTTTTTTGACATTAAGCAGGGCGTGTTATTGTTCAACGCACCAATGTGTTAGTACCATTCCCATGCACCTAATAGGTTTTTCATGAAAAGTAAAATGAACATGTTTTTTACAAATTTCATCAAGTTATTTTGACACCGGTGCTTTGTTTCATTAGGCGCACCGGTGTGGCTAGGTGGATCGAGAGTGCTGATTTTTTTTCTTTTAAAAATAATTAGAATTTATGTTTTTATGTCTTTTAAATGGTGCAATTGACTCTTTAATGCATCGATGCTTCTGTGTCCTTAACACGCATCGTCGAGTTTGTTGGAAAGTAAATATTGTATAGTTTTTTGAAATGGAACCGAGCTTTTTGGACTTCGATGCACTTCCTAATTAGGTGCATTGGCTTGTCGGTTCTTTTACTAATTCAGTGCAACAATATGTCTAGTTGTTAAGCGCACCAATATGATTGGTATGTTTATGTGCATCGAAAGGAACCTCCGCTAAAACCTCAACTCACCCACCTCTTGTATCATCATCCACTATAAACAGATAAATGGTCTCTTTTTTCTGAAGGGTCCGCAAAAACCTCCTCTAAAAGGTGTTTTCTTTGTAGCGTGTTGAGATTGCACAATAGATGTTGAATCCATTTTTATAATAAAAAATGGAATTTGAATAATGAAAAATTATAATCTAGCGAAAGATTAGGTCGTTAGATTTCATCAACCATAATAAAAAAAGTCAAAATAATAAAATGTTTAAATAACTCCATCAAAAAATTATAATTAGTGCTTTGAAAATATGAAAAATAATAACATTAAATTTAATAAAAAATCATTCTTATGGAATATATAAATTAAACCAATGTAAAAGAAGTGCTACGTAGGGATGAAGGAGGAACTAATCACCTCCTTAGTAAAGTGTACACCATTCTACATTGAGAGTATAGTTATGTTATTTTAAATAATTAAATTATTGCTTATTTGTAATTTTTCAATAAAATAATATTATTAGTTGATATATTATTGTATAATTATTGTGGTAGTGAGGAAGAGTCGACTGAAAATAAGTCATTTCATTTAAATTTTGCATTGTAAGAGATTGTAACGTTATCATTTGTATTATGCACTAACATAGATTCATCTTAAAGGGGATTTACCAAGCGTCGAGGGGGATTAAAACTCTCAAAGGTGCAAACTTCTTTTTAGACTGGAAATGTTGGACTAAACGTGTAATGCAATGCTTATGGTTTTAATTTATCTCATTTATGTAGTTTTATATATATGTCGTTCTCTAAATATTTTAAATCTGATACGAGTAGACATGTTATTTTTTATAATATTTTATTATTTTTTATAAAAGACACGTGTCAACTATAGGATGAACACGAAAGGAGTTACACATCTCCCCTTACTAGGCTGTAGAATGCGCCTCTTGGACACAATTAACAATGTCCTAACTATTACACAAACATATATAATTAAGATCCTCATAAGATGTGGATGTCGAACTTCAAAGGGTATAAATTAAAAGTATAAACCTTACCAAGGGAGTGAGAAATGGATGTAGAACTTTGAGTGGGAGAAATAAAAGGTATAAACCTTACTAAAGAAGTGAGAAGGAGAAGGTTCTCTAGAATGTGCATATTACAATCGTATATTTTAAAATATGTGTATTTGTGTGTTCTTGTCAAAGTTCGATGTACATGATAATGTATTTGATAAGTATCTACGGGACAGGTTTGGTTGATAATTGACTTAATAATCTTTTTCAAGTTATCAAAATAATACAATTTACAAATTTATTGATAAGCTTATTATTTTTACATGAGTGAGTATTGAACTAACTAAATGTGAACATGTAAAAAATTATATAATTTTTATAAATAAAAAATGTTCTCTAGTTATATTTAAATTTTAGTTTTTTCTTTAAAGTGTTAATTTTAAGGTTGATTTTTGAAGTTTTGTTTATAATAGTATTTATTTTTTATGCCATGCTTTAAAAATATTGTAAATTTAACATCATAAAAAGAGTATTATTCGAAGTACCACTTTTCGAGTTAGGAGTTTATCTACATTTCAATTGGGGTTGGACTTGATAGTATTGTTTTTAACATTATGTATTTTAAAGGTCATGATTGCAATAGGTTATAATTTTAACCTCGACAAAAAGTGTTACTTGTAACACATTTTTTTAGGGGTTGATTTTGAGATTTTTGATGCAAAAATATGGGGTTTTAGGGTTAGAGTTCTGATTTTAAGGTCACGATTCCCATCATGTTGGTAACTTTGTTTAAACTAGTCATGTTCATGAAAAAATAATGCATGTCATTGCATACATTATCATGATTTTAAAGACATTTCAATAAAGTATGAGGAACTATGATCGATGTATATTGTAAATCAAGTGAGGTAGATGAGTACAAGATGAAGGTAGAAAAGTTTAACAAACTATTAGATACAAAAGAAATGTATCCAATTAAGGAAAGTGAACTAGTGTCCCTTATCACATTAGGAGAAGAATGGAATGCTTTAAATCAATGTAGAATTCTAAAAGTGGAATAGATTAAAAATTAGATCCATTTAGTCATTTCAGTTTTCATACACTATGTTTTATATGTTTGTCATTGTACATGTTTTTGTACTTGGGAGTTATTGTCCTTCATGTCCTTCTTGTACTTGGATATTCCAACCCCTACAAAACAACATCCATACATACATAATTTGCATATTTATAATGAAAAACCCAAAAATTTAATAAAAATCTCATTATAAATGACGTTGTACATTATCACAATTTGTTTTATTACAAAATGAATTTGTACAAGTCCATTACATCACTCAACCACTATCTCATGAATGGTACATAAATATGACAAGTACTTAAACATGAGAAAGTTGGCAACCTTCAACTCAATGTCCTTAGTAATATCAATCAAGGTCCATTCTAAGGATCACCCCAACCATTCTAATAATTTATTTCTCTCGGGTTAAAATTTATTTATAATACATGTCTAATTCTAAACAATTAACTCTTAGGCTAATAAAGTGAATAAATATTCAAAACCTAAACAATCAAGTCAATGAAGGCTCCAACCCTAAATAATTAGCCCTTAGACCAATAAAGTCAATGAGGGTATGGTGGGGGTGAAGAGGGGAGAAAGTGTTCATTGTGTGGGAGTGGAAGTGGATGTGGAGGTCGGGGTAAGAAAGTGTGCATTTGAAATGTATTTTCCCCTTCCTTGATGATGGAGATGGTGGGGGCAGAAAGTGTATACTCGAAAAGCAAAATCACTTTGTCACTGACTCCTTGAGGGTGGTGGTGGTGGTGGTGGGGAAAGTGTGTAGGGGAATGGGGTGAAAGTGTACATTTCAAAAAAGTGTGCATTTGGTCGAGGTGGGGGCAAAGGGAATAAATGCACACTTTTGCTTGCCTTTTCTCTCCACCTTCATATGTTAATCATTATTTTTGAGACTTTGTAATAAATACTTATTATATGTTGTGATAATAGGAAGGAAACCCACATCAAAAACTAACATGTATTCAACTAGTAAAAATCTAACATATATTTACTTTTAAAATTGAGTTCATTCACTTTATCATATACATAAATACCATTTTTAATTTATGTCTCATTAAATTTTTATTGATTTACAAAATTTATGAAAGTGTAGAGTACTTTATCCTCGCTAGATTTGATCATATAACTTAAAAACATAAACTAATTTTTAATCATCGCACCTACACATTCAATCTCTTAACATAAAAATTAAACAATTCAAGTCATACTATTTTTTAAACAACTTACATTATATAACACATTATGGAGTTTTAAACAACTTAACATGATATAACACATTAAGCTATATATATATATATATATATGAATGAGTATCTTTGAAAATCCACATTTAAGCATTTATTAAGTTTTTTTATTGAGAAATTGTATGACAGTTTTTTCATATTGGATTTGAAATTCAAAATTTAGTTAGAAACAGCCCTGTAATAATGAAAATACAAGAATTTGAACTTGCTTTTCCATCTAAACCAACCCTAATGTCTACCATTGGTTAATAATGAAAATACAAGAATTTGAACTTGCTTTTCCTTCTAAACCGACCCTAAAGTCTACCATTGGCTTATAGCTTCAACCCCAAATTAAGTTATTTGAAGCCTAATTAGATTGATAGGCGTTTAGTTATTATCTGAGATTTTAGACTTCTTTGAATGTAACCTGAATGTAACAAGTTTACATCAGGGATTTAATTTCATGGTCTTATCTTGTTATGTTTAAATACATCTTAATTAAGATTTAAATAAGCTTCAGTTAAACGATCGTTAGAAAAAAGGGTAACAATATAATAGGGTTTTAAAGTACTCAGTTTAACTATCAGTTATCTTCACAAAATTAAGTGGTTGGCTATGTCAACATTCACCACAACACCACATTGAGAATAAGGCCACATTAAACTAGTTATTAAACTCTGTTCTAAAAACTTTTATGTTGATAGTTAAGGTGCTTTACAGAACGCCTTTGGACAGGTAAACTACTAGGGTTTACTCTGTTGGACTTAATGGTAGTATTTATGATTCATAATGCAAAAAGCAGAGGTTTCCCCAGATATCTTCCCTTTGATGGGATAGCCGGATCACTGGCTTTCCAATATCTTTTATCCTTTTGATGGAATGGCCCGATCTTAGTTTTAAATGAAGCAAAACTGCACAAAATTTTCTGCTGTTTTTACAAACTATTTGTAAGATTTTCTGGTTATTTAACAATATCCCTTCGTCTATCTAATGTACTGCAATTATTTTATGTAATTTCGTTTTACAAATGCTACAGAAAGATTGGAGCATACCACGAGCTTTCCAAACTACAAATGATCATTCCTGCCATGAACATTTATCAACCTCAAGTTATTGTAAAAATTGTCAGGCTAGTACTGATAAATACGTACCAAACTGGATAACTACACAACATACTAAACTTATGGAACAGTTATTAAACAGTACAGGCAATACAAAAGCTCCCGCTAGCTATCAAAGAGCATTAATGGCGCCCGGCGCCCGCGCGCAAAAAAACAAAAGAAAGAGGAAAAAACAAGAAAGCAAAGTGAAGCTTAGCCAGTATAACGCCTGCATCGAGTAATAGCATTGCAGCTCCTGTGGTAAGGTCTGACAGGCCCTGTTGCCCTGTAACAATTCCGAGTGTAATAAGACATCCCAGACCGAGGCCGACATGGAACGCGATTAGCAGCCAGTGCTCCGTAGCTGATGTAGTAATGGATCCTCCTCAGAAGCCTCCCGTGCTCCTCAGAATCCATCATAAATTCCTCCTCAGTCTCATCACTGCAATCTCCCAGGGTTCCATCGCAGAACTGACCCGCAGAGGAATCGAACCCGCGCGGCTCATAAGATACAGCGTCGTTCAACCAGTTAGAGGTAACTGTAAGCTCCTGCGCATTCACGGCTGTATGCAGGGAATCTGCCATTGAAAACAGAGACTGAGAGCATCGAGCAGGAAACATAATGTGACATCTATTATTAAACATGTGACCTTGTGCTATTCTTTCTCGTTTATCAACTGCCGAATAAGATCCTTAAGGAATGAACCCATCGTTGTTTCCATTGCTCTCAACAACTCGGGAATTTCAATCTGATTCTCCTCGGGCACCAATCCATCAGGAATGGATACTCACTGAATGCTAGTCATCTCTTTTTCTTGAATTGGGTGGTCATGATTTCGCCTTCGCCATGGCTTGGAGTATGCGCTGGTGATTGCGGTCAGTGTTGATGGCACTGGTGATTGCGGTCTGGAATCTCCTCCCTGCATGATAGTTTATTGGAATTACTAAATGCAGGCCACACAATAGGCATCACAGCTTTTAAAAATCTCAGCATCACAAGCTAGATTTAAATTTGCCCGCTCGATCGGATTCAAATTTTCCCGCTCCGTAGATTCAAATTTGAAACAAATTCGGCTCCTCTACCCATCGCTTTACTATTCCCATTAACTCACGTCCAAACGGATAACGTAAAAGTCGATGTGGGTTAGCTGGAGTTTCGGTTACGGAGGTGGAGGGCGTTGACGCAACGGAGGTGGGGTCGGCGTATCTGGTGGACGGTGGACGGGGTTGAAGCAGAACGGGGGTGGGTCCGTTTGGCAGCGGGACGGGGCGATTTGAGTGCCCCATATCCCACGCCGTTCTTTAGATGGCTTAAACATACATATTTTGTAAGGACGGCCATCTAAAAGCATGAGCTTAAAAAACATGTACTCATGACACTTGGCCCTTCGTACTAAACATTATTACTAGATCGCACTACAATTTCTTGAGAATCCAGCTGGAGGACGTTCTCTTAATTTGGTCGATAGTTTTTAAGAGCTCTACCTGCCGTGCGGCTAGGGCTTTTCGAGCTTTGGAGGTCCCACTCAGTGATCAAATTTGAAGGGCTAGTCTTAATTTAAATTTGAAGGGTATATATTCCTGCACACTTCGAAGATGAAAAGCTTTAAAAAAATTTGCTTTTCAATTGACAATAATAAATTAATCATGCACTTCATTAAAAAATATGTTAAATAAAATATTACATTTCAAATCAATTTTCAATTATAAATTGATTTGAAATATAACATTTTAATTTTTTATATTTACTAAAACATTGAATACAGATTACTCTATTTCTTGGCATCACCGGAAACCAACCTAGTAATAGAATATTTGGAGACTAATTTAGTTTTATTGCCTCTTTATAACATAATTTACTTTTTGATTGTACTGAGTGCCCATCTCCATTCTTATTCTCTTGCTGCAACAAGCCTTGACAATAAGGATGGGCATGAATCCATTTCCCACTGATTCACAGATTGCATGGTCTCAATCGACAATTGGTGAGTTCCAGTAACTCCAAATGAATCCATGACCTGAAATTATGTGACTTCGAACAGAATTTGGTTTGCGCATTTGTTTGTTATTGTTTAAGCTTTCCTACATAGCAATAAATCCTTTTATTAAAGAGAAGAGTTCCGAATTTCGTGGGCATGTTTTTCTTTAGGATATGAATTCTTCTACTCTGTTGAAAACCAAGTTCTTTCCAATGGTGCATTGATTACTGAGCTAGATAGAAACAAAGTAATCTGTATTCAATGGAATAAATTATTCATTCCATTCCAGTAACTATTAATTATTCTTAATAATGGAATGAATTTCATCCCTTTGCATACATTATACAAATTGTTTGCATAATGTAGAACATCATCCCTTTGCATACATTATACAAATTGTTTCAGATATACATTGAGAAAAAGCTATCCGAGAATGTAAAGCTAACACTATTGAGAATTTTATATTAAAATTTATATTCTTAACCAGTCCTAAAATTATCACTTAGAAAATCGGTTCAGGCAAATGATTTTGCCTCTTTTTTATCTTTATTTTCATTGGGCTTTTTGTATTGCATCGCTTTTAACTCAGTATTAGAACTAGATGATTGAAACTTTGCAAGGTTATCTGAAATTAATAGATAATTGCTAGGAAAATACTTAAGTAATTGTATTTGTGAACTTTATCCTTTTAAATGATTTAGAAGAAAGAAAGTGAGAGAACAACTCCTAAAATTTACATTCACCGCTCTCAAAATTAGTTTGTCCATCTTCTATACTTTTTTCCTTTTAAAATTAGTTTGTCTGTCTTTTATATTTTTTTTCTTTTTCTTTTATTGATTTTTTATTATAATTCATTACTTTAGCTCAATATTGGAACCAGAGGATCGCAAGTCCTAGAATGAACAAATGATTCTAGATGGTTAATTCGCTGTAGTTATGAGCTTTATAGGGCATATATACCATTAGTCCAAATGTGAAAACGCTACCAAGGGATTCTGATTTGGATATACCCAAAATGCTACCCAAAATCATTTTGATGGGGTTTGACATACTGAGGGTACTGTGCATTTTTGAATTTTTCCACGGTGGGTTCGGCAGGGGTGAATTTTGGAGCATAGAGACTATATTATGTTGACCATGCAGCCACTGCCAGCAACACTTGGTAAACTCATTTCTTCTCCAAGATGGGGCCCTATTTCGAAGCACAGAGACTAAGACTAGATTCTGTGGATGCACAACTAGTGACCTAAGTACCTAATATAGCTTCAGCTTCCAGTTTCAACCCTATGCACTTACGGTTTCAACCCTATGTACATAAAATAGCTCAATGATTGTAGTTTTATAATCCTGTTCGAGATAGTAGTTAGTACAGACGCTGTCATTCTAATTTCTCTGTTCTCGACAGTTTTTTTTAATAGCTATTCGAGACAATACACACCGTGCCAGTACAAACAATGGGAATTGGAATGGAATAAAGAAACATACCTTGAAAGAAAGCGCTAGCAAAAGATCATAGAAGCCACAGGTGACAGAACGTTGCCTTCAACAATAACAATTGGAATTTGGAACACCGCAGAAAGCCAAACGACCACTGGGCTCCAGAGTCTGGACACCAGCACTTGTCAACAACGCGGCCTCTCGCCTCTACGTTCACTACACCCACATCCAGCGAGATGAGAAGCATAAAATACCACCGGAAATGAATTGGGGCTTGCTCACATTTCAAAGTTTCAAACCAGCACACAGGATGGGAAATTGGAATTGGGGCTTGCTTTTCGCACCATTCACCATTGTCGACTGGTGGAGAAATCAGAATGACCCAGGTTGAAGCTTGAATGTTCTCGGTGACGGTTCTCGCAGTCCCAACTTGCCCAAATTCTAATGACATAATACATTGAATTTGGAATTTGGCCGTCGTTGAGCCTGGGCAATTTGGCAATGGGCATTGGGAAGTTCTGTCATGGTTCATGAATCATAAATTTTTTGAACCACTCTCTGAACCGGAATTAAATGCGGAGTTAATCGGACAGTGGACTAGAGATCAGCGACGACGATTCGTCTAATACAACTATAAAAAAGTTAAGATTTTAGCTACATGGATGTAAAATAAATTTGTTAAATATTGAGGCTCCAGTGCCCACTAAATAATCAATCAATGCCATTGCCGACTTGGGAGTCCGGACTCACTAAATAATCACTAATCAATCAATCAATGGAGAGTCGGAGTCTCCGAGATTCGGTGCCGGACCATGCCAAATATTTTTTTTTTTACGTCCATTTTATTTACAACAAAACTTCTGGGACGTGCTGAGAGCCCTTTGAGTGCCGTGACATGTTCAATTTTGATCCTTGTCAGCAGGTGCCCGTGCCTATGCTGTAAAAATTTTGATGGGCAATTTTAAACATAGCACTTCTAATGAAATTTTAACATAATTATTACATTTATTTGTAAAACTTCAAAATTAAAAATCTTCTTTTTTTTTACGTCCATTTTTTTTACAACACTTATGGGACGTGCTGAGATCCCTTTGACGTGCTGTGACATGTTCAATTTTGATCCCTGGTCCCACTTCAATGTTGTCGGAGAACCAGACTTTAATGGTCTTCAATGCTCCCTTTTGTTTTGCACCTCATCTTCACTATGATCGGGTGAGTTTCGGATGAGTTTTTCTTTATTAATTTAGTTTTTGTTGATACAATCTTAAAATTCCAATTAAAGAAGGTTATATAGGACAGATATTCATTCCATCTATTTACAGGATAACCCAGAAACTGATCTACCAACATTTAAGCTGGGGAACACCTAAGACAAGAATAAAAGCTATGGTTACTTTCCACAGCCTCCCACCCTTGGAAAATAAATTATTTCATTGTTTTATTAAAAAACTTGTTGTTAGAGCTATTGTTTGTAAACAAGACCTACGTAAAAACATATATTAGGTTCATCAATTACTGGGACAATCAATCTATGAATTAGGTTCATCATTGCGTCGAGAGGTGTTCTACAGATCTTGTGAGTCAAGTGTTTGTATATTAGGTTCATCAATTACTGGGACAATCAATCTATGAATTAGGTTCATCATTGCGTCGAGAGGTGTTCTACAGATCTTGTGAGTCAAGTGTTTGTCAAGTTTGTCGAGTGTTTGTGGAGTAACAAAATAATATAAAGTAAACAAAAAAAATATAAAATAATAAATAATAAATAGTTAAATCGCAACCACAAAATGTTGTCAACATGAAATGAAGGTTTTGAAAAAATAACTACCAATCGACATACATCTGTTTAATAGTTTTCTTGATCATTTTGTTTTGAAAAACTATCCCTTAAAAAAAATCGCTACCAGTAGCCATACCTACCATGTATCTGTTTAATAGTTTTCTTGATCAGTTGATCTCTATGTATACTTATTTGTTGCACTTCTGTTGTGGTGTAAATAATTACAGAGTAAGATAATCGCTATCACTGTACTCTTAAATTGAATATACTAAATACTAAACTTTTTTGAAGAAATCTCTGTTAAAACCAGTAATCTCAGTTAAAACCAATCCACATACATATGTTTAATAGTTTTCTTGTTCAGTTTGTTTCTGTTCGACTACTATACTCTTATTGACTATACTGCTGTGTTTTCATGGCAGGTACGCAATTTTAAACGGTCGTAAAGGCATTTGAAAAAGATTTACCTGATGTTGTTGTATGTTTCTCTGTTTTCACAAACCTGAAAGCAGCAAAAACACCGTAGTTAGATAGAAAAACGTAAATTCGTGATACCTGATCTTCACTATTCAGCTACCGTCCTTGCTTGTGATCTTTCTCATTCTCAGTAAACAATGCAAATACCTAAAACTGATGGCTTTTGTTATGCGTGGCCTCTTGAAGCGGTTAACCAATTCGTAGTTAGGTGGAGGAGCCCCGTCCACACTTATCAATACAGTTAGCTGGTGATATGCTACACGGGTTGAAGCGGTTAAAGAGTTGTTCCTAGTTATAATTAATCACTTGTTATGCCACAGTTAATTATCAGTTAAGGCTAACAAAAATAGAACAGTTAATTATTAATTAAGGCTAACAAAAATAGGATGATCATAAAAAAAAAGTCTAGATAACACATTTGACGTTCTTACTTTTCAGCAAGAAAACATAAGATATAAATGTCTACCAACATAATTATAATAAGAATACCTAACAATACATGATAAGTATAAGTATAGAAAAGGATTGTTGTGTATAAATAAAATGAATTGTCATGTGTTGTCTCTAACAAAATTCAACGAATATAGGAATCAAAGAGTGCAATACTCCAAGTACTCAAGAATGCAATGCAATTATTCTAGATAGTAATATGATTTTATGAAACAACTCTATTGCTAACATTGTTTTATATTGGTTGTACATAAGTGTGGCTCGATGGCTCGATGGAGATGTTTTCTTTAATGGGAAAATATATGAACAACAATTAGATAGATAGAAATCAGTAAACACATATATTGAGTAACTATGATAAACATATTTTACCTTAGAAATCCAATTTGGGAAAACCAACTTGGAATGTCATTGCTCAATTTATTATTATCAAATTTTATATAGAATTGCATAGTAGCATGGTTCTCTAGGTTTTCAAATGTTTTGAATGTAGGGAGTCAGAGTTTTTTTTCTAATTTTTGCTAAACAACCCCCCTCTTCATTCGGTTGCTTGTGTTCTAACAGATAGGAAGGAGTAGTTTCCTTTTCTTGGTGGCAGTTAGAAGGTTAGGCATCCTCGACACTTCAACTGCCCTAAACAACAATGCTCCACTTTGTTATATTATTATTATTTCTTTGTCTTTCTTACTATTAGTGAGGTTCCATTGTTTGATGGGTGAGTAGGTGGTTGAGCGTATAGCTAGCATGCGAACAATCACCCTCACTCCTTCCTCCTTCCACGTTGTTTCTCATGTGTTGATTATTTGTATTAGACTTATTAGTGAGGTTCCATTGTTTGATGGGTGAGTAGGTGGTTGAGCATATAGCTAGCATGCGAACATTCACCCTCACTCCTTCCTCCTTCCACGTTGTTTCTCATGTGTTGTTTATTTTTATTAGACTAAGCCTCACGCCATGCTTATTTTGGATCCCTTTCAATGACAAAATTTTAAAAATTCTACATTTCCCCCCAATATCACAGACATCAAATATTGTAGTACAACATGTTTCAATCAAATACCATGGCTTTGAATCCATAGGTTTGGATGGAGTATCGTCGAAATTAATTGCAGTACCATGGACCTCAAACAAGTGTTGTAGGTATCAACTACAATGATGCTATGAAATATTTGAAATAGAAGATTTAAATACATGAAATAAAATACAACTATTATTTATTCGAGTCCAATTCTTCATCTTTCTTTTTCCAAAGAAAACCTCACAAGGAAACCCCAAACACTTCCCCACATTTCATAGATGTTACCTATTATAAATCTCTTAACATTCCACCAAAATTTCAATTCTTAAACATTTATTCAATTAAATACATAAAATAAATCCAAAAAGACATCTTAACTCATTCCAATACATTATATCCACTAATTAACAGAAACATTGAATTGAATACCATCCATGGATCCAATACATTATATCCACTAACTAACAAACATCCATGGATCCAATACATTATATCCACTAACTAACAAAGACATTGGGATAAAATAAAGGAAAAGTAGAAAAACCAATACATTATATCCACTCACTAACAAAGACATTGAGATAAAATGAAGGAAAAGTAGAAAAACACATGTAGAGGAGTTATACAAAATTCTCATTAATTATGAGAAATGCCATCAACCACATGAAGGTGTATCTTCCCTTATTTGTTACAAAATCCTTACATCCATAATAAATAAAACTACCGACCTCAAAATAAGGGGTATGATCATAAATATTTATGTTGCAATATTTAACTTTACGGAAACATATTAGGGTCTATTTTGTTGCCAAAGGGAGTCGCCCCAATACGAAATATCTCAAAATCATTGGCAATTGAAGTAGTTAGACATATTGTTGCCATTGCATTCTCTTTAAACTAGATGCATTATTATTGTTGCATTTGCGTAATGCAAGGCAAAAAATTTCGAAAACACATATTCATTGGAATTTTCAAAAAACAAATATGTTTAAAAGTATTGCATTACATTGAAAGTTACCCACGTAATAAAATGTTTAAGCATGTATTGCCTTGATAACCATTATTGAAAACCAAATAATAATTAAATGTTAAAAAATTGATTAATCTCATTGGAGATGGACTTGGTGGGATTGCTCTTCCATTATGCATACTCTAAGATAGAGGAAACCAACTAGGTGTGCCAGGTAGTTAACCACCTTTTGAGTCACACATATGCATGTGGTATTGGCCTCTTATACAATGCAAGTGGAATGCAACAAACTTATTTTGAATGATATTTGTATTTATGTTTAGAAAATTTTAAAAGTTTTGGGTTTGGAATTGCGATGTTAAGAGAGTTAACAGGTTCATTCTTGTTGTAAAGAATTTGTCTTTTGTGAAAAAGATATTTTACCATATAGAAGGTATGTTAAGATGACCAATCTCTAATTATATGATTTATTATTGTGGGGAATTTTAGGTATCTATAATTTTTTTAAAGTGTAGAAATTTTGGTGAATCTTAATGATTTTTAAATATACAACCATAAAATGTCGGGCAAAATTTTTGTAAAAAGATTCAAATTTCTAAAGATTTTATATGGGGTTTCCGATAATTTTGGTGATTTCTAGAGTTAAAAAATGTTATCCCATGGAATTTGGGGGAATCAATTAAGGAAAAAATGGAAATTGGCAAATATTTTTTTCAAAAAAAGGTGTTAAAAAATTAGCCCATGGGCTAAATTTTGCCCTTAAAATTTTCCTGCTTATTATGCTAAAACCTTATACTTTGAACTTGAGCTCCTCATACTTCAACAATTCTTTAATGTTTCAATGAGGAGGGTTTGACTCAAATCGTAAGAAAAAATTGTAATCTTAAGACAATCAAAGGTCTTTAACTTCTTAATAATTGTAATGAATGTCTCGTGAGGCAATAACAAACTGCATGCTTCATAACCTAAAAAAGGTTGGGAATCAACTCACTCTTTTCAAGGAGTGGGCTTTAGAAATATGAATAAGAATGATTGTTCTACTTTTCAACTTTTAAATTCCTAAGTTCACTTAGATAATGAAGAGTCCTTCAAAAGCTTAAAGGTTCACATTATACATGATTGCTTTGATGATGAACTTAAGGGGCGCACATAAACCTCTAATTTGTTCAATGCCTTGGTAGAGATTGGCAAAGGCTAAGAGAAGATGAATTTCGAATGTGGGAATTCTCTCTACTCTATCCCATGAAGGCAATGTCATGGAATAGCAACCTTGGTAGAGATTAGAAAAGGCTAAGAGAAGATGAATGTGGAATGTGGAAATTCTCTGGAAAGAAATGTCATGGAATAGAAATTGTGAAGTTATGGTATAAGGAATAAGGAATACAAATTCAAGGAATTATAAAATGTTGCTAATATAAAAGAGAAAGATTAATGTGTTTATTTTGAAGAATACTTTGAACTATGCATGGTCAAATTTGGTGACTTAATCTATCCATGTTGAAGACAAAGAGGATGTGGTGATTTTGGTTAGTCCTTGTTGTTTCTATTGTGTTTGTTCACAATGGGGTGTTGACCCTTCTCAACTATTGGTTTGGATTTGACTAAATATTGACAAGGGTCAGTGCAAGCTAATGAGGGTCACTTTTGGCACGTTAGATGCAATAGAAAACTGAAAAAGCAGGCATCCCTCAACTTACTTGGATTTTTTTATTTACTTATGGAAAATATCTTGCATTGAGTAAAAAAGATGAAATGTAGGAAATTGAATCACGTTTCTGAATATATAACTTTTATGTATTGAAAATTTGCATAGCTATGTGAAGTTTCATTTTTCCTAACAGACACTTTTTATTTTTCAGGCAAATGATAAGGTATATGTTTTTGTGGGTAGAGCCTTTGAGGGCCTAAATGATGGAATCAAGCTACAAAAATCGGCATGCATGTAGAGAACACATAGCACTTGTGCGCCATTATTTTTCGAAAATTAAATTAGTAATTTTATAATTTTTTTATAATTGTCTAAGTGATCAAACCTCAAAAATAGTACCTCTTTTGTGGGTAGAGACGTTGAAGGTCTTAATGCAAAAATCTTGAAATGGGTTTTTCATAGAACGTGGAGGTTAGTGTCCTCTTGTGCACCATACAATTTTTTTTAAATGATTGAGAATTGAAAAAGTTATGGAAGAAACACTAACAATGTGTTTCACGAGTTAAGGAGGTAGGACAGAAAAGAAATTGAAAGAAAATAGGAAAAATTAATATTTCAAAATAAAAGTTACATATTTGGAATCTGCAGAAAAAATGCTATTTGTGTCTAAGATTTCGTCAAAAATGACTCTGTGTAGCATATTGTAACGAGTGGCTAAGCACAGGCTTCTCCAGAAACTGGAAGAAATACCCAATTAGCTTTGGTTTTTCATTAACATAGCCCAGGTTTGGAATTACCGAAGCAAACTCCCAAGCATACACATAGGATTATTGTTGACATGTGAGCATGTGACTCGGCCTGTTTAAATTCAAAAATATTGCCGCGCTTTTAGATTTAAATAACGCGTACGCGTTATATAACTCAATAACGTGTGCGCGTTATATCAATACTTAACGCGTACGCGTTATATAACTACATAACACGTACGCGTTATATAGTTACAAAACGCGCTCGCGTTATTCAAATCATAAAATACATGTTTAATACTTGAGAAAGAGGGGGTGTGGAAGTCAAGGGAATTTTTGTTTAATATTTGAGAAGGGGTGGGGAAGGGTCAAGGGAATCTATGGTTAATATTTAATAGGGGTGGGAAAGGGTCAAGGGCTTAGAAGGATGTTGGAAGCTTGAGTGGGGAGAGATGAAGGGAATGAGAACATGATGGGCTACAGGGGTACAGGGGGTGAAGGGAAGTGGAGCTTGAGAGCACTATTAGGAGTAGAATAGGTTCTGAAGAGGTATAGGGTTAGAAGTTGAAAGTGAGACTTGAGTGACAAGGGGGAATGGATGGAGGCAAGGGGGATGTGAGAGAGAAATAAAGAATACAAGGGAAGGAGATACATAGAGCGAGGGAGGGAGAGGGACAATGGGGAGGAATGGATTTGGAGGGAGTGAGAGATAGATGGGGATAGAACGAAATAAGAGATAGGAAGGGAGGGACAGAAAGTGTTGGTGGGAGACATGCAGAGAGTGGTGGCGATGGAGAGAGAGGGAGTGATGGAGAGATTGGGATAGGTTGAGGGAAAGATGAGGGAGGTATAGAAGGTGAGAGACAGGCGATGAGAGAGGGAGGGAGAGAAGGTAGGGTGAGGGATGGAGGGAGAAAGTTGGAGATAGATATGGATGGAGGGGGGATGGGTTTGAGAATGGAAAGTGACATAATGTGTGTGTATGTGTGTGTGTTTGAGAGAGAGAGAGAGAGATTGATGGTTGGGGAGAGAGAGACTAGAGGGAGTTGTGAGCATCATATTCTCCATCAGCATCATATTCTTCATCATCATCATCTTCATGACCATCATCGTCATCATCAACATCTTCATCATCATCACCATCATCATCATCATCATCATCATATTCCTCATCAAATCAACATCTCCATCATCATTATCATCATCATGATCATCATCTAAACATCACCATCACCATCATCATCAAAATCTTCATCGTCATCACCATCACCATCACCATCACCATATTCATCATCATTGTCATCTCTAGGTTCCCCATCAACATCAACATCTCCATCATCATCATCTTCTTCATCATCATCATCTTCATCACCATCATCATCATCATCAACATCTTCATCATCATCACCATCATCATCATCATCATCATCATCTTCCTTGAATCAGATCAACATATCCATCATGTCACCATCATCTTCTTCATCATCATCTAAACATCACCATCACCATCACCATCATCATCATCATCTTCATCACCATTACCATCACCATCATCATCAACATCTTCATTGTCATCACCATCATCATCATCATCATTGGCATTTGTAGGTTCCTCATCAACATCTCCATCATTATCATCTTCTCCATCATCATCATCTTCATCACCATCATCATCAGCATCAACATCTTCATCATCATCACCATAATTATCATCTTCATCGTCATCAGGTCAACATCTCCATCATCATCATCTTCTTCATCATCTTCACCATCATCATCATCATCATCATCTTCATCGCCATCTCCATCATCTCCATCATCTCCATCATCATCACCATCATCATCATCTTCATGACCATAAACATCTTCATCATCATTGTCATCTCCCCCTTCCTCATCAACATCTCCATCATCATCATCATCATCATCATCATCATCACCATCTGAACATCACCATCACCATCATCGTCAACATCTTCATCATCATCATCATCATCATCAGCAGCAGCAGCAGCATCATCATCAAAATCTTCATCGTCATCACCATCACCATCTTCATCATCATTGTCATCTCTAGGTTCCCCATCAACACATCTCCATCATCGTCATCTTCTTCATCATCATCATCTTCATCACCATCATCATCGTCATCTTCTTCATCATCATCATCTTCATCACCATCATCATCGTCATCAACATCTTCATCATCATCACCATCATCATCATCATCATCTTCCTCATCAGATCAACATCTCCATCATGTCACCATCATCTTCATATTCATCATCATCATCATCATCATCATCATCATTACCAACACCATCATCATGAACATCTTCATCGTCATCACCATCATCATTGGCATCTGTAGGTTCCTCATCAACATCTCCATCATCGTCATCATTGCCATCTGCAGGTTCCTCATCAACATATCCATCATCGTCATTTTCTCCATCATCATCACCATCATCACCATCATGATATTCTGAACATCATCATGATCATCATCTAAACATCACCATCACCATCATCGTCAACATCTTCATCATCATCGCCATCAGCATCATCATCACCGTCACCATCTTCATAATCATTGTCATCTCTAGGTTCCCCATCAACACATCTCCATCATCATCATCTTCTTCATCATCATCATCTTCATCACCATCATCATCGTCATCAACATCTTCATCATCATCACCATCATCATCATCATCATCTTCCTCATCAGATCAACATCTCCATCATGTCACCATCATCTTCATCATCATCATTACCAGCACCATCATCATCAACATCTTCATCGTCATCACCATCATCATTGGCATCTGTAGGTTCCTCATCAACATCTCCATCATCATCATCATTGGCATCTACAGGTTCCTCATCAACATATCCATCATTGTCATTTTCTCCATCATCATCACCATCATCACCATCATGATCTTCTGAACATCATCATGATCATCATCTAAACATCACCATCACCATCATCGTCAACATCTTCATCATCATCGCCATCAGCATCATCATCAAAATCTTCATCGTCATCACCATCACCATCACCATCACCATCTTCATCATCATTGTCATCTCTAGGTTCCCCATCAACACAACATCTCCATCATCATCATCTTCTTCATCATCATCATCTTCATCTCCATCATCGTCCTCATCAACATCTTCATCATCATCACCATCATCACCATCATCATCATCATCTTCCTCATCAGATCAACATCTCCATCATGTCACCATCATCTTCATCATCATCATCATCACCATCATCATCAACATCTTCATCACCATCATCATCAACATCTTCATCATCATCACCATCATCTTCATCAACATTATCATCTTTATCATCTTCATCTGCATCATGATCATCTTCATTGTCATCACCCTCCTCCTCCTCATCATCTTTATCATATTCATCTACATCATGATCATCTTCATTGTCATCACCCTCCTCCTCCTCATCATCTTGTGCACTTATGCACTTAGGGATTAATGTTTAGAAGAGGGTCTAAAGGCCTTTATGGGGGAGGGGCTCTAGGAACAAGGTAAGACAGAGAGGGCAGGGGGGAGGGATAAAGGCGTAGAGGGTTAGTGATTAAGGGAGAAGAAGGGAGAGAGTGCTATAGGGAGGGATAATGATGAAGATAAAGAGAAGGTGGAGAGATGGAGAGTGGGGTGGTAGAGACATGGCTGAAGGGAGAGAAAGAAACATGAAAGAAACATGTAGGGAGAATGAGGGACAGATATTTAGAAAGAGATAGGGGGTATCTAGGGATTATTGGGAGAGAGCTAGGGGGTATTAAACCATACAAAACATTTGTTTTGTATGCAATCATATAAATTATTAGTTTTCTTTGATTTTGTTCGTTGCCCTAGCCGTGCACCTAACCTATTTATTGTGCTTGACTATATCGCGTTCGCGTTTTTTCACTACATATCGCGCACGCGTTTTGTATTTACATAACGCGTACGCGTTTTGCAACTCCAGAAATAATGGCCTGTTGCTGTCTGAGAGCAACTTCACTCTGTCCGAATGAAAACAATAATCCCGCGATTTTTCGAACAGCACGAGCCCGCGTCTGAAAATTTTCACATTCTACACCAACTCCATCATTTTTTTTATGTAGGTGCAGGATTGAGGACATCTTTCATGGTTGCTCACTGTGGTGTTGGGTTATATGGCCATATTTGAAGAAAATAATTAGCAAGCTTGAAGAATCTCCAATTGAAGAACACCAAAGATAAGGCCTTTGAAAGATTCATTTTGCTTATATTTGAGGAGCACACAAGATAAGATATCAAGCTTCAAGACCAACACGGAAGAACTTCCATTTGCTTATTATTGAAGAGCTTGTAATTGAGGAGCAACAAAAACAAACTATATTGAATTGATCATTGTGGTGATGGGGAATGCACGTAACCGAGTAAACAAATCAACAAGGAAGAAGAGATCTCAAGAAGTCATTGAAGAAGAGAAAGAAAAGAAAAGAATATACATGATGAATCGGAGGCTTTCTTTGGAAACTAATCCAAATCCAATTGTAGAGGATACCATGGTTCATCCTATTAATCCACAACAAGAGGGACCTTCAATTTCCACAATAGTTGTTGAACAAGCACCCCATGGAAGTAATCAAGAAGCAAAACGTAGGTGCTCATTAGGGGATGTTTCAATTCCCACTTCAAGTCAAAGTGATAAGTTACCATCTCAAGATGAAGCTCACGAAGAAACACCCAATTTGCTATCCGGATGTGGTTATACAAGCGATGAAGTCAGAGAGGCGTTGGACATTTTGCCTACTGTTGAAGAAGAGAATGTTATCCACACCATCGATGAGGATGTTGGACTTCCACAAGGGGATGTTGGACTTCCACAGACCATGGATGAGGATGTTGGACTTCCACCATCCAACTACCAGGAAGAGAATGAAGGACACCAAGCTACTACTGAAACGCCAGAGCGTCTTGGTGATGCGCTACATGGTACAATTCCAACCCCCTTACCTCCATTAGCAAGCACACGTCGAAGAACTCCGAAGCATATACAAGTTGATGAAAGACTTATGAATTCCATTGAAGGTACGCTATCTAAACGTAGTATTGCTTATCAAACTCAACAGATACTTGATAATTATTTTGTTTCTAAATGTGATGGAGATAAATGTAGATTATTTTTATCATTGTTAAAATCTAGGAGCATGAATGTTGTTAGGAAAAAGTTAGGGCTAAAGATGATAAAGGATTCTGAACCAAGTTCTCATATAGTTAAAAGCCTAGTAGATGCATTTGGTAAAATTGGTAAGAACACACGTTCAAAGGACCGCAATGCTGCTCGTCGTGTGTTGTCACAATCAATTGCAGATAAGAACACCAGGGCCCTTCGTATTCTCAGGCCTACATCCGAACTAGTTAATTTGAATGTAAAAACCCTCCGTAGGTATTCTATTAGAAGAGAACATCTTGACACAACCGATCAGACAGATTTTTGGGCCTTTGTTGGTCGGTTGCCACGTTGTGACATGAAGCTAGTTGATGCAGTAAAGGGACTAGTGCACAGTTTTTGGCATGATCACACAAGGCCTTCTTCAAACCGAAAGGATGTACTAAAACTAAGAAGGGGTTCAAAGGATCGTGAACCACATACTAAGCATCTTCTTGATATAACACAGACAGAGCTTTACGAGAAATTTAAAATTGAGCATAGACAATTGAACTTGGGGCAAAGATCTTTTGAGAAATGTAAGCCATGGTATGTTAGAATAAATACTCTTCGTAACACTTGTTGTTGTAGATACCATGTAGAATATGAATATTACTATGAAACATTTTTGTACATTCGTCGTGTGTTGCATACTAACATTGTGCAGGATTGCTCCATGACAATACCACCGACTTCATCAAGAGAATTCATTCATAGCATCATGTGCAATAGGCCCGAGGGGCAAACATACTATGCAAAATCTTGTTTGGATGGAACATGCTCCAACTGTGTTGGAATGGCATTATTGAGCCAATGTATGCACGAAAATGGAGACAGTGAATTTGGGAAAATGGTTATAGACATGAAAAGTTTCAAATATATCAACTATGAAATAGTCCCAGGGAAAGAAAGCAAAAAAATACAATTGGTGACATCTCAGGTATGCATTTATATCTATAAAATTATGTTTTAACGGTTACATTTCAATCCTTACTTACAACAAAAAACTGACATTGAGATCATTTTGTGTCACCAGGTACAAGTTAGTGACTTCATCAAGGAATTTATTGAAAAGACACATCAATATGTTCAGCATTTCCACGTGGCACGATGGCAGGATGAGAAGTTTAGAATATGCAGAGATACATTTCCCCTTGGTACTATACTTTCAGTTGTTGATTTGAGAACTACACTCTGCAACCTCAAAATGAGATCCAAAGTCAGTATTATCACTCTGAGCAGGTTTCCTTGATGGTCCATATCACATATAGGCATGGCCCAAATAGCACTGAAGAGCAAAGAGAAATTCTGAAGGAATATCACTTATACATAAGTGATGATAGGTGCCACGACTTCCACTATGTACGTCATTGCTTCATCATGTTCTATGATCACTTGAAGGGAAGGAACATACAGATGGACCGACACTGGATTTGGTCTAATGGGTGTGCTGGTCAGTTCAAAAATGCACGCATATTTCAGTGGTTGTGTTCATTGCATAAAAACTACAAAGTGCCACATATGTGGAACTATTTTGAGACTGGGCATGGTAAAGGAGAGCATGATGGAGCCAGAGCATGTGTCAAAACAGCCCTACGAAGAGAGGAATTGAAAGTATCTACAGAATCTACTATTCTAAATGCTCAATCTATAGTCAGGTGGTGCACGTCAGTAATGGGAGAGGAATCAACTATGCGAGTAGAATCCACAAGAAAGAGACATGTGGAGAGATTTTTTTGGGAGGTGGTAGACATAGATCGTTCACATGCATGGGAATGCAAGACTGTGCCTGGGACTCGTGGCTTTCATTCGGTTCGAAGCTCTGATAACCCAGTATTTGAAATTTGGACCAGAAAACTCGCTTGTTTTTGCCCGCCTTGTTGTGATGGTGACTGGGATGGGTGTGAATCATTGGATTGGGTTGATGGATGGGATCGCATATCACTTCCACTTGATCAGTGTGCAATTGTTGATTTAACTCCGTTGGAAGAAGACCAATCATCTATTTCTGCAGATTTTGATCATGTCTCAGACCTTGTACAACCCGGTATGATGCATTTCCTTAACATTTTTTGTTTGTTTACGTAGTCTTCAAATGCACATTAATGGCCTTGTATCGCACGAAAAATATTTTGATCATATACCTACAATCATATAATGCAGGGCACATATACGCAGTGGTTGCCTCAAAAGATACTGAATGGGGTGATGAATACTGGTTGGCACGCTGTATAGATGGAAAGCAAACCCTCATTGTGTCCATGACTGACGATGAAAACAACCACTTTCCAACTGGGTCTATGGTTGTTAAAGGTGAATACTTGACACGGGACAGCAATGGAAGAAAGAAGGGTGGATATGTTTACAGGGATTACAAACCAGGTGCAAGTGTGTATCACTTTACCAACTTAATCATTGGCACAAACCTTCAGGTACGAACAATGCCTAGTCGAAATACATCGAAGGTACGCTACTTCTTACCGGATACAGAGCACGAGAGACTAATGGAGACCATCAGTATAAGAGATGATCCGGAGGGCTTGCTTGTATGATAATAGGTGGGATCTAGCATGATGAGGTACGTTACATACTTTTAATACTATACTATTTATACTATTTGTAATTGAATATTGATATATGCTCAATTTTCACATGTATGTTTCATATGAATATGTCAATTTTGCGTTCTTGATATGCCAAATTTACGTTTACGTTGTTTATAAATATGCCAAAAGTTCTCTTGTATGTCAAGTTTATGAATATGCCATTTTTTACATATGATCAGTAAACCCTAAAATTATATTATGTTCATCATGTTGGTTATTGGCTTCACCCAACAAAATTAATTCAATTCATGCTCACTATATTAAACAATACACTTATATTAAATTTAATTCATGTCTTGTTAAATATTTCATAATGAATTAGCTAGTTGAGAGCACCACCTTAGACCAAGCCATCATCATCAACATCTTCATCAACATCTTCATCATCATCACCATCATCATCATCATGGACCTGCAAAACCCTAGTTTCCAAAGTGTCTAGGCAGGTTCGGGTTAGGAACACTAGCCATACCCGCCCGGTGGATGATTTTCCAAAGTTGACCCCCGTGTGCAAAAATTGCACACTCCCACACTGAGCAAAACCCTAGTTTCCAAGATGGACCTGCAAGGTGACACATGGGCCACCGGGTAGGAGGGGAGGGGCACCCCTGGCACTATCCCGGTGTGCTGAATCCAACGGAGTCGACGGTTCGTCGATCCGAGCCACGATCTTCATTCTATGGCTCGTCCCGTCTCACTACCAGAAGGCCTTCAGGGACACCTGTTGGATACCTACCGGGGGCATAGAACTCCAACCATGCAACAAAACCAGGTTCCGGGGAGACCTGCAGGTGTGTCTAGACAGGTTCGGGCTAGGAACACTAGCCATACTTGCCCGGTGGATGATTTTCCAAAGTTGACCCCCGTGTGCAAAAATTGCACACTCCCACACTGAGCAAAACCCTAGTTTCCAAGATGGACCTGCAAGGTGACACATGGGCCACCGGGTAGGAGGGGAGGGGCACCCCTGGCACTATCCCGGTGTGCTGAATCCAACGGAGTCGATGGTTTGTCGATCCGAGCCACGGTCTTCATTCTATGGCTCATCCCGTCTCACTACCAGAAGGCCTTCAGGGACACCTGCTGGATACCTACCGGGGGCATAGAACTCCAACCATGCAACAAAACCGGGTTCCGGGGAGTCCTGCAGGTGTGTCTAGACAGGTTCGGGCTAGGAACACTAGCCATACTTGCCCGGTGGATGATTTTCCTATGTTGTTAGGTCAATTTGGCACATTCATTGAAAGAAATTGTAGACTTTAATGATGATCACAACAAGTGTGTTTGTTAAAACCTTGTGAAATAGAGCATCAAAAGACCTACATTGTAGGCCATATAATTGTGTTTGTTTACCTTTTGTTTGATGGACCATGCACAATAAGTAATAAAATAATTTTTGAAGTAGGTCATTTCATTTTTCTGATTTTTTCTTTGGTGGTGTTGAAAAAGACCATTGTTCTTATTGATGGGATTTCATGTGCTTATGATTCTTTGGATAATCTGGACACATACAAGGACACCATTATTAGACTAATTCATTATGAACAATTTAATATGAGTAATCTACATAAATGAATTGAAAAATTAACAAAAATAACAAACAACCCATATACCTTGGAATATAACACAAGAGTGACCATGTTAGGCAATCTTACTTATCTACTTACCTATGGTCATTTAAGTAGACCATTTGGATCATGTCTATTACTAATGATCTCCATTAACTTTTCATGTTCACAATGAGGATTGAAGTATCATACCTTTGATGGGTGCTTCCTTGGCATCGAGGTAATTGCACGCCAGGAGACCAACGGAGTCGACGGTTCGTCGGTCCGACGTTCGGTTTCCGAGTTATGTCGAGTTGCAAGTCGCATGAAAATGTCGTTCAGGGACACTTGGTGAATTTTCGTCCGGGAGCCAAAAAGCAAACGGAGCAGGAAGATTGCGTGTCGTTGGCTCCTGCAAGTGTGTGTGGGCAATGCCGACGTGGGAACACTGCCAACACTGGCTCGGGGGAGGTTTTTGCAGAGTTGACCCACCAATGCGAGATTGCATGCAATTACACTGAGCAAAACCCTAGTTTACGAAATGAATGCACAATGAAGCCATTGGGCCATGGGGAGACGAGGGAGAGGGCCCCCTAGAGGTAATCGCACGCCAGGAGACCAACGGAGTCGACGGTTCGTCGGTCCGACATTCGGTTTCCGAGTTATGTCGAGTTGCAAGTCGCATGAAAATGCCGTTCAGGGACACTTGGTGAATTTCCGTCCGAGAGCCAAAAAGCAAACGGAGCAGGAAGATTGCGTGCCGTTGGCTCCTGCAAGTGTGTGTGGGCAATGCCGACGTGGGAACACTGCCAACACTGGCTCGGGGGAGGTTTTTGCAGAGTTGACCCACCAATGCGAGATTGCATGCAATTACACTGAGCAAAACCCTAGTTTACGAAATGAATGCACAATGAAGCCACTGGGCAATGGGGAGACGAGGGAGAGGGCCCCCTAGAGGTAATCGTACGCCAGGAGACCAACGGAGTCGACGGTTCATCGGTCCGACGTCCGGTTTCCGAGTTATGTCGAGTTGCAAGTCGCATCAAAATGCCGTTCAGGGACACTTGGTGAATTTCCGTCCGGGACCCAAAAAGCAAACGGAGCAGGAAGATTGCGTGCCGTTGGCTCCTGAAAGTGTGTGTGGGCAATGCCGACGTGGGAACACTGCCAACACTGGCTCGGGGGAGGTTTTTGCAGATTTGACCCACCAATGCGAGATTGCATGCAATTAAACTGAGCAAAACCCTAGTTTACGAAATGAATGCACAATGAAGCCGCTGGGCCATGGGGAGACGAGGGAGAGGGCCCCTAGAGGTAATCGCACGCCAGGAGACCAACGGAGTCGACGGTTCGTCGGTCCGACGTCCGGTTTCCGATTTATGTCGAGTTGCAAGTCGCATGAAAATGCCGTTCAGGGACACTTGGTGAATTTCCGCCCATTTTATAATTTAAGCCACTTTTAAATATTTGAACTTCCATATTATTTTGGAAAGAGTATAATATTTCAAAACTCCTAAAGAGACAAAAACACATGATCAAAACTCCTAAGGCTGCAATTTAGAGTAGCAATAATGGGGGTGATGGAGTTGAATTTGATCCTATGGAAGATAATGATACTAATATTATTGAGAATAAAGGGATAATAGGTTGATCCATGACACCTTTGTTTGCATGGATGAGGATGCACCTATGTATGAGATCTATGATAATATTCATGATGTACATCTTATTGATAAGGCACACAAAGGCCTATACAAGAGATCAAAGATGAGTCACTTTGTCTACTAATTTGATGTTGATAAAATTGAAGGTATTGAATGACATTTCAAACAATGGTATGACAAAGATCCTAATGTATACACAAGGTTAATATATAAGGTGCCCCATAAGGTTCTTTGTCATATCCCTATAATTCTAGGTTTTTGATGATTGTTTAGGTTAAAAAACATAGCACATTATATGGATTATCATGTACAAAGATAAGTGAAGATGGTATTATATGAGTGGCTACAAATGGTTCTCAATTTACGATCATCAAGAAAATATTACCCATTTTTAAAGAAGAACCTCATAATGTTAGACTTTCATTGGTAGTTGATGGCAATGGGTGTGCATGAGTGAGTTCGTTGAAACCTTGAAAACATTGTATTGCATTTAGTTTGATTAAATTACACGAGCAAGAACTTTGACATAACTTGTAATGATCATCCAAAATCACAAATTTTAATTAGATACCAATTAGTGCATGCATGTAGTGAATTCGTTGAAACCTTTGAATATAATAGTTTGTTCTTTTGACATAGTGCATTCATGAGTAATAGATAATCCACACAAATCAACACATTAGATTGACACAAGTACATGTATCCAAAAGTACATATATATCCAAAAGTATCCAAAAGTGCATGTCTCCAAAAGTACATGTATATCCAAAAGTCTCCAAAAGTGCATGTCTCCAAAAGTACATGTATATCCAAAAGTATCGAAAAGTACATGTATCCAATGAAGTCAATGTACATGTCTCCAAAAGTACATGCACAATAAAGTCAATGTACATGTCTCCAAAACTGAATGTATCGAAAAGTACATATATATACAAAAGTATCCAAAAGCACATGTGTCCAAAACTATCCAAAACTATCAAAACTCAAGCTTTATCTTGTTCTTTCCCAACGTTGATCCTCTAGGCACATCCCTAGGATCAATGTGCATCCCTGGATCCTGTAAATTAAATATCAATTGTTAAATTCAACTAACTATGTACACTAATACATTAGCTCAACAATTATCAACTGGTGCATGGAAAGTGCATGAAACATTTGGTCACTGAAGGACATCTCACCTCAACTGACAAAGGAGATTGCGTTGCTTGTGTAGCAGATGGAGCCGTCGGTTGAACATCCAGGATGGTCGAACCAGGGGGGCCAGGCACTGCTCCTGCTGGTGGTGGATACAATGAAAAAATGTTGAAATAGTTAGAAATGCATGAATAAACAATAGGTCCAACAATAATAAACTATGTAAAGATAATGTTGAAATAGTTACATACCTGTGTGTGATCAGTCGCCACTGCAGATGCGGCACTAACTGCTGCATCAACCATCGATGCAAGGTTCTTAGTAGACAACTCGGGTTCCTGATGCAGTAAACATGCAATTCAAACATTAACAAAAACGATTTATGCACTGGATTTCAAGTTAAACAACAAATATCATCGAAGGATATACATTACCGTGGTGTGAGTAAGCCCATGGTCGTGGGCAGCTGGAGTCTTTCTCGGAGTAGAACGCCTCACATACACACGACCCTTGTTCACGAATGGCCTGGAGGGAGATACAAATCCAGGAAATGGGCTAGATGTCTCGGATGGTGCCTACAGTCAGCAAGTGTTCATGTAGTTAGACATGCATGATTCAACAAACAAACATGTATTTAAAAAATGTCATTTTTAATTGTTTACTTGGAGCCCAGATGTTTCAGGGGACGGTATGACCATGGGTACTACCTCCACATTACCTTTCCCAAGTGAAGGATATGCCATCTGCAAGTTTAATAATTGTAAATATTAGACCGTAGATAGCATTAATGAACTAAAATGTAAAGTATGTGGAAATTAACAAATTAACAAGTATTAAAAACTGAAATTTTAAAATGTTTACCTCGGTGTGAGATACGGCAATAGGTGGTATATAAGATGGGCCTACCGAATGGGTAGCATCATGCCCCCCTGTAGAGTCTGGAACATCCGGCTCTGGGGCATCACTGCCGGCATAAAGCATCAACTGCAAGTTCACAAACATAATATATTATCTCAAACTATATATATGTGTACAAAGACGAAAATAACTGAAGAATTTATTACAATTAACCATCAACATACCTCTCTCAAAAACCCACTGAAGGCAACATCTGAGGCAATACCATAGCAGGGACGACCACATGATGTGCACTCGTGAGGATCAATACTAGGATGGGGAATAGTCGATGGTCCTGCACTAGTGGATGGTCCTGATGGTCCTGCACTAATGGATGGTCCTGATGGTCCTGCACTAGCTGATGGTCCAGCATGGTGATGAGCTGGTGTATGTACCACACCAGGGACAGATGTCCCTTCCTCACCCATATGTTGAACCATCGTGCCATGGCGAACAACCGCCCGTGCCAAACTCAAAAATGCATCCCGTGTCTGCGGAATAATGCGATGTGCTGGTGGGACATCTGGCCCAAGCAACTGCCTGCGAGGTGCAGGGATAGGGCGATCCTGGTCTCGAAGCCTGGCATTGGGTCGGTTTTGGGGCATCCCCCCACCGATCCCATGAAACTGTAAGATGTCAAAATAGTTAACGTGTTTATGCAACACGAACTCTGCGTACATCTTTCGAAGGAAATATATGGGAATTTCCCTGTTGTTGTGTGGTGGCATATCAAAAACCATGTACCATCTGTCCATCCAGTTATCAACAAATGGTTGAAACGTGCACCACTCAATGGAGATATGCGGCTTGCTTGCATTTGGGATTTCCCCCGTCCGAGGGTCCCTAAACAATGCAAATATAAGCTCTTTGGATATTTTCAACTTTTTTACTGCATTGTAATCTAGTCCATCAGCATATTGTTGTCTTTTTCTTTCTCTGTAAGATGCAATATCATATAGGACATTTGTAGATTGTGAAATGGTGTCCACAATTGCATCCAAGGTTGATGCAAGTGAATGGCGAATCCTGTCGCCACCACTAAAAGCTGCACTTATGCCCCTCAATTGGGCAAGCTCAATCAATATTTCGGCATTGGTATCCATAGCCGCAACTGCAATAAAGACATTAATACGAAAATCATTAGAAACATATACATGGTATATAATGACGTCTCTTCAAAATTGAACATGTATTAAATCAAACTCACATAAGCAATTTAATGGCATTCACTTACATACATTTAAAACTTAAAATTAAACATTTGACAATTAAAAAGTAAGTTAGTCAGATTGGCAGAGAGGAGGAGGAGGAGGATCAAGGCAGTGATGAGTTTGTTGATTCAGGCATGGAGGAGGAGGATCAGGGCAGTGATGAGTTTGCATCTATGTGTCTCAATGTCTCATTGTGTTTTGTGATTGTGAATGACAAATGTGTTGTGATTTGTGAATGATCTAATTTCTATTGAATATTTCATATTTGTAATTGTAAATGTAATTTCTATTGAATATTTGTAAAATGTAAATGTTAAATTTTATTGGATGATCTATATGTCTATATTTTTAAATTTTAATATATTTTAAAAATATATTGATTCCGGGGGTCATCGTGTCCTACGTGTCATAATTCCGGGGGTCACCGTGTCTAGTGGGGACCAGGGATCAAATTTGAAGGGTGGGGTCCCATTTCACTATGAAGGGCTATGAGATATTGAACACTATTGAAGGGCTATGAGAAATTTATTAATATTTATTCTATGTGTATATATGGATGTGTTCATGTTGCATGGATTGGATTCTAGGTTAACCGAGGCCTTTTTAGAGCAAAGAATGGGGTAATTACTATTTGGAAACAAGTTTTTTATCAAATGTAAATTGCGGTGATGGAAGATATTGAGGGTGCCACATGTTGTGGAGAAAGTAGTATTGATTCCTATGACGTAATAGGGAGTTCAAAAAGTATGGTTTCAAGTATTGTCATGCATAGCTCGATTGATTTTTCTCGCGCTAGGGTTGTAGCAACTGTTATGGCCATTACTGTTAAAAGGATTGATGGGGTGGAATCCCGTGAAACGATGAGTTCTTTTGTTAAGACGTAGATTCAGTGAAATTTGGTGGGAGTCTTATGTTCATGTTATGCACAAAATTCGATTACTTGATTTTGTTGCATTGTTAACTCTCCTCCTAGTCATAGCTACAATCTCTTATATAATTGTGAAGGTTATCAATCCACTCAATATATTAAAGTTGTAGTAGGCCAAAATCATCCACATATTTATTGTACTCACAAATGTTGACATTCCAATTTCTATATAGAACGCCCATTAACATTAGATTGTATGGGACATGTTTTTGAGGCATGATGTCATTATCTCATAACAACAAGCTTTTTATCCATAAATATGTCATCTACAAGCCAACGGAATTGTTCCTAATCCTTTATAAAACTTTGTCATAATTATATCAATACCAACATCCCTACCTATTGACTTAGCTTAGAAGATATTACACCTTCGGATAACCAAACCTGATTCCAAGGTTGGTAATCATAAACGTAAAAGCATCATCATAAGGAAATAGCATGTTGTGTTGAGGAAATTCCTTTTTTTCCATTTCCTTCTCAGGATAATATTTGGTTGTGGATCATTTAAAATGTATAATTTATTTTAATATTGGGAAGCTAAATTCAAATTCATTAATATATTAATATGATTTGATTTTTTTATTAATAATAAGTTATTCTTTTCATTTGAAAATGTAATAGTACATCAAAATTTCAATGTTTACTAACGTAGTAAAGTTGAGAGGCTTTATTTTTCAGTGGATATAGCAGACCTGTAAATTCATAGGATGTCAAAAATCTAGTCAGCCTTGAAGTTGAGCTCCTCAAAGAAAACGAATTTCTTTAAATATGTTTATGGCAGGCTGGCATTGCCAGCTTCGCTCCGCAAACTATCCTGGAGGACTGGAGGAGATAGGGTAGGTGGAACTTGGAAGTAGCTCAACCACAGTGGAATAGGGGTATAAGAAAAAGCTTGTTTCTATTCATGCAATATTATATATTGATGGTCGGAGCCATGGAAGCATGGAATTCCGGCATTGACTTGATACAACAAAGAAAACAAAAGGTGGAACTCGGGAGCTGCAGGATTGAATTGATACAACAAAGAAAACACAGGGTGTGAGGCTGGGAGCCATAGATGGTAGGATTAACTTGATACAACAAAGAAAACACAGGTCTATAGGTAGGGGCCACGGGCAGGAGCAACAACCTGCAACATTACAAGAAGTTTATGGATTGTGGATTTTGTCTGAAATGCCAAATTCGCGGGGGCACATTAACATAATATATTATACATTGAATACTCAATTAACTCACAGAGTCAGCATTCACGAATTGGTATGTGATAACTTGTAACTTGGTAAGCCCGCTAGCAACAACACGTATGAGCCACCTTCCAGGTTTAATAAGTTTGTTGATGCCATTAAATGTGTTAAACACGTAGGCGCTCGCTACAAACACGAGAACTTTGAAGCATTCAAGCCATGGGCTACTCAGTGTAAGCCCGTCCACGTAAGTTGCTCAATGATATTATTAGAGGCCCAATGGTCCATGATCCATGGATGATCGAACACGTGGATATTGGAGAGTAACTGAGTCCCACTCCCAAGTCACCTAGCTAGTAGCCGCATTCCCAATTTCCCACTAAAAATTGTTGATGGGTGAAATTTGAAGCTACCCTTCTGTTGCAATTTTAAACAGTAGTGGTTAATTTAATTATTGAAGGGCTTACCATGAAATTAAATTTTTTTTGCATGGTAAAATTTGAAGTGGCCTTCTATGACGTGTGGGTAAAATTTGAAGTGGCCTGAAGGCTTCAAATTTGAAGCCTGGTGGGGACACTCGTGTCCCGTGTCCTCATGTCGGGTGACTTAGATGAATACATTGTAGAAAGGGGGGAGTTTTATTTTTTTCAATTTTTGGTTTGATTATGAAGTTTTGAGTTTTTGAAAAGGGTTTCATTTTGAGGTGTGAATTTAATTAGAAATTGGGTTATTCCCAATTTTATCAATATTACAAAACTAGGTTAAACAATAAAAAAATAGTAATTTGGATTAAAAAATCACAAAAAAATGGTATGGATGGATGAATTACCTGACTAGATGAGAATGCACCGGTGAATTTGTCTCCCCTCCAGCTAAATCGAGCAACACGGATAGTTGAGTGGGCCACGAACCGTCCTCGTCCAGGATCAATTTCGCCTCTATTCGCGTTTCTGATGCGTGAGTGTCGCGGGTGGTCGGCAATCGTCGGGACTGTGTTTTTAAATTCATTTTTAGTTTTACATATCGCGTACGCGATTTTTAAGTACATAACGCGTACGCGTTTTGTAACTACATAACGCGTACGCGTTATGGTTACCTAGCCTACATGTCCAATGACATGTTAGGCTCGGGTCTTACCATGGCAGGTGGTAAATATCAGAAACGCGTTATGTTTTAGGTATCAGGAACGAGATTTGAAAAAAGTAGCATTGCATCTAAAGTGACCCTCATCTTCTTGCACACACCCACAATCATATGTTGGGATTTTCCCAATATCCATGTGTTTAATTAATCTCATGAGAGACCCAATGGTTTTCGACATGGATTGTAGAGGAAATCCCTTAACCCTACTGGCTTATTTATAAAGATTTCAAAATATTTGATGTATTAGAAGATTAAATAGGAAAAATGGAAACTTGGGCTTATCTTAAGACTCATTTTAGGCAATATGACATAATAAATTTAGATGAACGACTCTTCTAATTGTGTTTTACAAGGGTTAATTTTAGAAAGGGTAATTAGTTGATTCGTATAGGTGGGGCTTATAGCTTACATGCCTCATTAACATGTACCTTCTATAATAAAAAATTGTTTTCTCAATCTCTACTTAGGATTGATTATAAGGTTCTTGTTCCACGATGTAATATGCACATGAAACAACCAGTTAAGAGTGTAATAATAATCAAGATTGTAAGTCTTAGCTTCTTGGTTCTTAATCACCAAACACGCATGCAAGGAATGGCTCTGCCCTCATCCATAAAAAAATAATAATAATAATGACTTAGTTTTAGATTGGTTCTCAAGGTCCATGCCAAGCAGTAGAAATAATTTACCTTCCATCCTTTCCAGATGTGCAACCACAACACTTCCATATCTACCACATTGCAAATGGAGCTATGACAAGTTGTTCCCAGATTGCAAATAAAGCCATGATAAAGTTTTTTGTGAGAAGAGAAGGTAGAGCAATCTTGCACTCTTATTAAACACCAAAAATAAAACTAATTGTTCCATTTAGTATATCTCATTCAACTAAGATTCATACAATACTACATTTTAACATATATCTCATTCAATATATGAGCATCAATACTACTCTTTAACATATTTCTCATTTAACTAAGATTCATACAATACTTTATCAATGTCCAAAAACGTTGGGATCAATTCAATGACAAGTCAAGTCAAACCAATAACAATAAATCAAATCATTCTAGTTGATAAAGGAATAAGTAGCGGGCACAATCTCGTGTAATTAATTCCCAACATCTAATAGAGCAATCTTATAAATTCTAAAACATGTTATTGTTCTTCCACATAAAAGTTAGCATTTTAATTGAAATTGTTTACAAAGGGATGACGAACTTTTAGCCACGACATTGCTATCGACATTTAATTAGCAAGTTTCATATAGAAAACATGATTAAACTATCTGAGTGTGGATGTTTTCATAGCAGTTAATCATTAGGCCAAATTTTCTAGAATCATTTTGTGTTGGAGTTTAGAACCTAACATTTCAAGTGAACACTCCACCCATAAAAGATCAATTAAAACTTTAAAAATATAGAAAATGGTATGGATGATTATATATAGGAAGATAAAATAATCATTTAAATTAAAGTAAAAAAAATTAGAATAAAGTTAGAATAAATGATAAAAAATAATTAATACAGGCAGTCCAAAAATGTTGACAAATAATAAGAATTTAAAAAAAGGGAATTTAAATAAGAAAAACGAAGGTTCAAATAAAAAAATAAATTATAAAATATAAGAATTAATTAAAATATCAATAAAGTTGAGAAAAAGGGAATCTAATAGAGATACACGGGGAAAAAGATAAAATATAAGAAATAAGCCCTAAAATATAAATAAAAATAAAGTTGAGGAGGAATCCGTTAAATTAAAATATTGAAAATAATGCCCCACATTTTTCCACAACATACAATGGTTTCAAAACAAACTTATTACTCATTTGAAGAGAGTGAAAGGGCAATCAAGCAATATATGGAAAGTGCAGAACAACAATGTGGCCTTCGTAGCCATTGATCTCTCTTAAACAATTTTAAATCATTTAAGTGGATGGTCAAAATATGCTAGTTGTTGTAATGATTGATTCATAGAGGTATTGAATTCATTTAATTATGTATAATTTCTCATGTATTTATATAATTGAAATCCATAACAATAAATATAATGGTCAATTATAATGAACACATGGATTTTTACTCTCAAAACCTAAATGGGAAACCTTGTTTCAAATGGTTGCTCAATCGTCATTACGATAATTTCATGTTATAATGTGGCTCATGGTTCTTTGGTCATTTAATAATTCACACAACTCTTTCTTGTCTAAGTTTTATCCTCCTACCCAAAAAGACTCTTTGTGAATCAAGCTAATGGGAAAGCCAAACATCCTTGACGGTTAGTTTCTCATTTCTTAGTATTTTTTTCCTTTTCTATTCATTTTTCTTTAATGCGTCAAAGATGCGCATTATACAGCCGAGTAGAGGTTGGCAAAAATATGGAGAGAAGACATTGCACACAAAATCTATATTCTTTATTAGATTACACACATATTTATACATCAAGTGTTGCCTAAAGATAGGCATACATTCTTAACAATCTGTTGGGATAATATCTCAACCACACATTAGAATAGGATCTTAGATCTCTCCTGGATCTAACAAACTCAAACCAATTCTAATGTAAGCATTAATTCTAACACTCCCCTTTAGTGCTTACATTACAAAACACAATTGCAAAACATAGAATACATTGTTGAATATTGTTTGATTGGTCTTCATCAGCATTTACACCCACTCTAAAATCTCCAGTGCACACTCTTTCTTCTCCACAAACTCTAGCTTCCCTTCTGACCCATTTAAAATGCAAATGCTTCTGACCATCATTGATAAATTTGCATGATTGAAGATTCTTGACTACTCCGAAGAATAACCATGATACTGAATCACCCTATGGATACACTTCCATTTGTGAACTTCCCCCGAAGAGCAAATTTCAACAGTTATATAGGAAAGTGATCTAAATAGTGGATGTTTCCAGCAATCAATCTTACAAAATGACCTTTTAATCTTACAAACAAACAAATTAACCTGTAACTGTTGATTCTTGAAACCTGAAGCACAACAAGATTCACCAGCATATAAGAGACTGTAGACATAACCACGTCAGTGATGAACTACTAACTTTAATTATGCTACTCTGTTCTATCAATTGGCTCTTCAATTTTACAAACAAATATTTAATAGAATGCCTTCTACTTCAAATTCCACACAAATTATTGTTGTCGTTGTTCTTTGCACACTATTCTGCACAAGCACTTGAAGGAAATAAATGCAATAACATTGTTAGGCATGAGATCGAGCCTCCTATCAACACGCATAGGATCTGCAGGTTCTTTACTGCAAGAAACTATTTTGAGAAGACTGGAAGTGAATCCTCCCATTGTCGCCCAATTCTTGTGATCCAGGAAAACAAGATAGAAACCAACATGTATCTCATGGCTTAACTTGATCTTCTCACAACAGTTTAAAGTCCCCGTGAATTCCTGGGCTCCGTTGACTTGCACAGCCACGAATTCACTTGCACGGTGGCTCGAGATCTATAGCGGCAATGGCAACGGCGACTTCCATAGATTCGTCCCAGCTCCACCTTAAAGATTTTGTTCCAGGCAGCTCCTCTCAACAATTTGTAGCAGCGCAACCAGCTTACTGCTCCTCTCTATCCTCTTCCATAATCAAGATAGCAGGCATCCCAAGAGGCCAATTCTTGGGCAGCAAATCAATATGCAATAGATCGGGCTTTAAATTGACTCACTGGTCTACTTCCTTGTGCAGGCTCCTCCCAACGAGCATTACACGGAAATCTTTATACACATAAAATTAATCTACTCTCACTGTTCACACGACTACATACCACACAGAAATTCAGAAATTCAATACTCTTATAAACTAACCCTACATATTTACAGAGAATCAACTATCACTTCTCTCACATATTCCTGGGCACTCCCGTGAGGGAATTAAGCTTAGCTAGGCTCTGATACCATGACAAAAATATGGAGAGAAGACATTGCACACAAAGTCTATATTCTTTGTTAGATTACACACATATTTATACATCAAGCTTGCCTAAAAATAGGCACACATTCTTAACAACCTGTTGAAAGAATATCTCAACCACACATTAGAATAGGATCTAAGATCTTTCCTGGATCTAACAAACTCAAACCAATTCTAATGTAAGAAATAACAGGGTGAAATGTGTAACTCATTCTGTGTTCATCCTAGAGCTGACACGTGTCCTTTTTAAAAAATAATAAAATATTATAAAAAATAGCATGTCACCTATTTAAAATATTTACAACGGTATATATATAAAACGAAGCCGTCTAAAAGTCTGACGATTTCGCCCGTCCGGCCAAAACTTGGTTGAAATTTGGTGATATGAAATCTAAAAATCGGTCGATTTGTGTTGATTAAATCGTTTTTTCTGAACATCTAGATGAATTCAACACTCTGGAAAACCCCCCATGGCATCCAAATTATGGAGGATTAATACTATTATTTGAGATTCTAAAAAATCTATTCCAGATTTTGGCCAATTTGTGTCTGAAAAAAAGATTTTCTCTAGGGAAAATTGTAGCAGTTTTAGACAACTCGTATATAAAACTACACAAATTAGATAAACTAAAATGCTTCCTCAACATTTTCACTCTAAAAAGGAGTTTGCATCTCAAGAGATTAGATAGTCAAGTTGATTAATGGAATCTCGACTTATATCTTGACTTTCGACTTTTCTGATTATTGACATATAGAATATTAGTTAAAGTCAATTTATATCTACAATTCTCACAATTTTGTTAAGGTTAAGAAAAAAACACTTAGTAAAAATATTTTAAGATTAAGAAAAAAAACACTAAGTTATAAACAGTAAGTTAAGGAACCTGGGGCTATTACACAATAGTGCAACTCAATATATAAACGCCCAAATAAACACTTAGTTATAAAACTCAATATATAAACGCCCAAAATTACACTTAGTTATAGACAGTACAGTTAAGGAACTTGGAGCTATTACACAATAGAGCACAACTCAATATATAAACGCCCAAAATTACACTTAGTTATAGACAGTACAGTTAAGGAACTTGGAGCTATTACACAATAGAGCACAACTCAAGCTATTACACAATAGAGCACAACTCAATATATAAACGCTAGGAGGGATTGAACCTCCGACAATTGTGCAACTCAATATATAAACGCTAGGAGGGATTGAACCTCCGACAATTGTGCAACTCAATATATAGACGCTAGAGAAGGAGGGCTTGAACCTCCCGACCTTGTGGTTAACAGCCACACGCTCTAACCAACTGAGCTATTCCAGCTATATCCACCAACTGATGTTGCTGCAATGATGTAAAGAGACCTAACCGTTCTTGCTGGCCAACGCTCCGCTACAGTATCGTATTGATTGCAAGCTGTAAAAGCGATAAAACTTACACATTTCAAAAACAAATCATAATTGCAATTAATTGTACGTATTTCGACATACGCCCACTTACTGGTTGTCCCGACAAAAATAAGCACTTAATTTTTCCGAGCCGTATTTCCACGGTGCAATTCGTTGCCAGTGATGAACCACTTGTTCGAGAAAAATTTAATCTTCCAATTGTATTTTCCGTTGTCGGGATTTGAACCCGGGTCGCCTGGGTGAAAACCAGGTATCCTAACTGGACTAGACGACAACGGATACGTCAATTAATTCAATAGGTAAAGTTACAATACAATCGTATTAAGTACATATTAATATTATAATGTTTTATTATTTTTATTTATTTTTTATTTTTTTAAATTATAGTGTTTTAGTTATATATTTTATTACCATATTTCTCCTTTACAGTAATTACATTGAATTAGGATCATTCATTTATTTTTCAAACTTAAAAAAAACCTACGACAATTTAGATTATTAGTTTGATGTTTGTTAATATAATGTTAAGACCTCAAGCTGCAACAACATCTTCGTATCTAGATAAAACTTATTCACTCAAAATAACTTGTTAGTGCTCTATAAAAATGTAGAGATTCACTTAAACCAAATGTTACTATGTAGAGATTCACTCTAACCAAATGTCACTACATCTTGAGTCATTAACACATGTCTTTAAATTTGAAGAAGATGAGTTATCAACCAATTAAAAATTGTTTTAGGTCATACTCTAGAACCAAAAAGTAGTTTCAACATAATTCGTATCAACAAAATACCCTATATCCTTATATAGTCATCGATGAAGCCTTATAGGAAAGTCCATGTGGGAATCATATATCTAGTTAGAATATCCAATCTATATCTAGTTAGAATATCCAATCTTTTGCTTAAATGTTTTAGTTGGTGAAAAGTAAATGGTTGAGAATCTAGATGACTATACTCTTTGTGGAAATTCCAAACAATTTATGACCAAAAATCAATTAAGGATATCATTAATCAATTAAAGACATCACACAATTAATTAAAGCATCCCCAAAGATGGATTTTTGAAATGGGCCCATCCCTACTCGAGTCTTGCGTACTTGTTTTCCTCCCAAATATCTTCTAAATAAACAAATTGTAATCTACATTCATGGTTCCATGGAAGGTTAGCATTTTAGCAAGGTAAAAAATAACCCTTTCTCATATTGCATGCTTATGTTCTTGTAAAGTCTTTCTACTATGTATTCTTCATTATCTTCATTATTTCTTTAGCCATGTGCTTTTTTAACTTTAGGGTGCATATGATGGTCACCACTAACTCTCTTAGATTATCATGCTTAGAGAAGGGCATTGTGAGGATGTCAGTTTATAATTTGTGGTTATTCTAGGTTCACCTCCTAGCAAGAACTTTCTTTTGGATGTTCCACCTTTAGCATCCCTTCTTTTCTCAAGTTGATTTCAAGGAACCACACGATGATGTCTGAAAGGGTTGAGAGGTAACCTTTGACAACAATCTAACAATGGCCATATAAATGTTTACATGTTGGCGATCTTGATGACAACTCTAGGTTGAAAATTAGATGACAATCACGAGGTGGTTGACTGACATGAGGTTTGTTGATCTCTCAATGACAGTTTTTGAGGCAAATTATATGGTGGCTAATGATCTCTCCAAGAAAACAAACCACATGCGTTGTACACACAATCTTATAAAATTGTTTCTTGAAAACATAAGCTACCATCAAGCCAAGGAAGAGGAAGAGGTGAAAGTTCAAAATGCAATGTTTTCCAAAATGTTGAGTTGATTTACATACCAATATAAATCCATCTTAACTATGTATCTATCAAGCACCCAGACGGATCAAATCTCTTAAACTGCAAACTCCTTTAAAATCTTAAACTTGAAGAAATGTTTGTCCCTTACAAGATTTTATCCTTCTGAAGTATTCTGAACACTTCAAAAGTGTGTTGAACACTTCAAAAGTGTCTTGATGAGTTAAAATTAAAATGAATCTCTCAAATCATTTGGGTCCCTGGTGCATTCGCCTCAATCATTCAACTTCAATTGATTCAACTACCGTTCAAATAAAAGACATCATCTTAATACACTGAATTGAATGAAATTTTGTGTATAAGACCGATATCTATCGTAGATCGTAGAGCAATTGTTTACACATTGCATATAGTGGATATCTTGTATATAAGATCGGTGGTTTAAAAAAATTAATTGCAAACTCTAATACCTGGACTAAAATGAACTTTTTGTGTAATATACAGGCATTAAAGCTAGATAACAGAGCGATTATATACACATTGTATATAGCGAATATTGTATACATAAGATTGTTTTTAAAGCATTTTACTTGCATGTTCTAATACCTTGAATAAACAAGAAATTTCTGTCTAATAGACCAATTGTATACAGTGAGTATCTTGTATACAAGATCAATTCTAACATCTTTAATAAAATGAAATTTCTGTGTAATAGACCGATGTCAAAGAAGGATGCAAAGTGATTGTATACACAATATATATACTGAATATCATGTATATAAAATCAGTGGTTAAATCATTTTGCTTGCACGTTCTAATAGAATGAAATTTTTATGTAATAGGCTGATGTCAATGCCAATGGCAGGGTGATGGTTTAGACATTGCATATAGGGAATATTCTGTATATAAGATAAGATCGTTGTTTGAAACATTTTTTTCTAATACCTTGAATATAAAAGAAATTTGTGCAATATGAATCAATATAATTTTATATTTCCACATCCTAAAAGTAATATAATTTTCTACTATATATCCAAAATTCAATGTCTATAAAATTTATATCCAAATCTTCTTAAATTCAATGTCTATAAAATTTTAAGTGATTCATAGTTCTGAAAACCATAACTTATGGCAGAAATAATGCATGGCAGTGGACAGATTTCAAAATCCACGTAGTATTGTAAAAAATGTGTCAAACAGAAATAAAAGTTATTAATGGAAAAGTAGAGTGAGAACAAATCTATTTTGCATAGCTATTGAGATTTGTTGATTCATCTTCATCATTACATTTTATTTGAAAAATGATTCCATAGAGCTATTTAGCTATAGCCAATTTATAAAGCATTACATTCATAACTAGCAAACTTTGCCAAGTTGTATCTTCCCTCATTCATACAAAAGCTTTATATTCATAACTAACAAAACTACCTACCTTGAAATGAGTGATATTTATGTGATATTTATGTTGCTTGTTATATTTAACTTCGAAAAATATGTTAGAGTTCTCTCTAAACTACCACCTTAGTTAATGTTGCATTTGGATAGCGCAAGGCCAAATTTCTCTTAACTCACAACTTTGAAAATTCAACATGTTCCCCCAAAAGCATGGGCGACCTCCCAAACAATTCAACCTTCTTCCCCTTAATATCTTGGAAAAAGGTTTCAAATTTTGCTAATGAAATTAAGGAAACTAGGTTTTGAGTTTTTGAGATGAGATTCTGAGAAAACGTTTTAACTATATATTCATAACTAACAAAACTACCTACCTTGAAATGAGTGATATTTATGTTACTTGTTATATTTAACTTCGAAAAATATGTTAGAGTTCTCTCTAAACTACCACCTTAGTTAATGTTGCATTTGGATAGCGCAAGGCCAAATTTCTCTTAACTCACAACTTTGAAAATTCAACATGTTCCCCCAAAATCATGGGCAACCTCCCAAACAATTCAACCTTCTTCCCCTTAATATCTTGGAAAAAGGTTTCAAATTTTGATAATGAAATTAAGGAAACTAGGTTTTGAGTTTTTGAGATGAGATTCTGAGAAAACGTTTTAACTTAGAGTTGTTCAAATATTAGATTATTTCGATTTTTCGATTAAAATTATTAGAATTCGTTGGAAACGTTTGGTGAAATCATTATTTTTCATGGTTCAAATTTCATTTTAGATTGCATAAATGGATTCGACACCCTCAAATACCTTTTTTGCACCCAGATTGTGCAATCTCAATATCATATATTTGCAAATTTCAACAATTCTAGAATTTCAGACAAAAATGACTTTTTTTTGGAAAAAATGGTCCAAACCATAGAACATTTAGGCTACTCTTTTTTCAAGGATTTCGAGGGAGGAAGGTAGAAGGTTGAATTGTTTGGTTTCTCGCTTATATGCAATTCAAATTCCAAAATGTAATAGAAGTAAAGAATTAAAACCGCACCACCAATCAAATAAAATGAGCTTTTGCTATAATGCTCACTCATCCCAACCTAAACTTTGATAACATGCTACCTTTAAACTCTTTTACAAAAAAAAGGATATGTCACAAAAGTAGACATCCACAAGCTCAAACATGTAACTAACCACCTAAAACCCTAACTACCATTCTAGGCAGGGAGACCAACAATAGGTTGGGGCAAAGACCAAAGGCCAACCTAGATTGTAGATATGGCCACAATGAGACACAATATCATTGTCACAAGTTTCCAACAAACACCAAAAGTAAATCAACTTCACCAAGCCTAAGTGGATGACAATGTTCCATGAGAAATCCCAAAATTGATCAACAATGGCATGCCATGAAGCAACATTCACCTAAAGATTGAAACCCTGAGATCAAAAGTCACAGATTACAACTACGAGACACATATCAAGATTCAACCATGGACTATCTATTGGATATGCTATCACATGTGACCATCGTAGAAGCCAAACCAACAAAAAAACCTCCATACACAAACACTAAACTGCCCACAACCATATGCAATTCCAACATAAGCATGGATTAATCCACAACATAGAACAAGTCATGAAGGGTCATCATCCATCATATAAACCCACCCACAAAACCTTCACAGGTTTCCATGAATAGATGCCCTAGGGGTAGCAGAGAGGATCAACACAAGCCATGATCCATCCAAGGGAACCATGCGATACACCCAAAGCGCAAAAAGATAGGAACCATGAAGGGAACCACCACTGTGACTCACCACCCCACATGAAAATGCTAATCTATCCTTTAGAGTTGTGTCGACTCCACACTTCTCTACCCATGAACCTCCTCACCATGTCTAGCCACCACCCCACAATACTTTACGTTTGGGTGGTGAAATTGTAAGGATTGAGGGAAGTTTCCAAAGGTAGGAAGGGAGGTGAGAGGATCCTCTACTTCCCGAAATTCCATCTCGATTCCACTATTTGTTAACCTAAACTTAACCAAACCAACCGCGCTTTTGCATCCACCACATTGTAACTAACTTTGCGTAATTGCTTCACTTTGACAATTATCCTATATGCATAAATTGTCAATTTTTCAAACATCATGTTAGTTACTAGGATTTTTTTTCCGAATGTCCATTTAATACTTTAATTGCTTGATTTGGGAATCAAGTAAACATTATTTATGTCTATTTTCCAAATAAAATTAATTCATTTTCGTTATTGCATCAAGAGTGCTCTATAACCTATTATGTGGATGATGTTGTTACATGATGTATGTGATAAGAAAGAAATTAAATTTTAAAATTTACACAAAAGCAAAAAAAATTGAGACCAACGTAGATCCATCTTAAACATAAATATATTAAGCACTGAGAGAGATCAAATTTTTTGAGGGGTATTTTTTTAAATCATCTAATGTGAAGGAATTAATACATGATAAAATGAAATTAATACATGGAATTGTATTAATAGATCAATATTTCAATTTAAAATGAATCTATACTAGTTTCAAATTTATTTACTTTTATGTAAAATTTAATTTTTAATATCATGTAATTTGTACATTAAAATTAAATTAAATTACTATATTAGAAGTATCCACCAAAATAAAAGTAAAGGATAGAGAACAAATATTTCTTTATTTATAAAGTTGAGATTAAAGGATTAGATGTCAATTACTACTTTGTTGCTTGAATAAGTTGTGAAGACTTAGATTGTGATAATAAATATAGATTTTTTTACTTTACAACATGTGGAAGCTCTAATAGTTACATCTCAAGAAATCATGTGTGATTGTTTTTTTAATTCTTGGGATTGGTTATTGAAAGTAGATTGAATTATGGTAGGAAAGTAGTAAGGTGTGTGATATATATGTTGTTAAGTGAGTAACATTTATATGTAGACTTTAATTTGTTTTTACAATATTTATAAAAAAAATAAAAGTAATTTTACATGTTAATTAAATATAAATATAAACAAGAGTAAAATTATTTCTATAGATATGAAGGAGATATTTGTTATGTAGATTTAATATAAAAACAATTATATAAAGATATATAAAGAAAGATTAGATTTAGATTTACATATAAATAGAAATATTTTATACAATATTTACATAGAAGAATTGTTATTTTTCTTTTCATATGTGTTTAGATACATTTTAAAAGATAAAAAGAATTTACACTTTAATAGATTTCATCCCTATTGGTGCTTGACAAATCCGAAATTAAGATGGATCTATGTTGGTTTGCGTATCCTTTAGCCTAAAGATTGTATGGTAAAACATATTTTTTTGAGAATTTGTTTTGGTTATGCTTGTTAGCCAAATTTGCATGGGTTGGGTCTTTACATTTTATGATTAATTTTTTTCCAGCTCTATTAATTAAAAACCGCTTTTAGGATTGGAATTTCGAGTAGAATAACAATTAATTAAAGTGAAAGTGTTCTTTTTCAAGTCAAAGAAAGAAATGATGTTATGTTCATCCATACCCAACTTGGTAAAAGCTTCTTATAGTATGATAATTCATGGAGATAGTTATGTAGTAGAATCCCATTTGATTGTTGAAATTTGGCAATACAAGAAATCAATGTTCCTATCAATTTAGAATTTTGATTGAATTTTCAACAATCTAAGTCAATTTGGAATTGGACAAAATCTATAGAGGCATCCTTCCACCATAAATAAAACTTGGATCATGGTAGAACTTTGCTCATACCTCAATTTTGTGGTAGGAGATAGAGTTGTGTTTCTATAAGATTAACTTACTACATAATTCGCTAACATGTGCAAAACATTATCTAAGTTCAATATATTGAGATAAACATACCACACTTGAGACCACTACTTAACTTTGAACAAGGAGTTACAAAATGTATCCCTTGCACATTTGGTACCATCTAGATAGTTCAATGACATGAAAGAAAGCTTCACCTTTGAGTTTGACACATTGATAGGGAACATGATGACCTGCTAAAGAGGCAGTATATATGTTCAAGACCATATAAATGTTTGGCTTTATTACTTGATATTGGAGATTCATCAGTACTTACCTTCTCTCTCTCTCTCTCTCTCTCTCACACACACACACACACACACACACACACACACATTTCAAATATGTTAAAATCTATCATAACTCAATCATAAATTAACAGTGAGGACAACCATCATTGGCCGCTACCTACGAATGCTAGTCAACTCATCACCGTTATTCAAGGAAAACCACACCACCTGAAATGACCTTCTAGTGGTCCATAAGGGGGCATACTTCCACTCTTTCTAGATGTCTCCAAGTCTTTGGCCATTAACGTATTTCCTTACATTCAAGGAAACTGGGATCTTAGCTAATCAAAAGTAGTTTTAGGTATTTCTCCAGGACCAAAATGCAGTTTCAACCTATATAGTATTTACAATAAAGCAAGTATCCATTGTGATAATCGTCGAGGCTACCTCCAATAGGGTCACGTGATTTTAGTAGCATCTAGTTCTATTCCCATACATGAGACCATATACTACACCCTAGTTGTGGTTTAACCTCTTGCTTAGGAGGTGTGTCATGAATTTTATATATATATATAATGTGTAATAAAGAAATTAAATGAAAAAATATTTTTTTTCATGTTTGAATTATTATAAAAGATATGGTAGATATTATTGTTTAGCTAGAATTTTTATTTTGCAATTTAAAGTTTATAATAAAAATTAAAGTTGCGTTATACTTTACATTATACAATTCAATTGGTGTTGGAGGAAGTTTTTATGCACTTTCAAATTCAATTTCATTTGAGACTTCTTATCTTACTATTTCATTATTTACAAAGATAAGGAGTGAAACATGGATCTCAATGACTTTCAAAAGATCACTAGACATTGTATTTCTTTTACAATGCAAATTTTAGAGTCTAGTGTTTGAAATACAAGTTCATTGTGGTGTATTATTCACATTTTCTCAATCTCAAATATTATAATAGAGACCACTCTTTTCATCTTTCTTCATAAGCTTCTCACATCTTATAAAATCCACCCATTACATAATGAACAAAGAGTTAAAACTAAACTACTGATATGATTTAATAACCCATATGAAGGTAAGTGTAAACGCTCATTGGCTTGGTCTTTAAGCATCAACACAAAAAATATGCACTTTTTTGATATCATCTTCCAAAGTGGAAGATGATTATTATGGATTACATCTTGGAAGTGTGAGGATTTAAATATGGACACTTGTTAATGCCTCTAAAGAGGTAGGCTTTTAAAGTCTTTGAGAAGGAAATTGTTCATTTTCTTTGAGATCCTCCATGAAGATGAAGCATCATAAACATGCTCATTTCATTACAAATATTATAATTAACTAGAATATAACTTCCTTCTTGTTATTCCCCTACAAATATTAATCTCTTATTGAAAAGAAGAATATATATCCTAGCCAAAAAACCAGGAATGTTGTTATGTAAATGGTGGTATGGATTTGGAAGGCTGCATTAATCAAAGAAAACACACAAGTTTACTCATTTAACATGGGACTGGGAATCATTTTTTTGTTTGATAAGCAACCAAGTGTTGCATTTTCATCCACATATGCAGAGTACAAAGAAACAATCAATGAAAAAGTGAAGCAATATGGCTAAGCAAGGTTCTTTGTGACTTGTATCTTTATCACACTCAATCCATGGCCCTCTATTTTGACAATCAGAATGAGATTCAACTCATGAAGAATGTAGCGTTTTAAGTGAATCCAATAGATCAAAAGAATATGTTGAAGCGCTATGTTTTATTTTGTAATATTCACCAATATTGAGAGGGGGGTGAATCAGTATTAAACACTTTTTACCATTTCAAACTTAAAAATGGAACACGTAACATTAACCATTAAAAATGCCATTCATCATCACATAAAATGATAAACAATGGACAAGATATCTTTACGTGGAAACAAAAATGGGAGAAAACCACATAATGCTTTTCTTATATAATAACAAGAATACATTCGTAGGAAGCACCAAATTCCAAGATTATCTAGCACCAATTGGAAGGAGGCACCAACCCCCTGATTTATAGGCTCCAAACTGAAGAAATATCTAACACCCTAATTTACCAGCACTGACTGGAAGGAGGCACCAACCTCCTAATTTATCTAGCACCAACTAGAAGGAGGCACCAATCCCCTTTGTGAGCACCAACTCACACTTTTCAGGAACCGATTTGAAGGAGACTTTGATCTCTTGTACTTGCCTCGTCCTATCACCTTAATATGAATAAGAATGTCAACATGCCTCTACTACTATCTATGTGTCACTATTTATGTATCATTGTCTCTGCCAACATGGACATGTATCATTGTCTCTATCAACTTGTAACTGTATCACTGTCTCTATCAACCTATACCTGTATCACTATCTCTGCCATCCTATACCTGTATCACTGTCTTTGTAACTAGCACTTTCATAATCACTGCCACTATCACAATCACTATCACTATTACTGCCACTATCACTGTCACAATCTCAACCTATACATGATCCAAATCTAAAAGCAACTTCCTCCAAGATAGTCTTCAAATCTACAACGAAACCTTCTTGAATAGAACCAGAAAGATGCCTCCAGAGAGTGTAATTGAATCCCATAAACAATCACCCATAGACTTAATTTGTTTGCTTCTTCAAACCTTTAACATCATTATCACCTTCAAAACATAGGTCATTCCAAGAGAGGAACCCTAGAGTATGCCAATAACACCACACTAATCCATGCCAATATCACCATAAACTATGCCAATATAATCACTATGATCTATGCCAACATCATCACCATCATCACCATAACATATCAAGTTGACTATAATATTTGCAAGATCGGCACAATCTATGTAATATCATCGCCATAATATATGCCAATAACATCATCATGATCTATGCCATCACCATGATCTATGCCATCACCATGATCTATGCCATCACCATGATCTCTGCCATCACCATGATCTATACCAAGATCATCACCATAATATATGCCAATAACATCATCATGATCTATGACATCACCATGATCTATACCAATATAATCACCATAATATATTCAAGTTCAAAATACTCTATGAAATATCTTCAACAAGATTCACCAATAGAGAATCTCTAGTACAAGTACAAGATTCATACCAATGTCAAGCTAACAAGATGGACCAATGTCCATGAGAGACATGTATCATCACAAGAGAAGGCTATAAGAAAGAACCATACCTTTTCCAAGATGAAGAAACAAGAAAGAAACACTTCACCAATATAAACTCTAGATCATCTCATCACATAGCCTTTACAACAAGCTTTCCAGCATGCCAATAATTTTGTAATTTTGATACCGTATGAGAAAGTTATGCAAGTTTTCCTGAAACTACTAGATCCTCCTCAAAACTTCGCTCTTCTTCTCTTGAACTTCTGTCTTTCTCCTCAAGATTTTTCACTTCTCTCCTAGAAATTTCACATTATATAAGAGAGACTTGAATGATGATAAAATAAGAAGTTTCAACTCTTAGTTATACTCTCCAAGATGCCTTTAACTTATTTTAGGGCAAACATTTTACTTTTCCTTAAAATTAGGATCTCCATATTTTAAGGGGGACTTTAATGAATCAATCTCAACTTCATGGACAACTTGTAGAGTTTTAACATGGAACTTTGTATTACCTTCAATACCACTCCAAAACACCATCAAGGGGATTTTGTGCTATCTCCTTGTCATCATACTTAAGTGAACAACTCTTTATTCCTTTCGGGATCATGTGGACCCAAAACCATAATTTTTGGAGTTATGTGGATCAAATCACCATTATTTTGGGGGTTTCTTAATATCTCACACTATCGTGGTCTTGTGGATTGATTGTTTCTTAATATCTCACACTATCATGGTCTTGTGGATTGATCCTTATTACTTCAGGGTCTACTTCTCATGGTCATAAAGACCAATCATCCTGGTCATGTGCTCCCAACACCATTATTTTAGGGGTTTCTTCACACTTTACACCAATATTACTTTGGAGCAACCTTAGGGACTTCTTTAAGGGCTTTCTCTATTTGTGTACATCTCAAAGTGTCTTCCTGTGGGGGTAATGCATAACCACTATGCCTTAAGGGGACTGCATTGGAGTTATATACACTTGTGTGTCAAGGATTCTTCTTCAAGAGCTTCTTTAGGGTCTTCAAGACTTCTTATTGTCTTATCTTCATGGCTTCACAAGAATTCATCAAACATTACGCAAACAACCATCCTCTACTACTTCCCCCTCATTAGCACTAGTACATCTTCAACATTACTACCACATCATCATTATCACTTTGACATCAATGACAACATCACTCAATATCAATGACATCGATCTCTTGACCCTATTGACATCAATGACAACATCACTCAATATCAATGACATCGATCTCTTGACCCTATTGACATCAATGACAACATCTTCCAACAATCTCCCCCTTTGTCATTGATGGAAACAACTTCAACTATACCCCCCCCTTTGACATTAATGACAAAAGGAGTGAAGCAACTTTGTTCACCTACTCCCCCTAAGATTATGCTAGCTCCCTTTATCAATATGCTTCTTTTATGTGACTTTTTTTTGCTGATCATTCTCTTCCTCTTGCAAAGAATAACTTTACTTGATTGTGAATGCCTTCAAAGAATATATTTTCTTGTTGACAATGCTCCCCCTTTGATTGTGCTGACTCCCCCTTAGAATGGGCCATTTCTTGAATCTTTATGAAGTAGCTCTTTTTTGCTCCTGTATGATTTACGAAGCCACTGTATTTTTCTCCATACAATCCTTAACTTGTTTCACTTTATTTGCTCTTCCTTTCCTGCTACTTAAACTCCCCCTCAATATTATCCATGATACTAGGATTCTATATTCCAAATTGTTTAGAATAATATATAATGTTGTTTTGTTGCAGGATCATAATCTGTAATCCTCACACCTCCTTTTTACTTGTTGATTTATCTTTATTACTTGACTCAGCAACTGCTATCGGTATTTCCTCTGAGAATTCTCTATCGACTTGTTCTTCTTGTTTTTTTTTCACATTTTCATCATGTAACATCAATTCCTTTTTGTCTTCAGTCATATGCTTCGACCACCCACAATCAGTATTCCAATGGATTCTTCTATTTTGGGCTTGTAAGGCGGACACACATTCCTCAACATGTAAGTCTTCTTACTTATTTTTCCAAATTCTTTGTTGTTATAGAATTTTTCTAGTTTCCCTTGAAAACATTGTCAACTCACTTCTACAATTTCTGGCGTGTGTCCAAAATTGTTATATTTATAACATTCAATTTCATAATTCAGATCTCCAAATATCAAGGATTTATGAGATAAACGTCTTCATAATGATTCTTGGAGTTTTAATGGCCATTTCCATTCCATGTGTTTCTACCCCATGCATAGGCTCTACAATTGATAACCTTATGCCCAAAATAATTACAAGAATAACACAAGCCAAGAAAAATATGTTGGTACCTAGATGTGGGTGGTCCTCTAGTTGGTGCATATTGTTTGAAAGTATGGTCTTCATTTTGAGTCTTCTTCATTACTGGTGGTTTCTTACGTGTTCCTCTGAATGCACGATCTTCTTCTGAAATCTTCTTCAATGTTGGTTGTTGTATATCTTCATTTAGAGGCTTGAAGCCCTACATATCATCTACATAACTTCTTTGTTTTACTTTAATTCCAGCCATCATAGAGCTTGAACCCTCATCATTTTGTTAGTATCCAAAACCGGACTTATCATAGAATGATCTTTGGCTATTGATGATTTCATCCAATATTTTGGTGATGTTGCCAAAGTTCTACTGGATATCCTTCTTCTATAATTCTTTTCTAAGTGAGACTACTTCAGCTTCCAACTCTTCCTATATCTTCTCATTTTCTTCCAGATGTATTTTGAGTGTTTCTTCAATCACCTTGGCCTCTTCCAACTGAACCCTTAGATCTACGAAAATATGTTTGGTTTCTTCAGTATTTCTGCTAGAGCTCTAAGAGTCTTCTTTTAGTTTGCTTATCTCTTCCTTCAGTGACTTGTTTTTCTTCCTTTCTTTTCTTATATCACTTAAGGCACTAAGCAATTCTTCCTCAAGATTCACTTGTCATCCTTCATAGTCTTCCTCATTATCTTTAACATATTCTTATAATGCCATGAAGGGCACTTTTCCCAAGACATTGTCACTATCATCATCTTCATTGGATGAGGAAATATATTCTCTTGAATAGAAACTTTTCTTTTTTCAAAAATATTCTCTTGTCTCTCTTCTGATATTTCTTTCCTTTGTTGGGAAATTATTCTTCATCATTGCCCAAGCCCTTTCCATAAGGACATTTGGAAGCAAAATGACCAATTTCACCACAAGTACAACATTTGAAAGGAAGCTCTCCTTTGTACTTGCCAATTCCCCTTCTTAATTTTGTCAAAAAATTGGCTTCTTCTTCATTGTCTGAATTGTCACTGTAGCTGGAGCATGAGCATGATTTTGAATTTTTCTTATTCTTCCTTGTCTTCTTGGAGACCTTGAAAGTTTCTTCCCTTCTGCATGGATTTTCTTGTTTTGTTCTCATTTTGTATGCAGTAAGAATTCCAAGTAATTCATCCATGCTCAATTTATCTATATATTTTATTTCCTCTATAGCTAAGATTTTAGGATAGAACCTCATTGGGAGAGACCTGAGTATATTCTGAACAATTACTAAACTTTCAATATTTTCTCCCAGTCCTTTCATGGTATTCACAATTTCCTCAAATCAGATAAAATATGCTACAATATCTTCATCCTCCTTCCTTTTCAGGTGTTAAAATTGTTTTCTATAAGTTTGAAGCTTGGCCCCTTTGAATTTAACATGATCTCCTTCATACACATTCTTGATTTTGTCCCATACTTCTTTTGTTAAGGTACAATGCATAACCTTGACAAATTTTGATCATGTTAGACCTCCCAGAAAAGCATACATGGACTTTGAATTACATTCAAAGAGTCTTCTTTCAGTTGTACTTGCTGCTGGAGAAGTATCTGGTATAGTGTATCCATTTACTATGGTCTGTCAAATATCAAGTCCTTGTGACTGCAAAAATAGTTTCACCCTTATGCTCCAAAAATCATAGTTCATCCCATTAAACAATCGTAATCCAAGTTTGGTAAATTCATCGTGTTTATCCATTATCTCTTTTGGGATCGACCTTCTAGTGGTCAAATTGTTCCTGAAGGAACCTGCTCTGATACCAATTGTTGGAATATTCACCAATACTGAGAGGGGGGGTGAATCAATATTGAGCACTTTTCACCATTTCAAACTTCAAAATGGAACATGTAACATTAACCATTAACAATGTCATTCATCATCACATAAAATCATACATAGTGGACAAGAGATTTTTATGTGGAAACCCAAATGGGAGAAAACCACGAAGTGCTTTTATTATATAATAACAAGATTACATTCATAGCAAGCACCAACTTCCAAGATTCTACAGCACCAACTGGAAGGAGGCACCAACCCCCTGATTTACAGGCTCCAACCTGAAGGAAGCTCCAACTCCCTAATTTACCAACACCAACTGAAAGGAGGTACCAATCTCTTGATTTCTCTAGCACCAACTAGAAGGAGGCACCGACCCCCTTTGTGAGCACGAAATCACACCTTTCAGGAACCAACTTGAAGGAGACTTTGATTTCATGTCCTTTCCCCATCCTGCCACCTTCATATGAATACGAATTTCAACCTATCTATGTCATTATCTCTATGTCCATGTTCATGTATCACTGTCTCTGTCAACCTATACCTGTATCATTGTCTCTGTCAACCTATACTTGTATCACTATCTTTGCAAACATGTATATGTATCACTATCTCTGTAACTGTCAAAATCACTGTCACTATTATTGCCACTATCACTGGCATAATCTCAACCTGTACATCCTCCAAATCTACAAACAACTTCTTCTAAGATACTCTTCAAATCTGCAACAAAACCTTCTTGAATAGAAAAAGAAATATGCCTCCAAAGTGTGTAATCAAATCCCAGAAACAATCACCCATAGACTTCATGTGTTTTCTTCTTCAAACATTTAACATCATTATCAAGGAAAATTTTAAGGATCTATATTTATTTAAAAGTGTATAAACCCTGGTGAATCTTACCAATTCTTAAAATGTCAACTATAAAATATTTGGCGATATTTTTCTAAAATTATTTCAATTTCTAAGGATTTTATATATTTTATATAATAATTTGGCAATTTTTAGAGTGAAAAAATTTTACCCCATCAAAATTGGGTGAAACGGGGCTTCAAAAAATGCAAATTGTTGAATCATTTTTTGGAAAAAAACATAGAAAAATAGTCCATGGGATAAATTTTGCCCCTAAAATTTTCCTTGATCATTGTCACCTTCAAAACCTAGGTCATTCCAAGAGAGGAACCCTGGATCATGTCAATAACATCACACTAATCCATGCCAATATCACCATAAACTATGTCAATATAATCACCATGATATATGCCAACATCATCACCATAATCACCACAACATACCAAGTTCACTATAATCTATGCAATATCACCACAATATATGTAATACCATCGCCATAATATATGCCAATAACATCATCATGTTCTATGCTATCACCATGATCTATACCAAGATCATCACCATAATATATGCCAATAACGCCATCATGATCTATGCCATCACCATAATCTATGCAAGTTCACAATACTCTATGCAATATCTTCAACAAGATTCACCAAGAGAGAAGCTCTAGTACAAATACAATATTCATACCAATGTCAAGCTAACAAGATGGACCCTAGTCCATGAGAGATATGTATCATCACAAGAGAATCCCATAAGCAAGAACAATACCTTTTCCAAGATGAATAAAAAATAAAGAAACACTTCACCAAAAGAAACTCTAGATCATGTCATCACATATCCATTACAACAAGCTTTCCAATGAGCCAAGAAGTTTGTAATTCTAATACCGTATGAGAAAGTTATGCATGTTTTCGTGCAACTACTTGATCCCCCTCAAAACTTCGCTCTTTTTCTCTTGAACTTTTGTCCTTCTCCTCAAGATTTCACACTTTTCTCCTAGAAGTTGCACATTAGAAAAGAGAGACTTGAATGGTGATAAAATGAGAATTTGTAACTCTTAGTTATACTCTCCAAGACACCTTAGTTTAGGGCAAACATTTTACTTCTCCTTAAAATTATGATCTCCATATTTTAAGGGGGACTTTAATGAATCAATCTCAACTTCATGGACCACTTTTAGAGTTTTAACATGGAACTTTATTTTTCCTTCTAGATCATTCCAGAACATCATCAAGGAGCTTTTGGGTCATCTCCTCATCATCATAATTAAGTGGACAACTGTTTATTCTTTTCGGGGTCATGTGGACCCAACACCATAATTTTTGGGTTATGTGGACCAAATCACCATTACTTTGGGGGTTTCTTCATATTTCACACTATCATGGTCTTGTGGACTATTCCTTTTTACTTTGGGGGGCTACTTCTCATGGTCATTTGGACCAATCATCCTGGTCATGTAGTCCCAACACCATTATTTTAGGGGTTTCTTCACACTTTACACCAATATTACTTTGGAGCAACCTTAGGGACTTCTTTAAGGGATTTCTCTATTTGTGTACAACTCAAAGTTTCTTCCCATGAGTGCCATGTGTAACTGCTACGCCATAAGGGTGCTGCTTTGGAGTTATATACACTTGTGTCAAGGATTCTTCTTCAAGAGCTTCTTTAGGGGCTTCAATACTTCTTATTGTCTTATCTTCATGACTTCACAAGACTTCATCAAACATTACAAAAAAAACCATCCTCTACTACTTCCTCCTCCTCATCATCACTGGTACATATTCAACATTATTGCCACATCATCATTATCACTTTGATATCAATGATAACATCACTCAATATAAATGACAAATCTCTTGACCCTGTTGACATCAATGACAACTTCTTCCAACATTGTAGAGCTGAAGAGAAACTTGTCGACATCTTCATGAAAGTAGTGGAAAAAGAGGAATTTTTGAATTTTAGGGAGATGCTTGGTGTAAAGGAAACTAAAATCAAGGGGAGGTAAGTTAAACTATGTATTCCATTTTAGCAGGGTGCCCTATTTTCTTAAAATTGCAATAGGCTAAGATAAGATGGAATAGACTTTGGATAGCAATTTTTAAGACAAGATTCGTCTATACCATGGGGAGCTGCTTTTGGATGGATATTTACTCTTATCCTCAACAACCAATTTTTAAACAAATTTTGTTCCATAACTCTATGTTTCTAGTGATGAGAAGTGAGTCTAGACGGTTGTTATACCCCCACTGAGGTTTGGTTCCTCAAAAGAAGTGGCCAGCATTCTCCCGCAAGGGGGCATTGAAGTGTTATGGCTATTAAGGTTGGTCAGGTGGTTTTCCAATGTTAACAATGTACCACCTCTTGATTGCTGGTGGATGCTCATAACTGAGGTATTAATGGAAGCATCCAAAACAAAACTCGTCTACGTATAATGTGAAACAAAGTGACCTGAGCATGAAAATTATTCTTGCTTTCTCATACATATATGCTCTGAAAAAACAACAATGATCTAACTGACCGATTATAAGAAATAAGAATTTATTGTCTCAAAAACCTACAAACAAAGAAATACGAAAAATCCCTCATGTTATTCTCCACAGACTCCTTTGCTACAAAATGTGCTAACTTTGGGATGTGCATCCGTAATTTTCTACCTTGGTTAGCGTATCTCTTATCACCTGGTTGGTATTTGTACAACACCCTAAGTAGTTTGAACATTGTTTTCAATAAAGATATGACAAATTAGATTTTTCTTTATTCATGTTTGTTATTTGAGTAAATGGAAAATACATTAGAAATGGGGTGGCCATAAGAATAAAAAAGATATAGATGCTTTCTTTTTGGTATCAATATTTATAACTTGGAAATGGTAGCATTTGTGGCTTTTCAAAAGTGGACAGACTTGGCATTGCAAATTTCTGATTATCCCCTGGTATTTTTTGAAAGGTGGAGGCTTGGTCTGGTGTGAGTGCTATAGCAATGAAGTGCACGGAGAGGGTGGTCAACAAAAACCGCAACCAAGCATAACAGAGATCACATAACTGCAATGTGTTATCTACCTTCTCTAGAAGAATTTAAAACTGTTGATGGTAATTTGGGGTGGATTATAAGCTCATCTAAGAAACAATTGAATCTATGGAAATGCACATCAGGAAGCAATGCATCTGAACGCTCTCTCCAGGATGTAGATTTATTTTCAGGACTGAATTGACAGTCTTTGAATTGCATTCTCCTTCAGACATGAATTCCCAATCAAATGAGTGTTTCATGGAGTATATGACTGTGGATATGGATTCCAAATTCTTATATGCGATCTGTTAGATTTTGTCCCTATCCACAAGATAAGGTTGTTCACATTACAATGCATAACCTTTGGTGGACATGCATTTTTTAAGCATTAAGTATTAGCAATTATTTACATTTAAGGTGTTTTGGTCATTCAGGTAAATCAAGATCAAAGTGTAATTGTTTTCCAGCGTTCATAATAAGGGTTCTTAATTAGTTAGGGCTCAATTTGCATCCCATTTGAAGATGGATTTGATTTTATAAGTAGAGGTGTCACAGACTCACCGGCATGATCCAATTTTTTTCCTTCCAGTTTCCCATGCAACACTGCTCGGATCCTTTCCGAGGGTGATACCAACTCGGTAGGTGTCTAGCAGACTACACCTAAACCTGCATAACTCCTACCACTTATCTCTAACCAATTCTATACTCATCCATTTTTACATTACATGCACACCCAACAATACATCCAACACTTAGCCAAATACAATACACGAGACAAACATTTTTATGAGGGAGACACCCCAAAATTAGACATGCTTAACACCTTGTTACATTATGAACAATGAGACTTTTACATACAATGGAGGATTCCACATCTTAGCAACTCATCAAAGAGTGAGCCCACACAGGCAACACTCAAGATACAATCAAGCCACAACTTTGACTACTCTTTGTCGCATCTACATGCCTTCCTACTCACAACACCCATGCCAAGTCTCTCGATAAGATAGTGTCCATTGTGGCCTTGTCGAATAATCTAAAGTATGCCTACTCATAGCCTCCATCTTTCCAAGATCCTTTCTTGGTATGTCGAAGTCTTCCTACTCATAGCCATCGTCTTTCCTCTGAGGCATGTTGCCTACTCACAGCCCACGTCCATCACTTTTCCTAGTGCATACAATAACACTAAGGCATGAACATGATCATCTTACACATCTGTGACACCTCTCTGGGAAGCTCGTCGCATGACTACATGTCTCACTGGGTCTGCCAGACCATGCCATCGCAATCTGTCGGATGTGTCTCTCTTTGGATTCTCCCATGATTATGTCACCCTGCCTAGACTCATGCACACCTCCTCACCCAAGCTCATCTGCCAACCTGCATGTCTTCTTATAAAGTGTGCTTCCCTATGGAAGCCAACAAAACACTGCTCGCATCCACATCCTCTACCTCGTCCGCAAGGTGTTCCTTCTGTGCAAAGATAAGACCATCTGCAAGGACAACATCACTCGAAAGATCCTCAACTAACTTGGGAGCTTGTCACATTCCAACTCGTCTCGGAAGCCTACCGCACCATAGCACTATTCGGGAGATTTCCCATAGTCTTCCTACTCGCATTACTTAGGATCTCTACAACATGGTTTGGGATACCACCAATCCCTAAAACACCTATGGGAGGTTGCCACACCGAGATGGTTGTTTCCGCATGACTTGGAATTTCACTAGAACACTTCAAGAGCTCGCCCACTAAACCAGAATTCTGTTATGTCGCACATTAAGAGTCTACCACTAGCATGACTAAGGAGATCACCCACAATGTTTCCGCACACCAGCTCATTTTAGAAGCCCTCCCACTTAGTCCAAAATATTTTTTTCCACCAACGGGTTTTAGGAGCCCCAGTCCTACACTACTTGGGCACTCCATGCTCTACATCCTCTTGGCATGCCCAAAAAACCCTCATGTGGAGCGACTCCCAAAGGGAGGTTGCCTCCCACAGGAGTCATACCAACTCTAAGTGTGGATTCCACCAAGTGCCACTTCCTTCTAATTTATCTAAGTGTCAAGCTCACCTTCTTTTATACTAGTGTGTTTTCCCACAAGCTTCTAGACAAGACCAAGCCAATGTGCCCACTAGCAGAGGTTCACCACGCGGAATCCCTTAGGCCACCAAATTCTGTTTAAGTGTGGGTTATGTCCTCCATATAATCTGGGCTTCTAACTCGCATTGGCTACCAACCAATGCCCCAAGCTCCTTGCCTGATCTGTACAAACCACTCATTGGTGGGGAATGCACCTAGCTACACATCTACACCAGTTTCCCCACTCAACATGTTGTTGTCCCGACAAAGTCTCCAAGAACACTCAATCATTCATGAATCCAGTGTCACAACTACCACCTACATCCGCAACTCTGTCTTCCACGGAAGCCTCACAAAATGCTCATCCATCACACCATCAACCTACTACATGCTTTAGTAGTGTGTCATATTGACACACATTTTTCCATTGCTAGCTCTCATGAGTTGAACCAGCTGGGTTGCGACTCCCAATTGCCATGCTCAACTTCATAAAAATGAACCCTCAAGCCCAAGATAGCCAATTGCCTCTCCAATTCGGTTATCCATGCAACTCTATCGAACCAAGGAAAATCCACTGACCTCATTTCAAAATGTCTAAGGCACGATACTCAACCCCAAGCCAAACCACCCAAGTGTTGTGGCTTCCAGACATACTCCCATTCGGGTACTCGATATCCTCACCACCGCAACCGATCCTATTTCCCTCACGTTTTCCTTATGTCTACACACCACTATTGGTCCAAAGGAAAGGAAACCTTTCTTGCCTCAAACACCACAAAAGCACCATTGTTTCTTATGTCATCCTCATCTCCCTTCGACTTACTTCTCAAGCCTGCAAGTTCTGTTACAACCTCTCTCAATCTTCCATGCCCATGCAAAGTAGAAGAGTGCATGACCAAAGAAGTTCCTACATCTTACACTTCCACCGCATCACTGCCATGCAACCAAGAAAATGGTTGGGTTGAGTTCCTGTTGCACCCCATGGTCCCAACACTAACCTCAACGATGATCGCACACCAAAGTGCCATCAACTCACTACTGCAATTCTTCACCTCCACAAACCTCTTTTTAGACAACCAACAAAATTAGTCCTTCATGACTAACTACCCACTCCTTGGATTTCCCAAAACCACTTGGTCCATGCATTGTGTCCTTGGGAAGCTCTAGTTCAAGGCAAGCACCTCCCCAGTCCACTCAATCGTACATCAAACACATGAATTATTGTTGCAAGCCCATCATCCAACTGCTTCCAAGTGCATGCTACTTCTTCCACAACTCTCCATGAGCTCATCCACAACACCCAAATTCTCTTGGTGGAGCTTCTGCCCCAGTGCATTCCACAATTGGCTTCGACTACAACAATATTCTCTTTTCGCACCTTCCAACATCCAACAACATATGAACTATTAACCCACTCCTACTGCAATGGAATTGAACTTATGGTGCTTCTAAAGGTTTGGGCAAGTCTTACTCAACTTGCCTCTTCCGCAACTGTTCGGTGTACCAAGTCTCAGATATGCCTCATCCAATCCTTCCATCACACCATCCAACTCTCTAACCAGGCTTCCTAACACTTTCCAACTTCTTGACAACCTGCGTTCTTTGCTTCCTTGTGGTCATACTGAGTGATCCTTGTACCAACTCGCATTATCTTCTCTACACCTGCGTTGAGTATGGGGGCCTTCCCACCTCCCATCTTACATGCATTGAGTATGGGCGCACTGCCTGTAAGTGAACCAACTTCCGTCTTACATGCATTGAGTATGATTGCACTTCCCACCTTTCATCTTACCTACACATCTGCATACACTTCCACAATGCAAAGATCCAACTCTCGCTGTCAAGTGCACTTCACCGTGTTGACAACATCTACTGTGCACTTGGAAATCCTCTTCCAAGAGAATCTACTATGTGAGCACACCTCTACTAGATGCCCCTTTCAATGCAGTTGAGCATTTTGTCCATTGAACACCCACGCACTTCATCCTTGCAAGTCTGTTTCCAGGAGCCAACTCCTGGGAAAACTTCATGGTCGATTGTTCTGCATTGTGGTCACCCAAGGCAATCCAAGTGCACTATTGTTCAGTGCACCTCCCGTCTTTCAACGGGTCTCTTCCACACTCAGCTTCCCAGTTGTGACACTTCTTGGAAGCTCTTCTGCATCCCAATGAAGATCATCATCCGTAACTATGCTATGTCCAAGTTGCTACAAGTCCATTTGTTCCAACTCCTACCAACATAGCTTCCATAGCAACAACCGCAGCTCTGATACCACCTATTTAGGTAGAAACAATGGTGAAGAGCCAATCCACAAGCTAGTTTGCTCTGATACCACCTATCATAGACTCACCAATGTGACCTAATTTTTTGCCTTCCGGTGGCCCATGCAACATTACCCGAATCCTTGTTAAGGGTGAGACCATCTCGCTAGGTTTTTGATAGACTATGCCTAAGCCCACGGAACTCCTAACACTTATCTCTAACCAATTCTATTCTCATCCATTTTTACATTACATGCACATCCAACACTTATCCAAATACAGTACACGAGACAATTTTTTTTATGAGGTCGGCACCCCAAACTCAGACGTACCTAACACCCTGTTACATTATGAACAATGAGACTTTTACATACAACGGAGGATTCCACATCCTCGAAACTCATCTTAGAGCGATCCCACACTAGCAACAATCAAGATACAATCAATCCACAAGTTTGAATGCTCTCCATCACATCTACATGGTTTCCTGCTCGTAACACCCATGCCAAGTCTCTTGGTAAGCTATTTTCCATCGCAACCTTGCCAAATTTGTTGAAGCCTACCTACTCACAGCCTCCATATTTCCAAGCTCCTTGCTTGATCTGCCAAAGTCTGCCTACTCGTAGCCATCATCTTGCCTCTACGACATGCTACCTACTCATAGCCCACATCCATCACCTTTTCGAGTGCATCAAACAACACTAAGGCATGAAACAGATCATCTTCTGCATCTCTGACACCTCTCCTAAAATCTCGTCGCATGAATACACATCTCATTAGGTATGCCAAACCATGCCACTATATTATGTCGGGTGTGTTTGTCTTTAGCTTCTCCCAAGAGTCTGTCACCTTGCCCAGACTCATGCGCACCTCTTCACCCAAGATCATGTGCCAACCTACATGTCATCCTACGGAGCGTGCTTCCCTACGGAAGCCAATGAACCTCTGCTTGCATCTGCATCCTCTACCATATCAGCAAGTTGTTCCTTTTGCATGAAGACAGGACCATCTGGAAGGTCAACATCACTCGGAAGCTCCTCAACCAACTTGGGATCCTGCTACAGCCAAACTTGTCTTGGAAGCCTACCACACTATAGCACTATTCAGGATCTCTCCCACTTTTTCCTACTCACCTGTCTTAGGAGCTACGTAACATGGTTTGGCATCACACCATGCCCTAACACACCTCTAGAGCTTGTCACACCGAGTTTGTTGTTGTTGCATGACTTGGAAGCTCACCAACACACTTCGAGAGCTCGCCCACCAAACAAAAATTATGTTATGTCGCATGTTAAGAGTCTACCACCAACACAACTCAGGAGCTTTCCCACAATGCTGCCGCACACCAGGTCGATTTAGAAGCTCACCCATATAGTCCAAAATACTGTCATCCACCAATAGGCTTCGGGAGCCCCAGTCCTGCACAACTTGGGAGCTCCGTGCTCTGAGTCCTCTTAGCATGCCCAGAAAACCATCCTATAGAGCAACTCCTAAAGGGAGGTCACCTCCCATAGGAGTCAAACCAACTCTAAGTGTGGATTCCACCAAGTGCCACTTCCTTCTGATTTCTCTAAGTGTCAAGCTCTCCTTCTTTTATACTAGTGTGTCTTCCCACAAGCTTTTGCACAAGGCCAAGCCAACGTGCCCACTTGCGGAGCTTCACCACTCGGAAGCCCTTAGGCCACCAAAGTCTGTCTAAGTGTGGGTTTTCCCCCCCACATCATCAGGGATTCTAACCTGCATTGGATACCAATTGATGCCTCGAGCTCCTTGCTTGATCCACACAACCCACTCATTAGCAGGGGATGTGCCCAGGTACACATTCACACCAATTGACACTTATCCAATGGGATTCCACCATGAGTAGGGAGAAACCCCAAGTTTTTGCCAACTTTCTAAGGTTGTTACAAGAGGTTTATATGGAGTCCAAATGCTTCATTTGATATCTTTGTATCCCGTGGGAGGTGCATTAGGTAACTTTGTAGGTGTAGCGTTCAATAAGCAAGTATATATCTTTGACCTGTCCATCCTTTGTACTAGGAAATCCCTTAGTAACAGTTCCACCAAATACATTGTGGAAAGCCCATGATTCGTCCATTACATGCCAGCACTAAAGCTCTCTTTTTGTGCACTCTTTATAGGTGCCTATGACGGATATATTCGGTAGTGGAATATGAAAACAAAACCTAGCAAACCTATTGGACAATACCTTTAAAACAAACATGTCACATGCATAGAAATATTGGATGGGACAATAATGTGCAATACCAATTTAGAGGAATCCATTCAACTACGAGATATTTGCTATGGCTTTTCTCTGTTAATGTCAATTACTCATGACAAGAAAAACAATAGTCCTCACCGAGTAAAACAATAGGCTCTTCTATTTGCTAGCCTTCCATCGAGTAAAACAATAGCCCTCCCCACTTAAGGTGGATTATTTTGCTTGCATTTTACAAATAGCAATTCCATGGATGTTTATGAAGCATCAAGACAATCGTCATCAAGATCCCATATCAGCATGAGTGCCAATTCATGTCTTCTTTTGCCATTGACATCATTACCCTCGGTTGGACCATCTACAAATATCAAATGGAATACAAAGACTAGCACTAAAATTTATGCATGCTATGCTGATGTTTTCATTACAATGTTTGCAAAGTAAGGTCAAAGCTCTTCTAAAATTATTGGATTAGTAAAGCAAGAGCACTACTAGTTAGCATAATGGGATTTTATGTGGCTAAGATTCTGAATATCCATTTTTGTAAACGCAAAATGTTTACTTATCATGATAAAAACTGGTTAATGTAATTGGTTTATGGGTATCTAATGTGGATAAGTTTGTGTGTATATTTCGACCTTATTCACAGCAACAAAATGTTCAGGTATCTTTATAGGTTGAAACTAAGCGAATCATTATATTGACAAGTATTTGTAAGTGGTACATACATTTTATATTGAGCTTGCTGTGAATCTCATCGAATATTCAAGCTTTTCCATTATGTTGGTCATCATGCATAAGAAAATGCTCTTATAATTTCAAAATAATGATCCGTTTACCATGTTTCAAATCTATTGATCATGTTAAAATATTTGCTCTTGAAATTTGGAATGGCCTCTATGGTATGTAATGGAAGGAGCATGATGTCATTTTGTACTCGCTACATCAAAATGGGACTCATTTTAAGCCTTAATGTAGCCTTTTCAATTTTACTGTCTATGATGTACATGGACTTTTTTTATTTATTATTTATATCATTTATCGGTTTGTGTTATGAACTAATCGATTTCAAATTTATTTATTGAGAAGAATCCATTTTAAATAAATATAATATATTAATTATTAATGGAATTGAATGAGAGATAAATATAATATATTAATTATTAATGGAATTGAATGAGAGATAAATATAATATATTAATTTTTTCGCTGAAAAACAATTTATAATATATTAATAATTATTGATTGATATATATAATATATTAATTAATGATTGAATTGAATGAGAGATAAATATAATATATTAATAATTATCAGTGAATGATAGATTCGATTGTCCTTGGCTTATTAATTATTATTATTGTTATTATGAAATGTTTATATGCTCTTTTTTAATGTTTTCACATGATAATTTGCTTTTAATTTTTTATAGTCAAAGAAATTAAACATTATAATATTTGAAGTACTGAATATAATTGTTGTATTGTTGAAGGGTTAATTTGCTGTAGTTCAATCTTCTGTGGAACTATCTGTTTATAGGATTTTTGGATATAACTTTTTGTGTTGTGCTTTCAAGAATAATCACTATTTTGTGATTAGGATGTCAATAAGGTGTGCTTGTAATATGATCTTTCCTTGTCATAATTTTAGAATTTTCTTGATTCATCTTTAGTATTGTATTTTCTTTATACATTTGTATCACTCTATTACTCATTGAAATTTTTTTAGTAGATACACTTGGATTTGTTAGGGTTTTTGTTTTTGTCAATTGTATTTTTGTGCACCTTCTTTTTAGCTTTCGCTTTTTTATTTATGCAGTAAGCTTTAACTATAATTTTTAAGATGAAAATTTTCATCTTTATCAAATATAATCAAATATAATCAATCTTGTGAAACAAATTTGCATTTTTTGTAATTATTATCATTTGATAATAAAGTCCCCAATGTTTCCATTTAAAGTGAACTTCAAATTATGTCAACATCTTTAAATACATGGTCGTTACATTAAATTGAAATATACAAATATAATGATTAATTGAAGATTATTTATTTTATAATTTTTAATTCAAAATATAATTTTCTCATAAATTAAACAAATAGCAATATTATCTTTATAAGAGGAGTAGAAATCGTTACAAAGTACCTTGTATCTTTCTAAATAATTACTTTTATATATTTATATATTTTTTTAATTTAATCCCTTACCAACTTTTCTTAATTACTTTTATATTTTTTAAATTTAATCTCTCAACAACTTTTATTTGTATGTCTTTATATAGACGTCTCCATTATTTCAACTCATGGGCAGATTAATCTCAGAATTAATAATCAACGGACATGCTGTAGACCCGCTATAGAAAATTATTAAATGTCTTGTTGAATAATTAATCCTGCTGTAGAAAATTATTAAATATATTGTTGAATAATTAAGCCTGTAGAAAATTATTGGAAGTTTTGTTCAATTATTAAGCATGTGGTAGAAGCATGTTATTGAATAGAAATTTTAATTGTAATGTTATTTTTTTTTAATTGTAATGTTTTCTAATAATTTGATTAATGGATCGCCTTCTGCTTTTTTTTCAGTGTTCCAGGGGACTCCATCAAAGCTATCCATTATCCTCTTTGTTGTTCTTGTTAGTAATTGATGGGCTTAGCAGGATGCTGAACTTTGCCAAAAATGAAGGTTTGATTAAACGTATCAAGATGGGAATTGGATGTGTATTAACACATCTTATCTTTGTTGATGATGTTTTGTTGGCGGGATTAGCTACTGTGACAGAATGGAGGGTTTTCAGAAATATCATCAACTCTTTCTGCTGCGTCTCTGGAATGAAGGTAAGCACTTCAAAATCTAGTTTCCATTATTTCAATGTGGAATTAGATAGAAGATGTGAAATCACAAGTATTATGCCATATAGCTGCTATCCGTTAGATGAAGGGCTTAAATATTTGGGTTTTTTTTTAGACCTAACAATTATCAGATAAAGGACTGGTGGTGGCTTATTCGAAAAGTTGAAGCCCGTATTGCTCATTGGGCGTACATGATGCCTTCTGTTGGTGGAAAGCTTACATTGGTTAAAGTTGTCTTATTGGGAATCCCTGTCTATTGGATGTCGTTGCTTGAAGTCCTAGCCTTCATCTTAAATGTCATAAGAAAGCTAATCTTCAATTTTCTGGGGACCGACGGTACAGATCGAGCTAATTTGGTTATGACAGGGTGGGAGACTCTATCCCAGCCTGAGAAATTTGGGGGATGGGGGATAAAAGACTTGGGTACCTTTAGTATGGCTCTTAGAATCAAGAGTCTGTGGAGGTGTCTTTTTAATAGCACTCTTTGGTCTAGGGTTATTTTTGTTAAGTATATCAAAATGGATGTGACCTCCTGGATTAGAAATTCAATGCCTATTGGAGGAGGTATTTCTCCTATGTTGTGTGGTTTGCAAAAAGTCTCGGGTTGGATTACTGGAGATCTGAAGTGGCAGGTTGGGAATGGCGAGGATATCAGGATTGGAATGGATAAAATTCTGGGTATGGAGGATAATTGTTATCTTCCTAATAGATTGCGGGATTATTTAAAGATTTATGGGATGACAACTCTAAAGAGTATCAGAAACAGTGCTAGAGATTCTTACTGGCTTAAATCCAATGATTTGGGTTTAGATGGTAATGATGCTTCTATTTGGGACAATTATGTTTATGCTCTTAATGCTGCAGGTTGTATATTGACTACTCAAAATGATAAATTGGTATGGAGTGGGAATGGGAAATCTGGATTGGTCACAGCGAAATCAACTTATGATAGAATTTTGCAAGAGAAATATATATTTCCACAAAATTGGTGGTATAAGAGGATTTGGAAGTGGGACTTCCCGTTAAAAATCAAGTGCTTTTTATGGCATGCCTTGCAGGGTACATTGAAAACCTGGGATAATCTTGTGAAGCGTGGATGGTGTGGCCCAAATTGGTGCATTCTGTGCGAGGAAAACTCAGAAAGTATTAGTCATCTGTTTGTTTTTTTCCCCTTTGGTAAAAAAGTTTGGGATTTATGTTGTGTAGAATTGAAAGTCTTTAATATATGGGATGTTGGAGATTTTGGTTAGTCACTTCTCAATTGGTATAGAGTTAAAAAGGACTCATTATTGCTGCCCATTTTTGTTGCTTGGGCACTCCGGTTTGCCAGGACTAGTGCTACATTTCAAGGAAAAAGGCTGGAGACAAAGGGGTGTGGGCTTATTGCTTTAAAATTAGCTCAACAATTTAATTTTGAGAAGGATACTGCAGGTGATAGAAGGATTGGACAGTTTTCTTTCAAAGTTGAGCAACCCATTCTCTTTTTTGATGGGGCTGCTCAGCATGGTATCTGTGCAGCTGGTGGTGTGATACATTTGAATGAGTGTCACCATTTCACCCTTCGTCTAAATTGTGGTAAAGTAAATAACATGAAGGTAGAGCTGTTAGCATTGTGGTGTGTTCTAAAATGTGCAAACATTTTTGGTTTAGTAAATTTAAAGGTTTTTGGTGACTCTCGAGTCACTATAAAATGGGCAAAGGGGGGATTTGAGCTAAATGTTTTGGCCCTTAATCACTGGTGTAGGCACATAAAGGAGGAGATCAATAAGATTGAGCACATCTCTTGCACTCATATTTACAGGGAGCACAATGGAATGGCTGATAATTTATCTAAGCAAGCTCTTCAGGGTACAGAAGGCCAATTGTTTTGGGAAGAATGGATGAATTCCATTCTGCTGGACAAGGGTGATGTTTTTTTCTTTAACTAAGTTATTTCAGATTTTTGTCTGTCGATTGTATAGTGTGACAGGAACTCTGGTCTATCTTCTCTATTTTGAATGTATTTTTTGACTTCACAGGAGAATTTGAGTAATTTGGCTTGTAGCCATGAACATGATGACAAAAACCTTGTTTTATAAGGTTGAATATCTTTGTACTATTTGATTTCATGAATAGCAATAGTACGTTTTTTTTTTAGTTGAAAAAATAATAATTTTCATATATTTACTAAAGATCAATTGTGCATTAATGAAGCTTCTCAAAACATCCTGTTGATTGGAATGATCGATTATTGAGCATTATGATATTACTTAATTATAAAGATGCAAGCTTGCCATTAAAATTCACAGCCAGTATAAGGGTGTTTCCTTTTGCATGATAAAGACAATTACTCAATCTGTTATTGTTATTGATAAAAACTTGATTTTTTAGGTATGAGTAATTTTTAACAAAAAAAATTCATTATTATTATTATTATTTTTTACTTTTGCTAGGATTCAACTTTTAAAGAGTTTTATAACCATCCAAACTCAATGTAGTTGAAGGTAAAAATGATAATGAAGTCCCTAATTGGCAGTTCCTGAGTTTAAAAAGACATTTTTTATTATTATGTTTAACTATTTTATAATAACTTATTTAAATAAAATTTTATGACACATACACACATAAATATATATTAAAAATACACACACATATATATATAATAATAATGTCAGGTTATTCTTTTTTAATTTAAAATTGATTTATGGAATTGAATTATTTCAAGTTTAAATACTTCATTATTTCATTTCATGAGCAAGGATTAAATGGAAACCATGGTAAGCCATGAACAATTGTAGTCAAGCATGAATGACCATCACCAACCATGCTCAACCTTGGTCAATCATAGTAACCGGTAGTCAACCATAGTCAACTATAAAGAAATACATGATCAATCATAGTCAACCATGGTCAACCTTGAACAATTATGATCAACCATGAACAACCTTTGTCTACCATGGTTAACATGGTCAACAATAGTCAACCATGAACAACTATGGTCAACCAACCAGGGAAAACCAAAGTCAACCATGGTTGACCAATTGTGGTAAACCATAGACAACCATGGTCAAATTGAAATTCCATATTAATATTATAAAATTAAATTGAACTCCAAGTTCAAATACTTAAATGAATATAGTCCATATTCATAGTTAACCATGAATATTGTCCATATTCATAGTCAAACATAGTCAACCATTAACGGCCATGGTCAACCATGGTTAACCATGAACAACATTGGTCAACCATGAACAACCATGGTTAACCATAACATACTATGATAAACCATGCTAAACGCCAACCAGAAGCAAGCATGAACAACCATGGCCAACCATATTCAACCATGGTTAATCGTAATCAACCATGCTAAAAAGAAGTCAACCATGGTCAACCATAAACAACCACTGTTAACATAAGTCAACGTATGGAAAGTATGAAAAACAATGGTTGACCTAAGTCAACATAAAACAGGTATCAATAGCCGTGATCAAATATAGTTGGTAAACATATGTCAAACATAGTGAACATAGTTAACCATGGTCAACATAAGTCAAACGTAGTCAACCATGATCAACCATGGTTCAAACATAAGTCGACCATGGTCAACAATGGTCAACACAAGTCAAACATAAGTCGCCCTAAGTCAAACATAGTCAACCATGGTCAACATAAGTTAAACATAGTCAACCATGAAACCCATGGTTGTCTATAGTCAACCATGTTCAACCATGGTCAACCAATGTCATTCATTAACAACCATGCTTAACCTTAGTTAACCATAAACAACTATTGTGAACGAACTTTAGTCAACCATGGTCAACCAACTAAAGTACTTAACCATGGTCAACCATAGTCAATCAAGAAAAAACATGGCCAACCTTTAATAACCATATTCAACCATGAACAACCATAGTCAGCCATAGTCATCTATGAACAACCATGGTCAACCATGAACAACCATAGTTAACCATGAACAACAATAGTCAACCATGGTCAATCAAGATCAACCATAGTCAACCATGGTCAACCATAGTCAACCATGAACGACCATCATCAATTATAATTGACAACAATGGTCAACCATGAATACCTATGTTCAACCATGGACAACAACCATGAAGAACCATGGTCAAACAACTAGGTTCATCTGTAGACCACCATGGTTGACCATAGTCAACCAATTAGCTTCAACCATCGTTGACAATAGTCAAGCATGAACAACCAAGGTTAAATGTAGTCGGACATGGCCAACAAGCTATACTCAACCATAGTCAGCCTTGGTTAACCATTGTTGATCGTGGTCAACCATAGTTAACGATGGTCAACCAACTAGAGTCAACCATAGTCAACCTTAGTTGACCATATAGTCATCCATAGTCAACCATGGTTAACCAACTAGAGTCAAGCATAGTCAACTATAATTGACCATAGTTAACCACATGTGGTGAAGCAACTATTGTCAATCATGGTCAACCATTATCAACCATGGTCAATGATAGTTAACCATAATCAACCATGCTCAAACATAGTCAAACATGGTCAACCTTAAACAACCATGGTCAGCATAAGTCCACATATGGAAATTCTTGAAAACCATGGTCAACATAAGGCAAGTATGAACAACTGTAGTCAACAATTATTAAACATAGTCAACCATTATAACCCATGGTTGGCCATAGTCAACCACAGTTAACCATGGTTATCCATAATCAACTATGATCAACCATTGTCTATCATCATCAACCACGCTCAACCATAGTTGACCATGGTTATCCATAATCAACTATGATCAACCATTGTCTATCATCATCAACCACGCTCAACCATAGTTGACCATGAACAACCATGGCTGACCAACTCCAATCAACCATCATCAACCATGGTCAACCAACTAGGTTTAACCATGGTCAACCATAGTCAATAAGTAAAACCACGGTCTACCATTGATAACCATAGTCAACAATGAATAACCATATTGAACCATATTCATCCATGAACAACCATGGTCAACCATGATTAACCATAGCCAACCATGAAAATCAATGGTTAACCATGGCCAATCAAGGTTGACCATGGTTAACCATGGTCTACCATAGTTGACCATGAACAACCATCATTAATAATTGACAACCATGGTTAAGCATGAATAACTATGGTCAACCAAGAACAACTATAGTCAACCATAGTCAACTAGGTTCACCCATAGTCGACCATGGTTAACCATAATCAACCAACTACATTCAACAACAGTCAAACATGGTCAACCATAGTAAAGCGTGAACAACAATGGTGAATTGTAGTGAACCTTGGTCAACCAACTATACTCAACCATAGTCAACCATGATCAACAATGGTCGACCATGGTAAACCATAATCAACCATGGTGAACAATTTAGACTCAACCATGGTCAACCATTTAGATTCAACCATAGCTAACAATGGTTAACCAACTAGATTCAAGCAAAGTCAATTATGGCCGATCGTAGTCAACCACGTACTCTACCATCTATTGTCAACCATCATTAAAGATGATCAACCATGGTCAACCAACCATGGAAAATTTTAGGGGCGAATTATAGCCCATGGGCGAAATTATAGGGGTCACCAAGAAACCATGGGCGAATTTTTAATATTAAACGGGTTTTTTGAAATTTAAGAAATTAGCCCACATTTTATGAAAATCCACATGGTGAAAAATCGGATAGCCCACCCAGCGAGAGAGGGAAAACGCGATTTAGCCCAATGAAAGATGGAGGAAATGCTTTGTTCGCCCCCATCATTCCTGTAATGGAGTCCAAAGGTAGTGGGTTCGCCAGTAAATTTTCATTAATGGAGGCATGAGCAGTTCGTTCGCCCATGGTTTTCATTCATAGAGGGGATGGTTAGTTTTTTTGCCCCGATTTATGGACCATAGGGCATTTTCATTGGTTATTACGCCCTGGATTCGAGGTTTTCATGGACCATAGGGCATTTTCGTTGGTTATTTCGCCCTGGATTTGAGGTTTTCGGTTGAATTCGATGTTTTTTTTGAGTCTTGACCTCCCCATTTCGCGGTTAATGAGAAAATTGGGGTTTTAGCTCCCAAATTGGTTAGTAAGATGGGAAAACGTGCAACGTGAACGGTCTAGAATCCTGAATCAGTGAATCAGTGAAATGGGGACGTTTTTTCCCCTATATAACGCTGCAAGGGTGAACAATTTATCCCATACAAACCCATCGCATGATTTGTATCTTTGCATGAAGCTTGAGTGTAGTTACAATTTTACAGTGGCTGTCGCTAAGTGGAAAGCAATTCACGCCTCACGGTGGCTAAGTGGAAAGGGTTACAATTTTACAGTGGCTGTCCCTGAGTGGAAAGTAATTCACAATTTCACGGTGGCTGAGTGGAAATTGGAAAATATATTCATTTTTTCAAGGGCAAGTCCAGGGTTCTCGTTGGTGGACAGCAAAATAGGACTTCTCTAAGTCATTCATTAGGGCTACATGCTTCCTTATCACTTAAGAAAATGCCTTGTTAAATGCTATTTAAATGCTACTGTACCATTTAAATGCTAGTCCTTCCACTACATTTTCCTGTTTAATGTCCTTTGATGCATAATGTTTGTTTGGTTTACTGCCATCCCTTCTTTCTTTCTGATTTCTTCTGCGTTCATTTTGTTTACTATATTAGATTGTTCAATTTTCCTTTCCAGTTTCTGTTTCTTGCCTGTAGTGTTTCTAGCTCATTAATTACAGTCTAAGACTTTTATTTTTTAAGGCCTGCAATGGAATGGTATTAATATTTTTATTTTATTTTATATCAATAGGTCAATGTCAGCTTGTTTTATATCAACATTGCTAATTGTGGACATATCAATTTTGCTGAAAAATGTTGAATCCTCTGTAAATTTTTCTCCATGTTAACATTTGTTTCTAACTGTATTCTCCTCCAGATTTATCTTTGGTGTCCAAATATATATAAATATTAAGTAATTTTATACCTCTATATATAGGCTGTCGAAGACTGGACTTTGCAGCTAGAGAGTCATTTTCTATTGTCAAGATGGTCGATGGAAAGGATGTAGCGCAGTAGGATGTTTTACAGGTATGGCATCTTTTCCATACTGCTTTTTGAGCTACAATGTTGAACTTGGAGAGTTTTCTTTCACATGTTCATATTTATGAAAATGTATTGTTTCATTACCAACTCCTATTGCCCTTCCTCTTCGTACTCTGATAACAATCACGTGGTTCAGTTCAAGTTTTCTTTCACATGTTCATATTTATGAAAATGTTTTTTCTTTACCAACTCCAATTGCCCTTCCCCTTCATACTTTGATAACAATCACCTGGTTCAGATTGAGCAAAATTTTTGGATGATGGATATCGAGTTACTTGAAAGCTCTTCATTTATCATGATTAGTTATTTCTTTATGCTGGATTCTATAAAATAGTTGTTTGCCCGCCTGTTAGGACTATCTCATCTGACATGGAGTAACGAGCATTAGTCTCCTTTATGAAGTAAATGTAGCAAGTCTAAGCTGTCGAGAATGATATAGGCCTAGGCTCATGCTTGCCAAGTACATCCATGGCATTAGGATGTATCTTATCTGTTTAACTTAACTAGAATCTAGATCCCTAGGTTTAGGATTTTGATATGTGGTCAGTGATTGCCACCCATGAATCACCACACCAAATTTACGTTATCCTTATTTTAGAACACAATAATACAAATTGGGTTATGTATGACTGTGCCCCCATTGCTAAAAGTTCAAACAAATTTTGCTACTATTGATTGCGAGTGTAGAGGAAGAGGGGTAGCAGAGTGTTTGACATAAGACCAAGCGAGTTTGACATAAGACCAAGCATATTGTAATGAAGAAGTTTAAGGACTTGATTACAACAAGTGCCTCTGTATAGGTGTTATCTTGGGCTAAATAATATGAGTTACACAACCACTATGTGCATTAATCAGTTTGTGTAATCAAAGAACAAACAATATTAGTTGAAATGAAATCACTAATTTATACAAAAATTTTCAAGGTGATCTTGATTTCGATTACCATGAAATGTACTTCAGATCTGATAGCTAGTGTGCAAAATGAGAAAGTAAGGGAACACCAACAAATGTTATGTCACAATATTAAACTCTCAGTAATGTTGTAGCTGCCAGCACGGAAGAACCATGTAGAAGAGCACCTCCCCAACCATGTCAAGAGCCAAACTCACCTATGTGTTATGTGAGAACAAGTGAAAATGTCAATGTTTTGTGACGAATTTGTTATATTGTGCCATGTTAGCAGGTTGAAAGCAACCAAAAACAGGAGACACAAATAACTTCAACCATCAATGTAAGGTCAGAACTGCCCGAAAAGGCTTCATGGAGCAATAATTAGGATTAGGAGAAAAAATTCATGTGCCAACCCGAAAAGATATCCTGTAATTACATAGCTGTGATGTCTCGTAGGCCTCTTGTGATGATAATCCCTATGTGGAAGTCATGAAATGGTTCTTATCTTTATATATGATGATTACGAATGTGACTGTGTCCCATCAGGGTTTACATAATCCCATTGTTAGATGCAGTCTATAGCATGCAATAGAGGCAAGGTTGCTTGATCCTATGGAGAGATGCAACTCGTTATTTGTGAAGGAAAAATGAAGGGTTGATAACTTGATACAGATTGCAACACAAGGTAGGGTCAAGGTATGTAATGTTGTTCCAACTTTAGAAGGATGAACTATGTTTCATCCTCTAGTGTAATTCCATGAAGGGCTTGTATGTCAAGTCAAAGGAGCAGAAACCAACAACCAAAAGGAAAGTGCAACAACTGATTGATGAATTGGCAGATGTCTTCTGAATCTCTGATATCTACCTCATAGACTGTCACTCAAGATGGGACATGGACACATCATTGAGCTAGAACTGTATCCAAATTGGTCATTGTTTCTCCCTGTATATATCCAAAATTATTTAAGGACAAGATAGAAAGAATACTGCAAGAATGATTGAATATGGGTCATATAGTGCCTAGGAAAAGCCCCTTTGCATCTCTGTTAGTGTCAATAAGGAAGTAGGATGGCTCCTTCCATATATACTAATACATTGATTACATGGAATTAAGCAAGAACTATTAAAAATAGTTTCCCTATCCCACATATATGAATTACTGGTAGAGTTACACAGGGCAACAATATTTACAGAAGTTGATTTGAGATCCGGATGTGGCTTCATGTGAAACATGTTGAAGGGATAACACATATTGTAAAGTCCAAAATTGTTGCAATCTTTTCCCATTTCTCATGAATAGTTGTAATCCATTGCTCTGGGTGGGAGGAAAAAAAACTATTTTTTTGGTAATTGATTGATTTGCTAAGCATGATCATTTTATTTCAATGGGTATTGCTATCAAAGCCTCAAAGGTTGTTGAATTGTTTATGCAACATATCAATAGGATGCATGAGCTTCCAAGGAATATTGTTAGTGATCATGACTTGAAATTCATAAGAAACTTTCTTAAATTGTTGTGTAAACTTGTTGGTACCTCCTTGATGCCAAGTACCAGTGACCATACTCAAACAAATGGACAGACAGATATTGATGAACAAATATCTAGAGGGTTACCTGAGAAACTACCTTGTATGGCACCAAACTTCCTGTCCAAAATGGTTGCACTTGGCAGTGAATTGGTAGAATGCAACATATGACACCTCCATTGGAATGTCACCATTTAAGGCCCTTTATAGTTATGCCACTCTTTTGCTGATCGATTTAACCATTGAAGACACTCAATTGCCAATTTTTAGAGATTTCTTGGAGAACAAAAGCCATCAAATATTGAGGGTTGAAGCAACTAAAGGAGAACATCAAATTGGCCCAAGATTAGATGAAGTCCCATTAAAATGAACACAACAGTGAGCTGGAATTTGAATTACGGATTTTGTCTTCTTGGGACTACAATATTATAAGCAGATATCTTTCAAAGGTAAAGAAAGGGTGGAGAAACTTGGGCCTGGATACTATGGGCCTTATAAGCCTCTAGCAAGTGTGCAATTGGTTGCATATGTTCTCGAACTGCTAATAGGGTCACAGCTGCATACTACATTTCATGTCTCATACATAGGGAAAACATTTCAAATATCTTGCCTTCCCTAGATAATGAAATACAAGTTATGTTGATTTTGAAGATCATTTTGGCAACCTGAGAGAAGACATTGAGGACTAAGGTATTGCTAGGACACCTCATTCTGAGGAAGGATTTTACACTGGAAGATGCTATGGAGGAAGGCCTTGAAAATTTGAAATATAGAAACATTCAGCACTAAAATTGTTTGGTGCAAAACAATTTCAAGGGGGGGATGTTACGATGTCTAAGGAAACCCATTTCAGTGTTAATCATTGGTATTTTGCATGACTCATTAGAAATGTTTTATTCATGTATAATTCTCTGTTAGTCCACCACCTTCAGGTTAAGATAAAATTTATGATGGTTGTACTTTTTCTGTTAGTTAATGGAGTTTTATGTAAATTATAGTTGTCCCACATGGAAAATCCAAACGCCAAAGTGGGATCATTAGCTATGAAAAGACTCTTAGGCAGTAGGGTAGGGGTGTTTTGGAGAATGTTCTATTCCAGGCAGTCTATAAGAGACTATTATTGGCCATGTGTAGTGCCCATACTGCGCTTGGACTTGGGCTTGAGTTGGCAACCATACTTATTAGGAAAGTTTTAGTATTTGTGTTGTAGTTTTCAAATATTGAGATGTTGTTACTACTGCTGGACTTTTCTTTTGCCATTAGAACTCTAGAATTTTCTATCAAATGTTTTACTGAACATTGTTGGAATTATACCTGAAATAATGGAGCATACTGTTGTTAGTGCTGAATTTACTGCCTTTACTGTGACTTCTCATGTTGTTTACTACTGTTATTTCCCTATTAGTATTATATTTAATATTAGTTTCTAAGTTCCAACTTCTGTTGTGAGTTTCTTTCAATTTAGATTTCTAGTTAAGCTCAAAATAAGCTAGGACATTGAAAGGAAATCATAATAATTCATGGAATGGAGAAGCATGGTTAACTATAAGTTCCATACCTGAACAAGTGAAAACATGCTTTATGAGATACTCTCTAGGAGTTGCTTTTGAACTCCCATAGTGTCTTCACACTGGATTTATCTTTAAGTCCCATTTACCTACTTTTTGTGGTCATTTCTTGAACATGAATATGATTATCTTATCTAATGTGATTTTACAATCAACCTGGGATTATCTAAATTTATTAAATAATATTGGTTGGCACTATCTTTTCACTCCACTTTCTCAATGGATTGGCACTATCTTTGGTCCACACTCCACCCATCACTTTATAAGAATTCCATACTATAAATTTAAAATCTGTTTTGCTAAAGTTAACTTCTCTGTTTCACCTTGAGCTCCCATTACATAACTTTAGCAATCTTATTCTTAGGGATATCCCCTGTGCTGGAGGAGAAACGGCCTAAAGTGAGAAGAAGGCTGTTGTAGTTACAATGGGAAGCCCTCTTGAGTTTCTCTAAGGTTGCAAATAGCATTTTAGAAAATTAGCATGTTCCATACCCTTATTGGGGACTAGTTCCCTATTATTGGAAATATTACCTAGTTCCCTAGTTGCCAAACTAATCATAAGCTACAAGATGAAATCATTGACCTTATTAACAATTTCATTGACAAGATTCTAGATAGGTTCTCAGAGCCTTTTTTCAGCAACACATTGGCATTGATCCTTCCAAGTTCCAACTCCAAATTGAGCAGAAATCTAGGTACCAACCACATATACTACCTGAATAATTCCAATTCACATACTTCGAACAAAATTCCAATCAGTCCACATGCTCTCAAAAATAACAGAGCCTTGGACTTACAATTGAGTTTCTTGTTTGATGAAATTTATCTGATATTGTTCAAATGTGTTGATTTTGTAGAGAGATGACCAGCCATCACTGTCAAGTATATCATCCTTCTATGGGGAATGATTGGGACCTGTAGCCTCTACCTATTGTTTCCAAACCAGCTCCAAGATTGTTTCATAGGTTCTCCCTGTTTCTTCCTTCTGCTTTCCAAGTTCTCCCTTGTTTCTTCCTTTTTCTTTCCAAGTTCTGTTGTTATTTTAGTGTCTAGAAGATCCGTCTTAAAATGCATCAAATGTGGCATCATTTTAGATTTGGAGATCATAATTAGCATCTTTAATTTTGGTTTCTATTTTTTTTATTGATCTGCATATATCATGAGCATAATAATGACCTAAACATTCCCCATCCATCTCTTCTTTGCTGCCATTGCAAATGTCCAGATGATCTGAATAGTTATTGTGGTTAGGAAGTACATGTGTCAAGTTAAATCAAGAAAGCATCATATATAGATGTACTTGGCAATAGATTAAGTTGACCCTGCACCCTTTGATAATGCAAAATTCATTGCACAATACCTTGAAGCAAGAGATTCTTCTTTTTCACTGTTCTAACATGCAATTGAAATATACACGACATCTGTTTCTCTTCCTCATCGTACTTCTAATAGAGGTTCAAACATGTCAACAAGAATATAATGTAAAGGATAGTAATAAATATATGGAGCAAACTCCAATTAAAAGACCATGCCATCTCTGCACCCTTCATTCCATGGTCTATCAATGTCAATAAAATCACAAATTTTATCAGTGGGTACTAGAACTCATATCTAAATGGTAGACGCATATCCAAGGAATAGGAAACATAATCACAATACTTGTCAGTGGGTTTTGGTAATGAGATCTAGCTGGAAGTGAGCTTCTTGGGAACAATAGCTAAGATACACATGTTTTAATAGAGCATATTTCCCTTGACATACTACTGGCACCTTAAAAGGGTTGCTAGAATTCTTTTAACTCAGAAATTTTCTATAAAAAATAGTAGTTCTCATGTAGCTAAACTTTGTATTTAAAAGCATTCTTAGATTAAGCAAACTAAATGCAGTTGTAAGTAGAATAGCTAAAAATGATGTTTGATCACTTCTACTCAATGGGAAGGCTTGAAGAGAATTTTGTTCCATCCATAATAGAAATGTAAATGCATATAGAGAACAACCATGAAAATATTTGGTGTTTATGTACATTATTTTAGCACAATTAGTAACCATAGAAAGCAAGAACAAGGATTTTCATGGGGAAGCTCACCAAATTTGGATGAGGCGTGGCATATTCATTGTACTTCTGATGTATGTCCAGAAAGGAATGTTTTTCCATACATAAAGTAAACCAGAGATTAGGTAAAAGTTAGAAAGCAGAGAATATCCTTCACTTGCATTAAATTAGGAATTTTGATTCTTATCCTCGGTTCTACTTTAGTCTTCTGTATGAAATTAGGCACTTGGCAGATACCCTTTCCTTTCATAAATTTATATTTGCAGGCTTTCAATCTGAAATTTTCAAACTTGTTTTCAGTATAAAGAACCCTTGGGATCTTGTCACCAAGAAGTGCAGACTTCCAAGTGATGGAAGTGGGTAAGATGCTAACAACAAAGATTTGAGGACCATTCCCAAGGCTTGTTAAAAGGACAAAACCAGAACACATGTTTTACCATTCCATCTTTATGAAAAAAATGGCATTAATTTGCAAGTATTGAACACATGTAGCAAGTATTGAAGTGACTTGGTTTTATGCATTAATTCGCGGTTGTTATATTGGCTTGCAAATTTGTTTTCATGCTTGAATTTGATTATTTAGATGTTCTTATTCTTTTGTGTGATATTTTTACCCTTGAATGAGAATGTTTAGCAATGGTTATGTTGATCACATTTTTCAATTTCTCTCATCATAAGACCGTGATGGATTTATGTCTAATTTTGAAGTTAATCTTGGATGGGTTTAGGTTACTAGGTTCAAATTTTCTAGCCTCTAGAATTCATGTCATCATGGATAACTTACAAATTGTACTAATTTTATATCATTTTTCTCATGCAGGTTTCACTTTGGGTTTCTAAATTGATTTGATATCTTAATAATTGTGGAATATTCAACGAAATGTCAAACAATGATTGTGGAAAGAAAGCATCAAAACAGAGGGATGTATTATCATACTTTCAGAAGCCTCAATCCAAGAATCTAGATTCTCTTCATGATTCTAACTCTTTTGAGCAACCCATCAGCGAGACAAATGTCAACTCTTCTGAGAATCCAGCTAATAACCATATAACATATGATAGGATGGGTTCCTCTAGTGAAAAAATTGGGATAAATGCAATTCAACCAAAAATTGGCAATGACAATGTTGAAGGTTCCTCTAGTGCACAAATTGGGATAAATGCAATTCAACCAGAAATTGGCAATGACAATGTTGAAGGTTTTACCTTGGAAGGCAAAAAAAATGATTCATTATCACGAAAAAGGAAAAAAGGCCAATGGGACATAGGGAGAAAATTCCAATCGGAATGGGCCTCAAAATTTCCATTTATTGAACCAATACCTCCAATAAATGAGAAAGAGGCTTCACGAGAAGTTAAAGGCATTGTATGTAGTTGGAAACTTGGAAAGGTAGTAAAAATGCAAATGAAGATAGATACAATAGAGAAGCATGCAGGAAAGTTGTATGTTAAGAAAATTGAAAATGGCGAGGAGAAGTCTATTACCAAATGGAAATCTTATGATGAATGTCGACATGTCAAATATCAAGAAGAATATAATAAATACTTAATAAGCAAGAGTAAACTCGAGGCAAGTGGAGGGACCATCACATCTCTATTTGGAAAGACAATGGAGAGAAATTTGTTATCCAAGACGACACAACTAAGCATTGTATTTCACATCTTATCTAGAGGTCGTCCTATGACAGATTATCCAGATTACAAGAACTATGTATCTTTTCTTGAAGTATCGAATTTTCCATCTTCTCATTGGTCTATAACGAGTGGTTGGGAATGGGCAAAATATCTAGCTCAAGTAGAAAAAGATGATTTGAAAGAGAAGATTGCAAATGCTAGGTTTTTTTCACTATATTTGGATGAAGTTACAGCTATTGATAATACTTCATGGATCTGCATGAGTATTTATATGGTTAATGATCATATTAGGCATTCATATTTATTTGGGATTCATAAAATGAAGAAGAGTTCTACAGCTGGAAATATTTATGAACTTGTTATTAAGACTTTGAAGGAAATTGGTGGTATGGATGATTTAATGATTGCAAAAAGGTTGGTATGTGTCGGAGCTGATGGAGCATCAATCATGCAAGGACAAAGGAATGGTCTTTGTGTCAAACTACAACTATCAGCTTCACCATTTATGATTAGTATTCATTGTATGGCTCATAGGATGAATCTTGCATTTAAAATAGTAAGTAAGTTTCCACTGGTTTCAAAAGTTGAAGAACTTGTACGTGAGACTCATGCATACTTTTGTCGTAGTCCCAAGCGATTTACAGAGTTTCAACAATTTGCTGATGGTGTTACAGATGGAAAAAAGCTATTAAAAGATGTCTATACAAGATGGATCTCATTGAATGGACCAGCCCAAAGGCTATGTAGTGAATACCGATCATTGGTAGGGGTGATGTATGAACATCGCTTTAGTGTAGACAAAGCTCAAGAGCTTCTCTTTCAACTAACTAATATAGAGACATTATTAACATTGGCTGGAATTCTTCCTTTGCTTCATGAAATGAATGTCCTTGTGAAAATGGCTCAGAGTCGCACAATGTATATTGTAGAGTACACAAATGCAAGAAAATTGGCATGCCTTGCATTGGATAATTTATATACGATGCCAGATTCTTTTACGGGTCAAACATTTAACGATTGGACTACTATCATTGATATAGAAAAGAGTGAAAATTATTTGAAGTTTGATGAAAAAGGAAGACTATGTATGCAAGTGCGTGGGTATATGGTTCCCTTTTATTATGTTACTAAGATGGGACAAACCAAAGAGTGCCATGTGTCAAGAGACCAATTCAATGATATTGTGATTTCAGTGAGACGCAACTTGATACAAATTGCACAATCACTATCATTAGAGATAAGAGAACAATTTCCTCGAGATGAATTATTGGAAGCTATGTCTGTGGTATACCCTCATTATTGGAACTTCGAAAAAGAAATAGATCCTTTAAAAGTCGACTTTCTAGCAAAATTGAATACTTTAGTGCACCACTTTGGCAGGAACGCTAAGGTAGAAGGAGAAGAGATTGGAGGTATATTAGATTCATCAAAATTATATCAACAAGCCACTTGCTTTTCTCAAACAATGTCAGGTCAATATCATGTTTTTCCAAAACCTATAGAATATGGTGCAGTAATCAAATTATGGACTATTTTAGGTGAAAGTCAATACCTACAAGAAAACATGTCAGAGTATTTCAAATTAGTCGATTTATGTCAAACCATGATTTTGGGATCAGTGGAGGATGAAAGAATGTTTAGTGCACTGTCATTCTTGAAGTCAAAGTTGAGGAACAAGCTTGATAAGAATATGGATACTTGTTTAAGATTATATGTAACAAAGTATGACATTACCAATTTCCCATTCAATAGAGCACTGGCACTTTGGCGATCAGATTGTGAGAGAAGAGGAGAATACAATATAACAAATGTCTCCGATGAACTTGATATGGAACATAATGTTTTGGAGGCTCATAATGATATTTCATCTATAGAAGCTCATGTTCAAAATGTAGAAAATGAAGAGCGACATGAGAATTGGGAATTTGATATGCCACAAGATATAATCTAAACCAATATACATTGGCAATGTATAAATAATGAATGGAATTTAATAGATCATGTGATTTTTTTTAGTTTGACTTCGATGTTCCTCTATTCTTGGAGCAGGTTGGAAAAGGAAAATTCTTGATGGGAGAAAGATTACCATACATAAATTTGAAGTTGCATTTCAGGTAAAAATAGGTTCTATAGTCTTTACTTTGTATTAAATATAGTAATATTAGAGCTACATTTCCTTGATGCAAGCTATTTTAAGTTTGATGTTTTGATAGTTAACTAATGCATTGTTTTTTTTTCTTATTTGTGACAGGAAATGAAGTTGGGACCTATCTATCCATAGATAACGTCCTAGTATTAAAGGTTAAGTAATTAATTTAACAATACTTCCGCTTAGCAAGAATGGGCTCATTCAAAAGTTAAAACTCAAGTACATGGAATTGCTTGTATTTCTAGCTTTGATATCTTGGCAAATATGAATGGTTTGCTTGTTTCTTACATTTGGAGCATTTTTTCAAGTTTGGAAGTTTGCATTTATTTTGGTTAAATATATTTTTATTCCCTTGATAATTGATTGCGGTTTGAGCCCTTTGTACTAGTTTGATTCATTTCATAAATTATTTGTATTTTTCTTACATTTGGAGCATTTTTTCAAGTTTGGAAGCCTTGCATTTATTTTGCTTATATTTTTTTATTCCCTTGATACTTGACTATGAGATCTGAATTACTAAGCGAAGAGAAAAATGGTCTATGCATTGGCTTACTAGGTTCCTATGCATCCATCGTAGGAGACCTATTGGCACGAGACCGACATTTCTCTAATGTAATTGGCATAATTTTCATATGTCCACATACTGTCAATACAGTATTCACTTGAATCTCAACAACGACAGTAAATTTTGAAAGCTAGTAGATGAAAATAGATGCCCAACAATTGAAATTAGTCAATTTCCTGCATATATTGGTTGTATAGAAGTGATATTTGTCCAATTAAGCAACAATTTGACAGATCAGTCATAGATTTGTATTTTTTCTGATGTCTTTTCCATAAATATCAGTCTTTGCATAAATTTGTCAGATTCATGGCAAATACAGTGGTTTGGCAGTAAATTAGAAGGTTTTTCAGCAAATGTTTCAGTAGACATCTCCCTATTTCAAATTTCAGTAGTTTGAGCATGTATTCTCTATTTTTCTTCCAGTATTTGCAACGTTGCATAGGAAAGATCATATTTGTAGCTCTACATCTATATTTCAGTAGTAGATATAATGATAGACTACACCATGAATTGTACCAACAATTTCCTGGGAAATACCCTCAACTAATCTTGAAAGGTGTTTCTTTGTTTATGCCCTACACATGACGCTAGACCGTTGCATCCTGTATGGTACAATGCAGTATGGCATATTGTAAAAATAAAATATTAAATGAAAAGGCATAATGTAGAAAGAAAATATTGAATGAAAGGGGTGGGATTTTCTTCACTTTCTCCCGTAACAAAGAGAATATATGGGAAACAATGACTATATGGTTATAATGTTATTGCTGCTGCACATTCTAAACATGATGCACTAGATGCTATTCTGGTTTTTGTAGCAGCACTTTTAGAGCTTTTTGTTGAAGTATATATTGTTGTGGATATTGTTTCTACAAGTTCTGTGCTTCCCATCGAGGAATATGTTGTAGATTTGTTAATGGTAATGATGTGTGATGTCCTTCTCTCCTAGTTCGGCTCATCAAAGGACTGGCCACCCTTTGATGAGGTACCTGACCTCAGGAAGAAGTTAAGGACTGAAGGATCACATCATCGGGACGATACCTTTAGTATCGTGATGACAAAACTTTCAGTAGATGTATGGAACATGTGAGGACACATACCGAGAGAGAGAGACCTTGTCACCCTATCTTGTTTGTCCTTGTGGTTATCCTGCTTATGGTACTTGACCTTATCGGGTTGGTTGTTTGTCAAGTCACCTTTGTTGTTTTGGTCTCATAATTGACCTTCTAAATGGTCATGAAATCGGGGGGCGAATTAGTTTGGGTTCTGTTTTTTCGGCCTCCTTCTAGGGCATCATTTGGCAGCTGGTTGATGGAACATTTTTCTGTTTTTGATGTCAAGGTTTGAGCCCTGTAGGGCTGTTTTTTTGCTACCGTTATAATTCCTCTAGGGATGCGTCTTTCTCCTCTGAGAGGTCCTCCTAATTCTGTTTCTATTTGATTATTTGTTTAGCCCTTCTAGGGTTGTCGTTCTCCATTCTTTTTGCTTCTCCTGTTAGCTGCCGCCACTTTGGTGTTGGGTCTATTCAGGTTGTCATTGAACTTTTTGGTTAGGGCCTATTGAGGCTACCGTTAACCTATGGATTTCTGGCTACTGTTATCAAAGACTATTAGAGTCTATTGAGGTCTCACATTGTATTATGACCCCTGTTAGGGCCAATATTGGTTATTGCAGCTTGACTGGTGGTTGACATTGGTTGTCTCCTAACTACGTTAGAAGGTCTGCTGGTGCTTGAAGTTTGTCCTAACACAACTGTACCTATTGTTGACACTCTTCCTTGGTCTCTCTCTCTCTCATAGGTATGATGTTGCCCTTCTAGGGCTATTTATGTTTCTATATCTATTATGCCTTATTGGCAAAACTGAAAGCAGATCTGAGTACATTAGAGAAGGGCTCATCCCCAGGTAAGTACTTATAACCGTGTCATTTACTAGCATTCTTACTTTCAGTTTATTGTGGATTATTGGCACAGTGACCTATTGGTAGTGCCCTAGTTGAAATAAATGAAAATTATTTTTAAAATTTATTGGCACGGTGACCTATTGGTAGTGCCCTAGTTGAAAGAAATGCAAATTATGTTTTTAAATTCTTACAGTTGTATTGTATGATTGATTTACATTTCTGATCTACTGCATCATTGTTTAAAAGTTGTTCTTTATTTTATCAAACCCTAACTTTATAAAAATCAACATGGTATCAGAGCTAGTTTTGTAGCTAACTCTATTTTGCAGCCTATCAGAATCTACAAAGTTCCTCAGGTAAGGGTTTGAGCACTAACAAATTTGATTGCAGAAGATTCAAGTCTGGTCAGTGGAAGAAATGCGAGCTGATGTGGCTCACAACCACAGTGAAGCAGATGAGATGTTTAGGTTCTTGGACAACAATATCCGAGAAGTAAGTCTAATCTATTATCTGATTCTTGGGTCTCATTTATACTCCATCACCCATGTATGTGATGGTAGTGAATTCATGGTTGCTAATTTAGATTTAGAGCTTGGTGTTTTTTATATTTTTGTATGCATATTTGCAGTTTCAAGGCTATATTTGAGATCTTTTAGCAGTAGATTTTCATGGTTCCAAAGGTAGCATTAGATTGTTAAGTGTAAATATGCATCATAGGTTGATGTCCAGAATTATTTTAGACAGATTTCAGGTCTGATATTTATATAGTAGCAAGTATGTGTCACAGCTTGAAAGAATATTTTGGCCTCCCTTGTTCGTATTTTGTTTCCAAATTGAAAAGGGATTCCCACACAAGGTTAGCAAGGACTAGGATTCAATGCACAGGCATTACGTAAAGTGATTTAACTTCTATAGTTGTGATTTAACTTCTATAGTTGTATTTTAACCCATTGTATTCTATCAGGCTTGAAATTGACGGTTCTATTCTCAACAATTATGAACTGTGCAAATGGATAAGAGTATTATGGAATCCAACATGGAGTGCTTCATTTTTTCAATTTGTTGCTTGATTATGCTCAAATCTATAGGTAGTATTCAGACTCCAGAGCAGATTTAAACATGCTCTAGTCTTAATGGTAGAAAGCCCTCTGCAAGCTAAGAAAATTTGTTTAGTATTTATCTCTGTTCCAAGCCTCAAGTTAATTTCATTAGAAATAAGAAATGTTACTGGAAGATGAATTTGAGAAAACCGACAGATATCTGCAGCAACTTTATATTTGTAATATTCTGCTTCATATTTTGATGTTGAAAACTTGAAGCAAATGCAATGGATGTGTTATGTTGAATTCTCTTCTTGAATTTCTTTATGGGGATGAAAGAGGATGCTGCAGAGTTTTGTTGTGTTATTTTTGGAAATACAAGAATTAGATCTACACTACCCACAACAAGATGCGTTGAACCTCTAGTTTCTCTTCTTGTTACAGAGTTTAGTCCATCCCACCACGCTGTAGTCTGTTCTCTTGATAACCTTTTAGATGATGAACAACTTGCAGAGTTTATTGCTACACATGGTGTTGTTGTTCCACTTGTTGGACTTCTGTTTGGTGGGAATTATTATCTTCACGATGCTGTATAAATGCTTTGGTAAAGTTAGGAAAAGATAGACCACTTTGCAAGCTTGATATGATTAAAACTGGGGTGGTTGAATACATACCAGAAGCACCAAAATCTGTGTGTGCTTTGATGGCATAATTACTTAGAATACCGACATATAATAACAACATTGCAAAATTAGTCAATTCCACAGTGTTATAAACTCTCAAATCAATTCCTAGCTTTACGATTTCAGAGTTGTGTCACTGTGTCAATTCCTAGCTTTAAGATGACATGACTTTAGTGCTTCAAGGTAGCATATTGCAATGCAGGTGCTAGTAAATATGTTAGAGAATCCTCAGTAGCGTGGAGATTGAGAATACATTTTGTTTGTGGCATAATGCTGTGAAGTTGAGAACCTAATCCCATTTCATGGATATTGTTAATGACAAGAAGGGCTCTATATTTTTAGAGATATTATGCATCCCTGTCCTAAAACTTATATAAACAACTAATTCTATTTTATATCATTGTGTTATAGCCAGTTGTAAGGGCAAGCTATGAGGATTTTTGTTTTGGATTTTTTTGGCAAAATAGTGCCACTAGTGGGACTGGTTTGGGATAAAACCATCCAAAACTAGTCCATGTTTTGGTTTGGCACTAATCTGTGTGGACTGGTTAACACTAAAACAAGTAGTCAGACTTAGAAATGGTTATCATCTTGGAATATTGATTGTTGGTCTCCTATTTTTGACTGTCCACTACAACATTTTCTAGCCAAAGTCTTATGAAACCACATAATAATCAATTTGTTAATGTTGATTTGTACATGGTCATGCCTTTATGGAGATCAATGTTGATGGATTTTGGTAAAGTGATTTTTAAATTATTTATTTCTCACTTTACATTGTTTTATGCATAAATTGGGTTTTTAAATCTCCATATAAATATCCGGTCAACTGATGGGTCATTGTTTCCTTTGTGCAGGGGTTTCGGCGCTCCAGGGCAGGTTCACGTTAGCTGCACCAGTGATTCGGGGGCTTTGATCCACATCTGGGGTGTCTCTTGAGCTTCCATCGCCTTCCAGATGCCTATGAAGTTTATTCCGGTGTTGTTTCATGGATTTCCTTCATTCAAGGAGCTGTTACCCTCCATTTTTAGCAGTGTATGGATCTCAAGCAATCTGGCAATGTCATTTCCGTCCTTGATCAGGACCCTGATTTCGGGCTCAATTTCTGAACAAACGGTTGGGAATTTTTCAAAACGGTTCGAAACCCACTTCACAAATGGCCCCATTTACCCCTAATGGCGGGCAGTTTTCAGAATTTCTCAATGAATGTGGAGAAATCCTTTCCGGAACAGACATGGTTTTGCCAGATTTGGTGTTAGCCGTTTTCTGGGTAGTTGCTCAAATCTCTGCATTCTGGGATGGATCTTGTTCATCTATCCATCTATAAATAATCCTTAGGATGGATACTCCGCCAGAAGACTGTAAAACTTCATTTTATTAATAGATTCAGTGATTATCTTCATTAAAACTGTGATTTAAGGTTGTTGGGCGTTGAGGGCAGGGCCCGCCTTCAACACCAAACTCTGGTATTTTAGTATTGTGCATTTTACAGTAGTAGAGTAACGTTTTCTTCTTTTGACAGTGTTTTCAGAAATATTAATGGTTTTGCTCATCTATGAATTGAAATCGAATGCATGCCTGCAAGTCATTGGTTAATCTCATTTGCATTTTGATCTAGCGCAGAGGATAGATTTAGAAGTGATCTGTATTTAAAATCTCTTTTGGTTTTTAGTGTGAGTTGCTTATTAATGATTACGGCAATGATGAACTGTGTGATAACTTTGCTTTGATTTATTATAGAATCGATTGAGAGTAGATCGAAATTTCACCTTTCCTTTGCTGCCAGCATTAAAGAGATCATTGAATGGTTACAGGATTGGTTTATAACTCCTTTTGTTCATCGAATTTGCAAAGCTGTAGGGTGCTTTTATTATGTTGTGAACAGCATTTGTAGTATTTGTAAAGCTAGCAGAGGATTTAAGACTTTAGTTAATAGAGCACCTAGGGTTTGTTAAATAAGTCTTTTGAGTGGATGATTAGATAGGAGCTGAGGTTGTGCTGTTTGTTATTGAATGAGTTTGGGAAAAGAGTACTAGTTTATAATACTGTTTCTTAGAATCAACATTAGTTTCATAGTTTGCATATACAGGCCAGAACCAGCGAATGTTTCTTACACAGCCCTAATATTGATTGATGATTATTATCTGAATAACATCAGCATCTTCCTGTGTGCATTTGTGTGCATAAAACAAAATGGAGTATATTTAGATAACAACACAAACCAAGTTTCATTGTAATAGGTTGTGTATTGACAATTCAAAGTCAAGAGGTCATAGAAGTATTAGTGTGGAGTTAAGCATTAGATCTTGTAGGATTAATGGTGGAGTTTTCAAGTTAATTGATCATATTTATTCTGAAACTTATTAAGTTCTTTCATTTGTAGAATAGATCATCAGTACTGTAGCTGAGTGTGGACTGTTGAGTGTTTTACGGGATTGCTGTAGGTAGGATTTCTTTGAAAGATTAGGGTTGTTTCAAAGAATTACTATAGCCTGTAGATTGTTGTAGGCTATGCTGAGTTTGATAGTCAGTAAATTGATTTCCTTTTGTTTTAGAACAGATTTATGAGTCCTCAGTATAGATCATCCAGGATAGCCATAGTTTCATCCATTTCATTGCTTTGTTTGAAGTAGACTAGCATTTCTGTCAGCACGAGCATTAAAACTGCCTTGCCTGCACATATAGTGTAGCAGCTCAAAGTTTACGATTCTCCGGTTGATAATTAAATTGAGGTGAATTAAGTAACATTAATTTTAACCAACATTTTGGCGCCGTTGCCGGGGAGTTGCTCCAAGGTAAGCTGGAATTTTGCTCATTTTTTCTACGAATTTGTTCCGGTAGATAGGTTTCCTGTTACATTACACAACAAGGTGGAGGGGAAACGTTAAGACGCAAAGACGACTTCACTATGGGATTCCCATGGTGTAACAGCCTGCCGCATCCACTTTAGTGGGTTGCCCCAAACCCTTGTTGTTTCCTTCTTACAAGCGTGTTTGTTTTTTTTGTATGTTTGATTTATTTTGCTGCAAAAGTGTGTTTACCTTTCCTGTAAGGCGTGTTTACTTTCTTGCAATTTAATTTTATGCAAGTGTGTTTTTCTTTTTGCAAGTTTGGGTGTGTTTACTTTCTGCAATTTAATTTCAAGAGTGTTTCATTTTATGCAAGAGCAGCATGTAGTCTTGATTAGAATCATTTAAAACACATCTAAATCAAATAAAAATAAAAACTTGGGTGCTGTAAGAGCCCTAGACATTGATCCTTGTGCGAAACATGAACAAAACAACTGACAGAAATGGATACAGAAGTAACCATCAATTTGGGAAAACTTTCTCAAATCCTAGCTGCAGTTGGGAGTTCTTCTTATCAGGTAGAACACATACTGATAGCAGTTAAGAGTTTATCTACCTATCCTAACACAAAAAATGAACCAAAGTCCCAAGAGCCACAAAAAGACATTCCTTGCCAAATTGCAGAGGAAATTGACAACTTGGGTGTTACATTGGATGGAAAGCAGCTGAAAATTGAGGAGGTATCAGCAAATTCTCTATGTACTTCCGAAATCAATCAATCAGAAGAAGGGGATCTATATGATATGATGAAGGAAGGTGAGTACTAGGACTTCTTCGAAAGTTGGTTCCAAGAGGCAACCAGACTACAACACCATTTCCTCCTTCAACACCTTTTGTTGCAGAAGCAAGTAAGTCAGTTGGTTCTCCATATACAGGTAATCATTGCAAATGTGGATAAAGGTATATTTTTAATTTTATTTCGCACTTGGTTACATTGGAAAAATTCCTATACTTGAATAGAAATGTTTTCTTTCTTCTTAAGTAGAATAGGAAAATATGTATATAAATAAAAAGTTGCATGTTCAGTTTAGAAATTAATGCAACTTCGTTGTTTTTCTTTCTTTTCAATAAAATGATAAGATCTTTAACCAGAATTTAGACCTTCTCTCCAGTCCATACTTTCAGAAAATTTATTATAACAGCAGCCCATAGCAAGGAAAAAATGCCAGAAGGTAATATGAAATTGTGACTGTTGTTTTTAATAATCGTTCTGTAAACATAAGACCAACTGGTGAACAAGTTGCATTTGTGGTAATGGATATTGGTTAAAGATATATCACAAACCTCTTTTTAAGCAAGAGTTCCTTCATAACAGGAATCAGCAATTGGAACTAGAGCTGGTAGGTGAAGGAATGACTTCTTCCTCTCCCACTTCCTCATAATAACATTCAATAAAATTGTTTTTGTATATATGTACAGGAAGTTGTTTTTTTTATTAGGTTTCTTTTGAAGGATGCAGATATTCTTTTCAGGTTCAGGCTGTTTTGAAAACAACAGGGAAGTCTTTTGTTATTTTTCAGCCATTGATAGTTCTTGCAAAGGACTGTGTTAATTTGGTAATTTCTTAGTTGCACTGGTAATTAGAATGTCTGTATCAGGTAAATATATGTGTGCTGTCAGGTTTTTCAGAACTGTTCTTGTTATTCATATGAGTACTTATCTACTAGGCATTGCCTACATCAGTGCTTTAAGCTTCCAAAGTTTTTTTGCTTATGAACTTATGGGTTGCTAGGACCATTTGACCTGGTTTCACACTAGATGGAGCGAGGGAATTGTTTTTAGTGACAACTATGGGCATTAAGTTATTTTTAAGTCAGGCATCATTTTGGAAAAAGGTATCCAGGACTGGGCAGTTTGGGGGTTATTATCTATTGGCTTCAATAAATATCAAATACATATATATACAGTGTAGCCACTTTATGACTTTCACTTTCTACTGTTGCAAAGGTTAGTTGTTCATCTGGGCAAATTTTTACAGGCATGAACAAAGAATACTCTTCCAATTCTGGTACCATCCCACTCCTAGATGGTTTTCAGAGCAGCTCCCCCACTCATCTATGCTTGCGCAAATCATAAAATTTATCTTTAAGATGAAATTGGGACAAGGGCCTCTAATAGAAAACGGGTGCAAGAGGTTAACCCACTGGGATACTGAACAGGTCTGCTGGCAGCAAGTACCGACCTGTGGTATAAACAAGAAAACCCATCAGGGTACTGAACAGGCCTGTTGGCAATGGGGCATCTGCCTGGGGAAGAAGCTTCTTAGATGTTACAGTTACCCCACCGGAGTACTGAACGGGCTCGCTGGCAGTGGGCTCTGACTCTAATATCTTCTTTAACAGCCTCATCTATACTTGTCTGTATGAACAATGTACCTATGTAAAGGTAAAAGAGAGGTCATAAGGGTGGTTAATTAAAATTTAAATAAACTCCTTGAAAAAGTCAATTGATAGCCAGTTGATAATCATCTCCAGCTGTTCTGCATTTTTGGTTACCTGGTTCTTGTAAAAAAGAAGGTTTATGCCTGATATTTTCTAAGTCCTGAACATAGCTGAGGATTTCAGTATAGTTTTTGGCACTACTCAAACTATCCTGTGTGAAGCTGGGTCAAAGAGGACCACTATCCCATTAGCTTCTGTTAGCATTCCTTTTGTCTTGTGGCCTATGTCTTGGTGGAAACAGTTCTGTATGAATGGCAAGAATGAATTTTGCATTTACGATTGTTTGAGCATTATAGTCACATAGGAGTAAGGGTGATTGATTGAAGTTTGCATTCCGATTGTTTGTTTTGTATTGTTAATGTACATTGATTTTATGACACAGTTTGGTTTCTTGTACAGCAGCAAGCTGGAAATGAGGTCATTATGCCATGAACTGTTGGGGGTCAAACAAATTTTAATCCAGTTTACTTGTTTATTAACTCATTTGAGTGGTGCATATTGGGAAATTTAATGGTTTAATATCACTGTGTGAGTGCATTTATTTGATATAGCACAGCCGCTGCTCAGGATGATGGTAATTACTACTATGCTGGTAATTTTTATTCATTTTTATCAACTTGAAAGCACTGTTGTATTTTACATTTGCTGAAGTACTGGATTGAGTGCTGGATGAAGTGCCGGAATATAAAAAATTTGCAAATTGACATGTTACATGGCAAAGGTAAGAAACCTGATAAAGGTAATGCACATGGCATGATTGGGTAAGTCTTAATTGCTATATATTAAGGATTATGATTATAATTAAATGCTTTTGCCATTACTACAAAAATCGATGAGCTATAATGTTGGCATTCATTTAATTGATACATCACAGTTTTCCTTCTATGGTGTTAACTTGGACAATATTTCATCCTTTATTATTGATTGGCAACCTTTAATAAAAATCATAACCTTGTTTTATTGCAATTGGGGTTTTTAAGTGTTATGAGGTTAGCTATCCCAATTCAACTAATTTATGGAGACTCCTTGATAGTTATTTCATGGCTCAATTGATTGTTGGCATTTGATGTTCTTTTAAGATGCCTTGGTGCAAAGATATGAGATATTCAATCCACATGGCCCCTCAGGTGATCTTCAAGCACGTTTTCCAGGAGCATAATTCTTTAGCAGATGGATTTTCTAAGAAGGCCCTGAATTTGGATTTGGGCCATGGTTATTTCTTTGAGTTTTTGGATGGCAAGGCCATTAATGAGGGCCACTTTGTTCTATTTTAGATGCTGAGTTTCTCAGCTTTGTGCCATCAGCTTTATGTGTTTTTCTCATGATTTGTTTTGGATCGAGTCCTTCCGTTAGCAAGTCTTGCTCCTGGAACACTTGATTGTTGATCACCGCAGATTTTCATCAGCATGTCTGACTTGCTAAATGCGGGAATGATGAGTAAAGTCTGCAAGCTCAAACTTTAATTCTATCTTGGATGTATGAGACTTTCTTGCATAGGGACCTGCAAGATCTTTGGGTTGGGGGAGATGTTGGTCTCCTATTTTTGACTGTCCACTACAACATTTTCTAGCCAAAGTCTTATGAAACCACATAATAATCAATTTGTTAATGTTGATTTGTACATGGTCATGCCTTTATGGAGATCAATGTTGATAGATTTTGGTAAAGTGATTTTTAAATTATTTATTTCTCACTTTACATTGTTTTATGCATAAATTGGGTTTTTAAATCTCCATATAAATATCCGGTCAACTGATGGGTCGTTGTTTCCTTTGTGCAGGGGTTTCGGCGCTCCAGGGCAGGTTCACGTTAGCTGCACCAGTGATTCGGGGGCTTCGATCCACATTTGGGGTGTCTCTTGAGCTTCCATCGCCTTCCAGATGCCTATGAAGTTTATTCCGGTGTTGTTTCATGGATTTCCTTCATTCAAGGAGTTGTTACCCTCCATTTTTAGCAGTGTATGGATCTCAAGCAATCTGGCAATGTCATTTCCGTCCTTGATCAGGACCCTGATTTCGGGCTCAATTTCTAAACAAACGGTTGGGAATTTTTCAAAACGGTTCGAAACCCACTTCACAAATGGCCCCATTTACCCCTAATGGTGGGCAGTTTTCAGAATTTCTCAATGAATGTGGAGAAATCCTTTCCGGAACAGACATGGTTTTGCCAGATTTGGTGTTAGCCGTTTTCTGGGTAGTTGCTCAAATCTCTGCATTCTGGGATGGATCTTGTTCATCTATCCATCTATAAATAATCCTTAGGATGGATACTCCACCAGAAGACTGTAAAACTTCATTTTATTAATAGATTCAGTGATTATCTTCATTAAAACTGTGATTTAAGGTTGTTGGGCGTTGAGGGCAGGGCCCGCCTTCAACAGCAAACTCTGGTATTTTAGTATTGTGCATTTTACAGTAGTAGAGTAACGTTTTCTTCTTTTGACAGTGTTTTCATAAATATTAATGGTTTTGCTCATCTATGAATTGAAATCGAATGCATGCCTGTAGGTCATTGGTTAATCTCATTTGCATTTTGATCTAGCGCAGAAGATAGATTTAGAAGTGATCTGTATTTAAAATCTCTTTTGGTTTTTAATGTGAGTTGCTTATTAATGATTACGGCAATGATGAAATGTGTGATAACTTTGCTTTGATTTATTATAGAATCGATTGAGAGTAGATCGAAATTTCACCTTTCCTTTGATGCCGGCATTAAAGAGATCATTGAATGGTTACAGGATTGGTTTATAACTCCTTTTGTTCATCGAATTTGCAAAGCTGTAGGGTGCTTTTATTATGTTGTGAATAGCATTTGTAGTATTTGTAAAGCTAGCAGAGGATTTAAGACTTTAGTTCATAGAGCACCTAGGGTTTGTTAAATAAGTCTTTTGAGTGGATGATTAAATAGGAGTTGAAGTTGTGCTGTTTGTTATTGAATGAGTTTGGGAAAAGAGTACTAGTTTATAATACTATTTCTTAGAATCAACATTAGTTTCATAGTTTGCATATACAGACCAGAACCAGCGAATGTTTCTTACACAGCCCTAATATTGATTGATGATTATTATCTGAATAACCTCAGCATCTTCCTGTGTGCATTTGTGTGCATAAAACAAAATGGAGTATATTTAGATAACAACACAAACCAAGTTTCATTGTAATAGGCTGTGTATTGACAATTCAAAGTCAAGAGGTCATAGAAGTATTAGTGTGGAGTGAAGCATTAGATCTTGTAGGATTAATGGTGGAGTTTTCAGGTTAATTGATCATATTTATTCTGAAACTTATTAAGTTCTTTCATTTGTAGAATAGATAATTAGTACTGTAGCTGAGTGTGGACTGTTGAGTGTTTTACGGGATTGCTGTAGGTAGGATTTCTTTGAAAGATTAGGGCTGTTTCAAAGAATTACTATAGCCTGTAGATTGTTGTAGGCTATGCTGAGTTTGATAGTCAGTAAATTGATTTCCTTTTGTTTTAGAACAGATTTATGAGTCCTTAGTATAGATCATCCAGGATAGCCATAGTTTCATCCATTTCATTGCTTTGTTTGAAGTAGACTAGCATTTCTGTCAACACGAGCATTAAAACTGCCTTGCCTGCACATATAGTGTAGCAGCTCAAAGTTTACGATTCTCCGGTTGATAATTAAATTGAGGTGAATTAAGTAACATTAATTTTAACCAACATTGATGTTCTTTTGGATTCTATCAAACAATTGGTGAGTGTTCTTTCATTCACCTCATCCTCAACATTGTATTAAGTTAGTTGTATCTATTGAAATTTGAAGTTACTTTTTAGTGATAAATTTTCAACAGTGGCGGTTATTCTGCAGGCTCCAGAAATCAACTGGGTGTTTGTGATGGAGTCTCTAGATTAGAAAGGATTTTATTTTCTAGATCAGAAAGCCTTCTCTATTTTGATGTCAATTTATGGAAAAACTTTCCAGGTATATACGTTGATTTATGGAAAAAATTTCCAGATAGACATGCAGAGTTATAATGTAGTTGTTGCTATCTTTGGGCTACTGACATGATGGATTGTGTGTACTGACTTTTTTCTTTACAAGTAAATTATTTTTATCTTGACACAAATGATTGTAATATATCATGTGTTTGTATTATTTCTATGTAGGATCTTTTTCCCGTTCAAAAAATCTATGGGGGTGTCTAGAATAATGGCGAAGGCCAACTGTCCTTCTTGAGATTTGTTGTATCTGCCTCTCCCAAAGTTTTTACATTTGCACATTCTTAAGGCTAACCATATTTTTTGTGGATGTATTGAGATCATATATGTGGGAAGGGTTTTTTTCAAGGTCTCAATTACGAGGTTTTTTTGTGAATTATCACAATATTTTTGTATATGAAAATGCAGATTAATACATGATGTAATTGGCCCTGAATTCTCAAATCTGAAAGAATTCACTAGAAATTTCCTCCTGAACTCAAACAACTTTCTATCAACAATAGTAAATAGATTTCTAGACCATAGCCTTTTGTCTCTAATGAACAGAAAGTGGTTGATAAAGACATCCAATTCACCAATTTACATGTTATCCAGCTCCATCATAGAAGCAAATAAAATCATTTGGACACATTGACATTAATGTTCCATTTTCAAAATATGGACTTCCACTACCAAAATTGACTTGTTAAAGATGATCCCTCTTTGATATTGCTAGTGTATGTTTAAAAGGATCACAACTCAGGTTTTGGCCTTAGTGTCTTCCTTTCAGTCATCTAGCATCTACAAAGCACCTTGAACTATTGGAAATTTGTGGATAGATAAGAACTCTCCATGGAGTTTCTTTGATGGATCCCAGCAAGACTCAAGCTGAGCCTATGGGATGGGTTTTGTCATTTATCTCATATATTCACACTACTTCTTTGTCAAGGAAAACTTAGGGGTAGGAACAAATAATACTAGTGAGTTTAAGGCCCTCTACTTACTCTTAAAATTGGCTCTGGATAAGGGAATTTGGATTATATAGGTCTATGGAGACTTAACACTGGTCATAAGATGGATGAAGCATCAAACCTACATTCACAACATAGGATTGCTTACTTTGTCTCTAAAACTAAAGGACATCTCAAGGCAGTTCACTAGCATTACCTTCTCTCATGTTTACAAGGAGCAGAATACTGAAGTGGACTCTCTATCAAAAGAGTGTTTACATCTGGCTCAAAACATTATTTCTGAAGAAGAACATGTGGATGGCGATACAATCTCTGCTAGATATCTAAGCATCGATGTAATACCCCCAATTCGACCCTTAGGATATATTATCCCTTAATGTAAATAATGTGTACATGTGATGTATGTTTTCCTAGCGTGGAGCTCAAGGCCAAGGCCCCGCTAGTGAAAGCCCGAAATTGATTTAAAAGGGCAAGCATTGATATTTGATGCCCATGTGCTCTTAAGCCAAGGAAATTGTAATAGGATGTAAATAAACATCATGCTATATAAAATACCAAAACTGGCTACGGAGGCAACGAATGAGAAGGGGCCACGTGTATCCACTAGGGAGTGGTGAGGGGGCTATGGGACTAAACCCTAGGCTGCCATATGTCATTATGAGAACCCTTTGACTTCCCTAGAGGACATTTATTCCTGTTGTAAGAAAGTGGTTGAAGAATTAAGTCAATGACTTTGATGGAGCATGGGCATCCCTGAAATTCGTATGGGTAGGTATGGGCTCTGTTTACTTATGCCACAAGTCACTCTACCTCTTGGAAGTTGCTTCATTCTCATCCCCATTCCATGGTGGAAGAACCCAGCATCATTCTCCATCCAAAGACGAGCTCCTAGTAGGGAGAAAACCAAAAATCGCGACTGTGAGAGAACCCACGTTTTGGAAAGCCAAAAACGTCAAGATTTGGTATTGGATAGTGAAATCCAATGGGGGATCCGTTGGTATGAGCATTGGGGCGAATTTGGGAGCAATAGCTACCCCAAAATCCATGGGAAAACCCAGTTTTAACTACCCAGAAAATCAGTGACGGATTTGGGGTTATCTGTGACAGAGTTGTGAGAAATCCGATTGTGGATGTATGAATAGAGGATGGGATTGTTGAGTCTAGCTTGAAGTGTATGTGGCTCTAGGATTGAGCTCAGTGGACTAGAATCCTCCTCCATTTTCCATTGCATGCTTGAAAAACCCAACTGTGTGTTGGCTTAGCATGGCTGTCTGAGTGAAACCCTGATTGTGAGTGAGCCATCTAGTTCCTCCTTAGTGGATACACAGCCCAGATCAGGGGTGATCTCTCAGCTGAAAGAGTACAGGCTGGACAAAGATCTATGGTTGGGTGGAACGTTGCTCTCACGTAGCCAGTCGTTGGACATTGCGTTGCAAGATAAGTGCTCTCTGTGATTTTGATTTATATATATATCTATGTTCTGCAATGTGCTAAATATGAATGTTATGTATTCATGAGGTTGAAAGCGATATGATGTAGCTTAAGTAGGGGATTGAATTCTCTGCCTATTGATTGCTTGAGATAAATATGCTGATGCGAATCTATGCTTATATGTGTTGTTATGCTTAAATTCCGCTGTGTTTTATTGAAGTTTACATCTGTATAGAGAAGTTTTTAATTGTTAAAATTTTATGAGTAAAAATTTTGGGGCTAAGTTTACAAAAGCCCGATTTGTTGTTAATGTTTCCTTCCCTGCATTTGATGATGGGCGAAGGGGACGTTACAATCGATGTCTATTAAGTGTCTGCAGGATGGTCCATATGAAATTATGTCATTTTTGTTTCTATTGGAAATTTGACAAATAAAATGGTCCTGAGTTATCTTTTTTGTTTTATATGCTGAGATTTGGAATGATCACTCAGGGAGTTACTCAGGTTAGTGTGGTAGCTCCTTTTTAACAAAGTCTATAGAGAACACTATGAAAATGGCTTAGAACGAGTATGTCACTCTCATTTCACTTTGTATAAATGTTACATGAAGATTGTATTTTGATATTATGAATGGAATTTTTTTTGTTTTGAAGCTACAAGATATGCACACTCCAACCAATATTCTTTGTGGGCCAACAAGAGGCTACATTGCAAACTCATAGAAGGGGCTATCTATACAAGATCCAAGGATTGGGCCACCTTAAATGTGATTGGTCAGTCTTAGGAAGTTTCATTTAGCCTTAATTAACTAAATAGGATTTATTAGTTGACACAAACTTTATTTAGCTTTTACTTGAGAATTCAATCATGGACAAAATGGTGATCCTTTTGTAGGTGAGTGTGCATTCATGAGGCATTTATTACTAGGGATCTGCCACTGTAGTAATAGCTTGTATCATGAGATTTGTCACCCACAATGAATGTATGAACCTTCTTATTTAATTCAATCAAGTTGCATCCTGGTATCCTTTTCAAGCCTTGGTTTTTTTCATTACTCTCACTTTCGCTACATCATTAGTAATTACACTTCCAGCTGCAACATAAATTTTAGATTATAACTTTATAGTGTCCCCAGCTTCTAATTCAAAAATATTTTTAGCCACATTCTCTTAGATCAATATTGCCGTGAATTATGCAAGAACCAAGCAAGGCTCCCCACACCCCAGCATTAGGTTCTATTGGCAGATTTGTAATATCCCTTTTTCAAATTTTATTAAAATGCCCAATTTTCCACTTTTTTTCCCAATTTCGACCTTTGACTAGTTTTACTGTTTTGACCTCCAAATCAACCCAAATGCTCCCAAATATTCTGTAGGAGTGTATGAATGGTATTTAGACTTGAATATAAGGTTCAGGGATGTTTTATGGCCCTCCAAATACTGCTGCAAACTTGATTTGTATTCTGATCAATATATGTAATTTTGACTAGTAATTTGTGCATCAAATCCCCCTCGGGTAACACTGCAAATGGCCTTCCAAATGCCTCCAAACTCCCACAAATTTATGAAAAGAGGTATATAATGTGTTAAGTATGTTATTAAGGTCTCATATGCACCACTAATTGATTTTTAATACTGTTCTAACTCTCTCACATTCAACAGCAAAAACCCCCAATTCGACCCTTGGGGAAATAGCACTATTTCCCCTCCCAATACAACTAAACTGAGTAAAAATGCTTCAAATGCTCAAGTACAGTACATGAAACTTGTATAAGACATCCATGGTAGTATATTTATCACAAATATATCAGAGAATCATCCATCCATTCGAAATAATCAACATTATAGTGTCATACATCAATGCATTGGGGAAATGGACATTGTTTGCTCATTAATCAATAGTTTTGCATACAACCAGTGGGTATTTCGACCTGATACTTTTTGAATATGAATAAAAGAGGATAGGAAGCTATTACAATCATAAATATATAATGAGAATCTCTCTCAAGAAGCACAAGTGCTCACCAAAAACGCCCTCCCTCAAGGAGCACGAATATGCCTTCAAAACTGGAAACGGTGGAGAGAAAGTGCTACACTAAACCAAACCACGAAACTTTCTGTAGCTGCTACCTGCAAATACAAACTCCATTAAAGCACCACGAAAGACCTGATTGGCCTCTCCAAACACCAACTTGGATGGGAATCTTTCACCCTCGAAATTGGCTAAGGCAAGAAACTAGTCATCCACTAGCTCTCTCTTCACAAATGCAATTTTTCTCAAATCATCAAAAGCCATTCTCATACTTGATTTCTACATTTTATAACCAACATTAGCCTTCAAGGGGTCGAAATCCTCTCAATAGATTCAATAATTTTCCATGTAGAAAATATTCCTCATTTGCCACTTGTCTCCTAGTTCCAACCTTCCATCTTCTCCCAAATTCGAATTTGAGTCTCTTTAGATTCCTCCAACTCCATGAGCGCCTTCTTGAGCCTATTTTTGGGGCTGACATGTCATAATGGTTAGGTGTAAGAAGTCAGGTATGAATTTTGTCATAAAATGTCATAGATGCTTCATTATTGTTGTCATAAAACTAGGGAATCTAGCCCATGTGTCCACTAGTCTCCAATTTGACTCTTCCTTTCCCATGGAGGTTACTATTCCTTCCCATTTCGACCTAATATGCTTAATGCCATGTGTTATGACTTACCAACTCACCCAAGAGTGTTCACCTTCCCATGAATTCGAATTGGCAAGAGAGAGCTGCCATGTGTCATTGAAAAATCAAGCTAGTGTGGGTCCCACCACCTCCATATGTCTCCAAAACCACTTGCCACCTAGAATTTTTCTTGAATTTATTTATTCATCATATTTATTAAATTCTTGAACCCTTCTAATGTCTAAATATCATTTATTAGTTTCCTTATTACCATCCCACATGTGCCCATCCAACCTAGGAAACTAGTAGGATTGATGGGATTGTCTTACTATGCACTTATTTGAATGGGGACATTACAGTCCTCCCCACCCAAGATTGCTTGTCCTCAAGCAATTTCAAATTTGGATGCTGCAAAATCTTCTCCTCTTCCCATGTGGCATCTTCATTTGGTAAGTCCTTCCATTGCACTAAATATTCTTTGATGATTCTACTCCTCAACCTTCTTTCTCGTGTCTTCAAAATCTTTTCCGAAACAAGTGTGAGCTGACCTTCATCATCCAAAGGAGGAAGTATTTCTGAAGTGATGATTTGCTGACCAAGAGCTTTCTTAAGACAAGAAACATGAAATACATTGTGGATTTTACTCCCTTCCGGAAGTTCTAGTTCATATGCTACTTCTCCAACCTTCCGCACTACCTTGTATGGCCCATAGTACCTTGGTTTTAATTTTTCTGCTCCATTCTTTTTGAGAGATGTTTGTTTATAGGGCTGCAACCTTAAATATACTAAATCATTGACTTGAAAGGTTCTCTCTTCTCTATGTCTATCAGCATATTGTTTTTGCTGATTTTGAGCAACCTGCCAATTGTCTTTCAAGAGCTTTAAAATTTCTTGGCTCTCTTCCACCCAATCTTTAGCCTTTGGGGCTCTACTATCACCAAATATAATGTCAGCAAATGTAAGTGCATCCTAAACATATAATTCTTTGAAATGCGACATTCCTATTGACATATGACAAGTGGTGTTGTAGCAAAACTCACCCAAGTGTAGCCATTTTGCCCATGCTTTTTGTTGCCCTCCCACATAGTTTCTTAGGTATCCTTCCAACCATTGGTTTACCCTCTCTGTTTGTCCATCAGTTTGTGGATGATAGCTGGTACTTGGAGTCAATTGAGTGCCTACCAATCTAAAAAGTTCTTGCCAAAAAGCACCCATGAATCTACTATCTCTATCACTGATAATGCTCTTGGGGAGCCCATGCAATCTGAAGATTTCTTTGAAAAAAAATATCAGCCACTTGTGCAGCACTAAAAGATGATATAACAGCAAAGAAATGAGCAAATTTTGTCAACCTATCAACTACCACATAGATGCAATCCTTACCTAAGGATTTAGGCAATCCGGTGATGAAATCCATGGAAATACTGTCCCATTTTTGCTCCGGAATGGGCAATGGTTGTAATAGGCCGGCTGGACATGTAAGTTCTGATTTGTTTTGTTGACATGCTTTACATTCATTCACATACTTCTGAACATCTTCCTTCAGCCCCTTCCAAAAAAATCTTTGCCTCAACTGTTTATAAGTTTTGAAGATCCCCGGATGGCCCGCTAGTGGGGAATCATGTGCTTCTTGCAAAATTCGGTACTTGAGCTTGGAGTTATGAACTAAATAAATTCTTCCCTTATAATATATCAGCCCATTCAAAATCCTATAATTATCATCCCCTTTGATTCCATCCAACACATCACAAGCAAATTTGTCTTTGGCATATTCAACTAGTAGCATGTTTTTCCAATCCTTGGCAATATCCATGAGAGAAAAGGAAGGCCTTCTTGACAAAGCATCTGCTACTATATTATTATTTCCTTTGACATATTCAATATCAAAATCATAAGCTTGAATCTTGCTTACCCACTTTTGTTGCCTTTCATTTAGATCTTTTTGGGTGAGAAAGTGTCTTAGACTATTATGGTCAGTTTTCACCACAAACTTGCTGCCCACCAAGTATTGTCTGAATTTGGCCAATGCATGCATAATGGCCAGCATTTCTTTATCATAGATGGAGTAAAGTTTTTCATGAGGCTGCAACTTTCTGCTCTCAAAGGCTATGGGGTGTTGGCCTTGCTTTATGACAGCCCCTATTCCTCCACCTGAAGCATCACATTCCACAACAAAAGGTTTAGTACAATCAGGAAGTGCAAGTATGGGACAACTACTCATTACCTCTTTCATTTTTTGGAATGCTTTTTCAGCCTCTTCATCCCACTTGAAAGCATCCTTCTTAGTCAAATCAGTGAGTGGAGAAGTCAACTTGGAGAACCCTTTCACAAATTTTCTGTAGTAGGTGCATATGCCAATAAAGCCTCTCAATTCGGTAATATTTTTTGGTGATGGCCATTCCAAGATAGCCATGATTTTTTCCATGTGTACCTTCACTCCTTCTTTCCCAATAATGTGCCCAAGATACAGTAGTTCTTTCATCCCAAACTCACATTTTGATAATTTAGCAAATAAGGACTCTTCTTGCAATATTTTCAACACAATCTCTAACTGTTGCAAATGCTCTTCCCATGTTTTACTGTAAATGAGAATATCATCAAAGAAAACCAAAACAAGCTTTCTTAGTTTCTTGCAAAATATCCTATTCATACAGGCTTGAAAGGTGGCTGGAGCATTAGTTAACCCAAAAGGCATGACAAGAAATTCAAAGTGGCCAAAATGACATCGAAAAGCGACCTTTTGCACATCTTCATTTTTCATTCGAATTTGGTGATACCCTGATCTAAGGTCAATTTTTGAGAAGTATTTGGCCTCATGTAGCTCATCCATGAGCTCATCAATCCTAGGAATAGGATACCTATTCTTGATAGTCTTTTTGTTCAAGGCTCTAAAATCTATGCACATTCTCAATGTTCCATCTTTTTTCTTCACTAGTACTACTGAAGAAGCATAAGGGCTAGAGCTTGGTCTAATGAGCCCCAACTCTAGGAGTTCTTGGATAGCTTTTTCAATCTCATATCTAAACCTTTTAGGATGTCTATAAGGTGGTATCTGAATGGGTGAAGTACCCTCCTCCAAAACAATACTGTGCTCAACCCCCCTATCTGGTGGCCTACCATGTGGAAGGTCTCTAAAAACCTTTTCATATTTTTGCAAAAGTCTCTCTATCTCCTTTGGGTGTTTGACAATATTTATAGTTGGCTTGGGAGATGTAATATGACATTCAGCAGCCCATTCTATATCCCCATGCCTCAATATAGATCTCATGCTATTGCAAGTCACTACTTGATTTGGATAAGTGTGTTGCCCTCTCACAACTCTTTGTACTCCTTTTGAATCTTGGAATTTCATTTCCAGAATTTGATAATTTACTGTATGCTCTCCTATTGAATACAACCATTGCACTCCCAAAACCACATTAGTATCAGCAACATCAACCACATAAAAACTATCAACAAAAGTATAGTTACCTACGGTGACTTGCAGCTTTGGAACCCATGTTTTGCATTGCATTGTGTTGTGACCGGGAATGACAACTGTGAAGCCATCAAATGGTTCAATAGGTATCTTTCTTTTCTCTACCATCTCTGCATCAATGAATTTATGAGTGGCTCCTCCATCTACCAAAACTGAAGTTCTTTGTCCTTGTACCACACCTTTGCATCGGATAGTATGATAGCGAGGTACTGCTGAAAGCACTGCCATTCTTGCTTTGTCCGGTGAAGGATGATTTTCTTCTTGTCTTTCCTCTTCTACTGCTGTTTCATATGCCTCTTCTTGATCTGAAATATGTCCATCTTCATCCATGCCCCCATCATACCCCTCATTATTAGAAAATACTTCTATGTATTGAGCCTTTCCTTTGGTACATTTGTGCCCTGGTGTCCATGGTTGGAAGCATGTGAAGCATAGTTTCTTTTTTCTAAGTTCATCCCTGTTTAGTCCCTCTTTTTTATTCCTCTCAAATGACTCTCTTTGCCAAGGTTTCTTATCATATCCATCCCTTTGCCAAGGTTTCTTTTCAAATTTATAGCTAGGCTTAGGAGAAAATCTTGTTCTAGGAAGCACATTTTGGAGATCCCTAGTCAAGCTCATTGCATATTTTAATGTAGTTGGCTTGTGGGCTTTGACCAAACCTCTTAAGGGTTCATCCAAACCTTCATTGAACATCAATACTAATCTTCCCATAGATACATCAGCCACCTTGACTGATAATTTTTGAAAGTCCAACATATATTCGGTAGGGGACCCAGTTTGCTTCAATTGACCTAGTTCTTTGAAAGGCAATTCTGTATCTTTTTGTTCAAATCTTTCTAGTACCCTGTCAACAAATTCTCCATATGTTTTAACCTGATTATGACCCAAGGTTTTCATCCCATGAAACCACTATTCATTGGCATCTCCTTCCAAATGCAAAATGGCCATTTTTAAAGCATCCTCTTCCAACATAGGATTTAGCTGAAAATATACATCCAATTTTTGCACCCAAGTGTTAGCAGAATTTTGAGAAGAACCATCAAAAGTAGGAAGTGACATTTTTCCAATAGCACTATTCAATTCTTTGTTTTGGAATGGACTCCTATTGTCTCCCTTCATTTTAATCTTTTGCATAGCATCAATGTAGTCACTGAGTGGTACACCTCTTTTACACTCTTCATTCAAATCATTCCAATCATTTACTAGTTTCTTGTAATCCAATTCAAGATTGGGATCTTCTTTGGGTGTGAGAAATTTAGGTGCAGTATGCCTTTGTGTTCTTTGAAATTCATCAGGTCTATTATGAGGTCCTGTACTTGAGAAAATATGCTCATTCCCTTTCATCTTTTCCCCTGAGTGTGAACCACTATTATCTCCTATCATCCCTTTGCCTGAAATTTGGCTACCCAACAATTCGAATCCTTTCATCATTTGTTTATTCATATCTAGCATAACCATGGTAAGTCCTTCAAAACATGGTTTTAAGGCTTCAATAAATTCCTCCTTATGTCTTAATTTTTCCTCCTCCTCTCTACCCATTGTTTTAGAAAAAAACTCTTTTTCTGCTACTATCTCTTCTTCAACTACTGATTCAAAGGGTGGTGTTTTATTTGTTTGGATTCTTGTTAATACCATCAGGTTCCAAGACCATGCTCTGATAGCACTTGTAATATCCCTTTTTCAAATTTTATTAAAATGCCCAATTTTTCACTTTTTTTCCCAATTTCGACCTTTGACTAGTTTTACTGTTTTGACCTCCAAATCAACCCAAATGCTCCCAAATCTTCTGTAGGAGTGTATGAATGGTATTTAGACTTGAATATAAGGTTCAGGGATGTTTTATGGCCCTCCAAATACTGCTGCAAGCTTGATTTGTATTCTGATCAATATATGTAATTTTGACTAGTAATTTGTGCATCAAATCCCCCTCGGGTAACACTGCAAATGGCCTTCCAAATGCCTCCAAACTCCCACAAATTTATGAATAGAGGTATATAATGTGTTAAGTATGTGATTAAGGTCTCATATGCACCACTAATTTATTTTTAATACTGCTCTAACTCTCTCACATTCAACAGCAAAAACCCCCAATTCGACCCTTGGGGAAATGGTACTATTTCACCTCCCAATACAACTAAACTGAGTAAAAATGCTTCAAATGCTCAAGTACAGTACATGAAACTTGTAGAAGACATCCATGGCAGTATATTTATCACAAATATATCAGAGAATCATCCATCCATTCGAAATAATCAACATTATAGTGGCATACATCAATGCATTGGGGAAATGGACATTGTTTGCTCATTAATCAATAGTTTTGCATACAACCAGTGGGTATTTCGACCTGATACTTTCTGAATATGAATAAAATAGGATATGAATCTATTACAATCATAAATATATAATGAGAATCTCTCTCAAGAAGCACAAGTGCTCACCAAAAACGCCCTCCCTCAAGGAGCACGAATATGCCTTCAAAATTGGAAACGGTGGAGAGAAAGTGCTACACTAAACCAAACCATGAAACTTCCTGTAGCTGCTACCTACAAATACAAACTCCATTAAAGCACCATGAAAGACCTGAGTGGCCTCTCCAAACACCAACTTGGATGGGAATCTTTCACCCTCGAAATTGGCTAAGGCAAGAAACTAGTCATCCACTAGCTCTCTCTTCACAAATGCAAATTTTCTCAAATCATCAAAAGCCATTCTCATACTTGATTTCTACATTTTATAACCAACATTAGCCTTCAAGGGGTCGAAATCTTCTCAATAGATTCAATAATTTTCCATTTAGAAAATATTCCTCATTTGCCACTTGTCTCCTAGTTCCAACCTTCCATCTTCTCCCAAATTCGAATTTGAGTCTCTTTAGATTCCTACAACTCCATGAGCACCTTCTTGAGCCTATTTTTGGGGCTGACATGTCATAATGGTCAGGTGTAAGAATTCAGGTCTGAATTTTGTCATAAAATGTCATAGATGCTTCATTATTGTTGTCATAAAACTAGGGAATCTAGCCCATGTGTCCACTAGTCTCCAATTTGACTCTTCCTTTCCCATGGAGGTTACTATTCCTTCCCATTTCGACCTAATATGCTCAATGCCATGTGTTATGAATTACCAACTCACCCAAGAGTGTTCACCTTCCCATGAATTCGAATTGGCAAGAGAGAGCTACCATGTGTCATTGAAAAATCAAGCTAGTGTGGGTCCCACCACCTCCATATGTCTCCAAAACCACTTGCCACCTAGAATTTTTCTTGAATTTATTTATTCATCATATTTATTAAATGCTTGAACCCTTCTAATGTCTAAATATCATTTATTAGTTTCCTTATTACCATCCCACATGTGCCCATCCAACCTAGGAAACTAGTAGGATTGATGGGATTGTCTTACTATGCACTTATTTGAATGGGGACATTACATAATTTTGCCTCATCCTCCACATCATGTAGTACAAGGTTTGTGTTAGGTACATACCCTGCTTCCTCCATCTACTTAGATACCTAAGGTGCAGATCTACACATCCACAATCTTTAGAACATTCAGGCACATCATATGCTAGTTTATACATCCACAATCTTTAGAACATTCAGGCACATCATATGCTAGTTTATACTAAATTGTAGGAATATATCTGGGCCGACCCTTAAAAATACTTAAAATTTGTTTTGGAATTTAGGCAGGGATGACGTATAGAGTTTAAATACTCATCCAATAGTGTTGTGATTTAACTTTAAAGGGAAGATTCTGGTGGGGTATGTCTTGCATATGCAATGTGCATCCATTGATTCTGCCACTAGTGATTTTCTTAACCAACGCATACTACATTACTCTTTCTACCACAATAAATCATGCCATTCAATCTACCTTAAGAGATATATTGGATTGCAAAATATGAGCCATGATACCATAATGGTTGCTTAACTTCGTGCACATGCTTTCAATCTCTGAAACTCCCACATCAATAGCACCCATGCGGACCTTGGATACTTGGATGATCCATCAACATCCAACACTATGTGATCATGCATTCAACACTCATGGCATTTGGCACTTTACTAGCAAATGGATGACCGGGCACTTGTATGTTTGGTATAATCAGTATGGAATCCACTGATGACACTTGAGCGATGGCTTGACACTCACATGTTCTCCTTTAGTGATCATCGTTGCTTGATATACATTTTCCCTTGGCAATATCCATCGAAACATTAATTTGTTTTTTAGAGTCTATCCCACATGCATAAAGGAGAGTAGTTTTGATGTCTTAAAATATCCATTTACATTTAAATAATATGGATGCGATCTGCACTATAATGCAAGGCTCTCTCATTAGTGCTCTATGGGTACTTGATATGACAACACTTGGATTTGGTGTTTCTGTGATGGGAATCGATCATGACTTTAAATAAGGACTTGGACTTAAGCTTAGAAATAAGACCTTTTACTAAAACCAACTTTTTGCCAAAACTGAAAAAAAAAAAGGATTTAGTGTTTCTGTGATGGGAATCGATCATGACTTTAAATAAGGACTTGGACTTAAGCTTAGAAATAAGACCTTTTTCTAAAACTAGCTTCTTGCCAAAACTAAAAAAAAAAATTAAGATATAAAATCAAATAATTTTAAATAAATATTTTTTATAAAAAACAAAACTAAAAAAATGAAGATATCAAATCAAATGATTTTAAATAAACAATTTTTTAAAATTAAAATATATTAAAAAAAATAAGATATAAAATCAAATGATTTTAAATAAATATTTTTTATAAAAACTAAAACTAAAAAAAATTAAGATATAAAATCAAATGATTTTAAATAAATATTTGATATTTGGTCACATTGGCACTTGATGGCTCATATAAGTGATGTTTGGTTATGACTGTGAAGTCGAGTTTGAATTGGAGAATCGAGATTAAGTATAAACAAACCTTTTGTCCTTTTACCAAATAAATATTAAAAAATCATTTAAAATTAAATTAATGATTTTCTAAATCATTTTAAAAACAATAATGATTTTGTAAAAATTGGGCTTGTAAAAGCATATAGGAGGAGGATTAGAAGATTTCACTGACTTGGAAAGGCTTATAATGATAGATTGTGCATGCTTAGAGTTTTTGAGAATTAGCAGGAGACTTGGCAAATTGGTGAAAGATAAAAAGAAAATTTCAGGGTAGACTATAGTGCTAACAAGCACATTGAAAGTATTTTGATTTAGTGAGTTAGTTCAATTGGTTCTAACGGGGAAGAGAGGGAGACGTTTTCCTTGAAAAATGTTTGAAACTATTCTCTATACATAAATGTTAAACCTCATTATGATTTGTAACTTATGCTCAGATTTTATTTTTATGTTGCTTTTATTTACAATATTGTTTAAGGCAATGCATAATATTTGTCTAATACTTGGCTATAATGGAGGAAGAAGGATTAGAAATTTCATAGCCAACGTGGACACATCTCATTTAGACATGCACTATGGAATCATAATGTGCAATCTACGAAAAAGGGTTCACATGAAAATATGTCTTGTATGGAACTCAATACCTATTCCAAATAATTACTATTCACTTTGAATCAATGATTTATAATACTTGGTTTCAAGACTGAGAAAATTCCTATTGAGTAGTATTTCCATTTCAATAATGTATAAGCATTACAATAGAGGCACAAAGTATATAATAGGATGAATATTCTCCAAGATTTTAGAATTTTATGAAATATTCACCAAGACTATGCAAGGTTTTATAATTCAATGAAATATTCACCAAAATTTTACAAGATTTTATAATTTTATGAAAGTTTCACCAATATTTTACAGGATTACATAATTTTATGAAAAAATCGCCAAAAAATTATATATACATATTATATTCTTTATAAAATAGCCCTCAAACTTTTCTATGTATCATGGGGATTCGCTCAATTATTATACATATAAATTTAGGGGGTGTTCTTAAAATTATCCCTGCAACCAACTATAGTCAACCAACTAAGGTCAACCATAGTTAATCATGAAAATCCATGGTAAACCACGAATAACCATAGTCAACCATGACCAAGAACTATCAACCATGGATAATCATGATCAACCATGGTTCATTATAGTCGACCATGGTTAGCCAAGGTCAACCATACTTAACCATGGTCAGCCATGAATAACCATCATCAATTATTGACATCCATGGTCAACATTGAGTAACCATGGTCGACCATAGTCAACACACTAAGGTCAACCATAGTCAAGCATGTCCAACCATAGCCAATCATAAACCATGGTCAGATGTAGTTAACTATGGTAAACCAACTAGAGTTGACCATAGTTAACCATGGTCGACCATAGTCAACCATATTTAACCATGGTCAAATAAATAGGGTTAACCATAACAACCATGGCTAACCACAACTAACCATCAACAAATATACTCAACCATGAACAACCACAAGAAACCATAATCAACCATGAATAATGATGGTTGACCCCAACAAGCATAGTTAACCATTCACAACCATACTCAACCATGGATATCCATGATCAACCATTCACAACCATAGTCAACCATGGTCAACTGTGGTCAACAATGGTCAACCTTGGTCAACTATACTCAACCATTATCAACGATGGTCAAATATGAACAACCATGAACAACCATTGTTAACCAACTAGGGTCAACCATGGTCAACTAGAGTCACACACAAACAAACATGGTCAACTGTAGTCAACCATGAACAACCATGGTCAACCATGAACAACCATGGTCAACCAACTAGGGCCAACCATGGTCAACTAAGAAGGTTTAAGCATAGTCAACCAATTCAACAAGTGATGATCAATGCAACCCAACTAACCCTTGAGGAATATTGCAATGTGCCATCACCATCGAGGACCATAATAATATGACATAACCTAACCTCTTAATGTTGTAATGTGACAAGATTATCAATTCAACTTCTTCAAGTCGCAATCTGACATAATATTGTTTTCGACCTCTTTATTAAATTTAATCATTTTCACCATCAATGAACATAGTCACTATGGTCAACCATAGTTACTTATTCTCAAGCATAGTTAACTATGGCCAACCATAAGTAGCCATAATGATCTATGTTAACAAAATTCTGCCATGGTTAACCAAAATCATCCATAATTATCCATAGCCATTCAAAGCCCACCATAGACAAAGATGGTCAACCATAGTCAAACATAGTTGGCCATATCATTCTAAAGCAACCATAGTCAAACATGGCCAACCATTGTGAAACAAGTCAACCATAGTCAAGCATGGTTAATAATCATCAAGTATGTTTGAACCATACTCAACATTGGTCACCCATAGTGAAAAATGGTCAAACATGCTAAACAACAAGCAAACACAATCATGCATGGACAACCCTATTCAACTCTACTTAACCATGGTCAACTAAATTCAAACATTGTCAACCAATTCTTGGCAACCATAGTCAACCATGGGTCATTATTTGTATGGTCAACCATATCAACCATGATCATTATTTTCAATTATTAACATATTTATATTTATAATATCATTATTTTAAAAATATTTTAATATTATTAAACTATTAAATATTTATATTATAAACTAATAATAATATAAAATAAAAATAATTATAATCATTGATTTATAATTTTTTTTTTAAATAATAATTCTATGGCTGCAAAGTTGGCCTCTACTAACGAGCCATACAGTTATTAAATGTGTAGCCATGGTAGGCCTATCAACATATATAAGTCATTTTATTAATATGGCTTCCTAATTTTTAATTTAATCCCTTAACAACTTTTCCTAATTACTTTTATATTTTTTAAATTTGATCTCTCAGCAACTTTCCCTTTGGCCCTTTTTGGTCTTAATTCCATATAATGTAATCTGATTCTCTCTACGGAGAAGGTTTGACAGTGGCGTCCTTCTGTCGGTGGCTCTTGGCCTGGGCGCTTGGGTGACAGTCACGCTTTGAACAGCTTTGAACAATTGCAGCTTTGAATATTTGTATATTTCTTTTATTATGGCATATTCTTTAAATTGGATGTTTACTGATCTCAGATTGCATAAGGATGAAATAAGTATATTATCCATATTGATTATAAAAAAGAATATAAAAAATAACTAGAAATTGATACATAAATAATTGATAATTCTTACTGATAAATAACTAATTTAACTAAAAAAAGATAGCGTATCAATTTAACAGTTTTGAAAAGCTAAAGTTTAATGCTCCAAATATCTCTAATAATGATTATGTTTTCTCTTTTAAATTTTAAAGGTTTGCTGAAAATCACCTTCAACTCCCTCATTTTTCAGGGCTCTCGTTTGAAACATGGTGCAGCCATAATCCCCCGGAGGTCAAAGTCATCTGAGGAGAGTGTCAATCAACATTGACATCCAATAAAATTGTTACAAATCATTTAAATATGAATTTGGTATCCAATAAAATTGTTACAAATCATTTAAATTTGAATTTGAGTAATGCTACATTATTTTCTACCATGTAGTACATGACGGAGCTTCGGCCTCTATTAAGTCACCAAAACTGGGCTGCACAGCAATGCCTCTTCGCTCCATGTGCAAAGTCTATGAGAGCATGACACTGTACTTCATTGCAGTGATTACAGCTTATTAAAATTACATGAGCTAGAGCAGCCCCTCTTCGCTCCATGTGCAAACTGTATGAGAGCCTGAGACTATGATGGTTGAGCAAGCAATAAGTACTCTGCAACAGTTTATTGCTTCTGCGGGGATATCGACCAGTGCTATCCCCTCTGCAGCAATAAATGCACTGCATGAATAGGGTCTATGAACAACAGTATGTATCAGCAACAGTTAATTGAAACTTAAATGCGAATACTAGTAACTGAGATCCTTGCCAGTTGCCACGTTCTTGGGTTTAATTTTGTACAGGTGAAATGTTGAGGACAGTAGAGAATTAGTAATGAGGAGCCTACCTAAATTGACCTTTATTTTGTGTTGTCCTTGTACTGCCTACTTCAAGAAGTGGGCTTGGCCTTTACTCCAATGGTACAAGCTGCATTCAAGTCGGACGTTGTTGCAGACTTGCAGTCTAACTATGTAACCAGTTCAGCTTTATTTTACCAGCAACCAACCTACTAAGGGTGCTATTAACATGCATTGTATGTTGATATATAGTGTACAAATAATTAAATTGTCTGTTTCTGGCACTGTTAAAAACTAATAATAAAAAAAACAATGGTTTGAGAAAAGGAACTTTGGTTCTGGCAGAAACAGGAATTGCTCGGTTTTAAATGGCATATGCTAATTTTGATATGTAAGGCGAAATAAATTTCACAAAATGCGTGAGAGCTCCAATGTAAAATATGTATACAAAGTCTGTTAACTTATGTGCCTTTCTATACAGACAAGTACTGTTCAAATAAATGTTTATTCATGTGGGTTTAAATTCTATTTGATGGAGATGTTAAAGCAAAAATTGATAACAAAATTCAACCCAAAATAACATTGCATTTGTTAAAAGCTAAAATGTTGTGTTAGTGGAAGATTTATAGGTAACTGATTAATTAACATGTGAAATTAGCAGCGAAGCTGCTTATTACTGCTGCTTAAAAACAAGAAAAAATAGTAATAAAATTGTTGCTCTTGAAAAATCATGGTGTTAGCCAATCATAAAACAAGAAATTTAATTTTAAAATATTTAATAAAATAATTTTCATTTTCAAAATATTAAATTTAATATACAATTATTAAAAAAAATTTGAAAACAGAGTAGTTTTAAAAATTATCATGATGTAGTAGTTAAGTTGGAGTAAATATGGTAATTAATAAGAAATATTATTATTAAAAAAATGAATTATTTAAAGATTTTGAAATTTACATGAATACAGTACTCCATCCTAACCAACAAAAGCTTTGGATTTTTATAACTTAATTATATTTATAGTATAAGTTTAATTTTCATAAATTTATTATCAATATAAATTTGACATGATGTGTTTAGTACCAAGTGGCACTGTGCATGATGCATCTTATTTTGTTTGGTGAAGGACATTAATATCACATCGCATGGAGGTGAGAAACAACATTATCAATAACTTCGATAAATGTGTCAATTAAAGAAATATCAATATTTCTAAAGTAGTTTTAAAAAATACAATAATAATATTGAAAAGTAGTTTTAAAAAATACAAAATCCTTTATGCAGTGATAATCTAATCTTGATTTTGAATAAGGTTACTTATTTAATTGAAGAGGCTTTAAAACCTATAGGATTTGGGATTCCAAAGAGTATGTAACCCTAACCGAAATAGACCAGACCAAGGTGGACTTGCAACCTTTACTTCATTACATGCTTTATTGTTGACCATCTAATCAACAATGGATTGTGGATTATTTTATGTACACCAATCCATTGACAACAATGGATTGTGGATTATTTTATGTACACCAATCCATTGACAACAATGGATTGTGGATTATTTTATATACACCTTCAGGGTTAACATTTAAGATCATAGTTACTAATGAAGTGTAGTTGTAGTTGTAAGTTGTAAACCGTTGTAAACCACAGTTTCCATTACTTGGAATCTTATTATCAATAACAATAAAATGTTTGATGTGTATTTCATAACTTTTGAACTAGGCATAATAAAGGTATTTGAAGACTATAATCAAACATAATCTTATTACTCATTTGAATAATCAAATAATTTATTGTGTTATTACTAATTACTTATAAAATAAATTCTAGGAATTACTAATTACTTATAAAATAAATTCTAGGAATTACTAATTATTTATAAAATTTTAATGTAAGTATTTAATTATTAATATCCATTGAAATAAATTCTAAGAATTACTAATTACTTATAAAATTTTAATGTAAGTATTTAATTATTAATATCCATTGAAATAAATTCTAGAAATTACTAATTACTCATAAAATTTTAATGCTGAAATAGTAATGAACAACTTTTGTATATATAAAAGTAATTTTAATCCCTAAACTATTGTATTATTAAAAGATAGAGATAATCTAAAGTGAAAACTGAAAAATAAACAATACACTTAACTTTTATTATATTTCATAAATAATAAAAAGTATTTTTCTTTTTCATGTTAAATTATCTTCAAAAAATTTAAATCACTCTGAAAAATTTATCTGATTTTTTTTCAAATTTCTACTCTGAATTCCATTCCTATCTCAACTTTTTTTAATTTAATTGATAGTATAAGATCCAACCTCTCACAAATTGTTTCTCTGACAAAATTGGGCAGCTATCCTCAGTATCATAATTTGGCCGAAGTGGATCGCTGTGTAGTGAGCTGCGAATACAAGGCAGAAGGATAGAAGATGAAATTTTTAATTTTTAATTTTTATTGGTTGTCAATTGAATAACAACACTATAAATTAATGGTTTCTAATAATTAGCAACCGAAGCTTTCGATATTTTGTCGTGGGATATTAAGTGAGCATTGATTATATTGACAACAAAGCAGTAATTTCAAAAAAAATCAGATAAATTTTTGAGAGTGATTTATCTGAAAAATAAATGCACAATTAATTCGAATTTTTGTGAGATGCAAGCACCATCACAAGTTCTACAAGCCTTTCCCATGACTTTTTGCAGGTTGCCAGAATTTGTCCAGCTGTCAATTTTTTATAATAAACAAAATTAAAAAATTTTAAATTAATTTTTTAATTTAACAATTACTCTTCACAGAAGAGATATTTAATCATTTCATTGGTTTAAAAATTTGAAAATAAATTTTTTATTTTTATAATATTAAATTAAATACAAAATTATCATACAACATTTAAAAACTATATAATTTTTTTGTTAATTAATAAAAAGTCAAACTTGTTTGAATATTCGACACTAATAATAATATTAAGTAGAGTATAAAACTTAAATTCAAAATATTACTTCTCAACCATACTTTTCAACAAAGTTTAAACTCTGAAATAATAAATGTGAATTACCTTGAATATAAATTTAGGAAACCGAGAAAAAATTATTATTCAACATTGCAAAACAAGTACATAACTTTTGGACTATTGACGTATGAGAAATATAACTTACAAATCCATTGGTGTTGTTTTCCAAATATAAAAAGTATACAAAGTAGGGAAGAAATAAAAGAAGATCCTTCTAGTGTTTATGAAACATATCTTTTAATATAGTTGATTTTATAATTTTTAATATTATAATGAATTGGGAAATCAAGATGCTAATTTGTAAATGTGTTTTAAAGTTTAAAAGGTTTTCTTTTTCTTTTTAAGGTTATCAATACAACTTTAAAGGAGAAAAAGAGTACAATGAGTGTTTAAAATCAATATTATTACATTTTTATTTTTATTTAGTTTATGTTAGAAAATAAAATGAAGATAGCAATAACAAAGAAATAACACAAAGATATTGTAAAAGGAATAGTGATATATTAAAATCTAAATTCTATTTATGAATGAAATAGTGAAAACATTGAGATATGTGAAGTCGTTCAATCTGGTTATAGTGGTGGTAACTTATCTTTTAGAAGAAATGGGTTGGTTAAGTTCATTCACAAAATGTCTATGCAAAGAGATTGAAATTGCCTTTTACATAAGGTCTTTGGGAATTTGCTTTGGGGCCATGGAACCCAAATCGGCGAACGGAATTAGATTCCGTCAGCTCCCACAGGTCCACGTGGCCATTGTGGACCTGTCCACAGTGGGAATGTACGCTCGGGGGCCTCCGGATGAGAAATGCACCCCTTTAGCCAATTTGGAATGGCCATCACTGAGCAAAACCCTAGCTCTGGAGATGGCCCATTGGCACCGCTTCCGGGTCTTCAAGGCACGCTGTCGGGGGTCCCCTAATTGAAACCCGGCGTCCTGGACCCACTGGAATCGATGGATTAGCGAATGGATCCACGGTTTGGCTGCGACGGGCATTCTAGTCGGGCACCCCGGGGCTATTCAGGGACACTTTGGGGATTTGCTTCGGGGCCACGGAACCCAAACCGACGAACAGAATTGGATTCCGTCGGCTCCCACAGGTCCACGTGGCCATTGTGGACCTATCCATGGTGGCCACACACGTTTGGGGGCCTTCGGATGAGAAATGAACCCCTTTAGCAAATTTGGAATGGCCATCACTGAGCAAAACCCTAGCTCTAGAGATGGCCCATTGGCACCACTTTTGGGTCTTCAAGGCACACTATCGGGGGTCTCCTAGTTGAAACCTAGCGTCCCAAAACCACCGGAATGGACAGATTAGCGAACAGAGCCACAGTTTGGCTGCTATTGGCATTCTAGTCAAGCACCCCGGGGCCATTCAGTGACACTTTGGGGATTTGCTCCGGAGCCACGGAACCCAAACCAGCGAGCGGAATTGGATTCCGTCAGCTTCCACAGGTCCATGTGGCCATTGTGGACCTGTCCACGGTGGCCATGCACGCACGGGGGCCTTCAGACGAGAAATGCCCCCATTGAGCAAATTTGGATGGCCTTCACATTGGGGTCAAATTTGCAAAATCGTCGCCCGGGAAGGTATGGCTAGCGTTCCCAGCCGGAACCTACCTAGACACACCTCTAGGACTCCCCGGAACCCAGTTTTTTTGCATGGTTAGATTTCTATGCCCCCGGCATGTATCCAGCAGGTGTTCGTGAAGGCCTTTTGGATGCGAGATGGAACGAGCCATAGAATGACGACCGTGGCTCTGATCGACAAACCGTCGAATCCGTTGGATTTAGGACACCGGGATATTACCAAGGGTGCCCCTCTCCTCCGGTGTCATGGCCCCGGTGTCATCTTGTACGTCCATCTTGGAAACTAGGGTTTTGCTTAGTAAGGGAGTGTGCAATTTTTGCACATGGGGGTCAACTTTGGAAAATCATCGACCGAGTAGGTATGGCTAGTGTTTTCAGTCAGAACCTACCTAGACACACCTGTAGGACTCCTCGAAACCCGCTTTTGTTACACGGTTGGAGTTCTATGCCCCCGACAGGTATCCAGTAGGTGTCCCTAAAGGCCTTTTGGATGCGAGACGGAACGAGCCATAGAATGACGAACGTGGCTCGGATCGACAAACCATCGAATCCATTGGATTCAGGACGCCGGGATAGCTCCAGGGGTGCCCCTCTCCTCCGGTCCTGTGGCCCCGGTGTCATCTTGTACGTCCATCTTGGAAACTAGGGTTTTGCTCAGTAAGGGAGTGATCTGGATTTATGCAAGAACGCAACAGAATACACAAATACCCATAAAAACAAAGATGCAGCGGAAATAACACTTCATTTCATTAATCAAAGAACTGCAACTTGTTTACATACAGGATGGAAGTAAACTAGCTAGAGTGTTGGTAGCTTATCTTTGAGGAGAGATGCGATGGCTACATGCCTCTGAACTCTGTGTTACAATGAGGCTCGAAGGCCTATATATTATTGAGAAACAAAGGAAACCCTACACATCCAAAAACCTAACCCTAGGAGGTGAAACGCCAGACTATGGGCCTCGTTGAGTAACTTGGTACATCAATTTCTCGGGGTTGTAACTTTGCCATACTACCTCCATTTGACGCCCATGATACATCGTTAGAAAGATCTATTCAAGGTCTACATCCATAAATAGCAAATTTTGCCCGACCATCAGATGCTGAAAAACGTCGTTTAGGGCCTCAAAACGGATCCGAAAGTTTAGGACCCGAAAACTACCAAAAATAGTAAATTGTGCTACAACTAAGGAAACTGAAAAACTAAAGAAACAATGGTGGAAGTCCAAGTGGAAAGGCGGGTGGCCACCAATATCCTCTTGGATCAGCGAGTGTGCAATTTTTGCACACAGGGGTCAACTTTGGAAAATCGTCAACCGGGTAGGTATGGCTAGCGTTCCCAGCCAAAACCTACCTAGACACACCTACAAGACTCCTCAGAACTCGGTTTTGTTGCACGGTTGGAGTTCTATGCCCCTGATAGGTATTCAGCAAGTGTCCCTGAAGGCCTTTTGGATGCAAGACGGAATGCGCCATAGAATGACGATCGTGGCTCAGATCGACAAACCGTCAACTCCGTTGGATTCAGGACACCGGGATAGTGCCAGGGGTGCCCCTCTCCTTCGGTCCCTATGCAGGAACGCAACATAATACACAAATACCCATAAAAACAAAGATGCAGCGGAAATAACACTTCATTTCATTAATCAAAGAACTGCAACTTGTTTACATACAGGATGGAAGTAAACTAGCCAGAGTGCTGGTAGCTTATCTCTGAGGAGAGATGCGGTGGCTACATGCCTCTAAAATCTGTGTTACAATGAGGCTCGAAGGCTTATATATTATTGAGAAACAAAGGAAACCCTACACATCCAAAAACCTAACCTTAGGAGGTGAAACGCCAGACTATGGGCCCCGTTGGTTAACTTGGTACATCAATTTCCCGGGGTCGTAACTTTGGCATACTACCTCCATTTGATGCCCATGATACATCGTTAGAAAGATCTATTCAAGTTCTACATCCATAAATAGAAAATGTTAAGTCCGGAACGGACTCATATTTTCTCGACTATTAGCTGCTGAAAAACCGTCGTTTAGGGCTTCAAAACGGCTCCAGAAGTTTAGGACCCAAAAACTGCCAAAAATGGTAAATTGTGCTACAATTAAGGAAACTGAAAAATTGAAGAAACAATGGTGGGGGTCCAAGTGGAATAGGCGGGTGGCCACCAATATCCTCCTGGATCATTCCTCCCCCCTTAGGAAGCAATGGTCCCCATTACATTGAGTCCCTCCATGAGATGAGGAAACTTCTGTTGAACTTGGTCCCCGGTGAGCCACTTTCCTTGGTGAAGGAGTTGGCCTACTTTGACAACTCAATATAGATGTATCTTCTGCTGGCGGGTGTTCTTGATTTGTGTGTCCATAATCTGATCAGTTGTGGCTTGTTCCATGCAATCTGGGTTTAACTCTGTTGGTGTGAGTTGTTCTGCCTCGTTTGATGTGTCCAGTAGAGGTGGAAAGTAGGGTCGAAGGCGGTCCACATTGAACACTGGGTGCAGACCAAGGAATGGTGGAATACTGAGCTCGAAGGCATTATCCCCGACAGCCTTGGTGATGGTGTATGGCCCATATCGGAGCGGGCGAAGCTTGCGGTGGGGTCCAGCGAGGTGCTCCTTTTGCAAATGTAGCCACACTTTGTCGCCCACCTAGAAGTTGTGTTGCACCCGATGCTGATCATGTCGCTGCTTGTACTTAGCATTGGATCTGTCCAATATGTCATGAACCTGTTGGCGAATGTTCTGAATGCGCTCAATGAAGCTGTTCGCCTTGGAAACTTTAGAGTGGACATGAGCTGAATCAGTCTGAGTAGCTGCAAATGGCATGGCTACATCAATGGGACATAGTGGCTGGAATCCCAAGCCCACCTGAAAGGGGCTGTGGTCGGTTGAGCTGTGGAGGGCCTGGTTATAGCTATGTTGTACATAGGGGAGGATCTCATCCCATGTGCGTGGATGCTTTGAGTTGTACATGCACAAAATGTGGACGATCATCCTGTTGACGACCTCTGTCTGGCCATTAGTTTGGGGATGGAAAGCTGTGGACTTTGTGAGCTTGGTGTCTAGCATTGACCATAGGCTGGACAAGAATGTACTAAGGAACCTTTTGTCCCAATCGAAGATGATAGACTGTGGGATCCCAAAGTGTACCCATACTCGTTCAAAGAAGAGTTTAGCAATGGCTTCTACTGTGATATTCTTCTTGTAGGCCACCATTATGGCCATCTTTGAGAATCTGTCGATGACCACGAACACACAATAGTTGCCATGCTTAGTAGAAGGAAGGCCCGACATGTAATCCATGGAGATGGATTCTTAAGGTCGACTAGGAGTAGGTAATGGAGTATAGAGGCCTTGCTTCTTGATGGACGGTTTGGCAATGGAGCAGGAAGTGCAAGATCGGATGTACTTCCCGACGTCATGTCGAAGATTCGGCCAATAAAAATACTTCTGTAGTAATGCCACTATTTTCTCGACCCCGAAATGCCCAGCGACCCGACTGTAGTGCGCTTCCCAAATCATCTTGGCACGCTCGCCTGAAGGAACACAAAGGTGTCCCATGTGACATAGTAGTGCATCCTGGAGCTGAAAATTTGGAACTTGGTTTCCCTCCAAGAGTCTCTTGTGTGTGTGGCTGAATTCCGGATCACCCTTGTAGAGAACCGACCAATCAGAAGTCTCGTTCCCACAAGACTTGAGCACGATGGTTATCGCCACGATCTGTGGTCGGCTGAGGCAGTCTGAAACATGATTGGTGCTGCCCTTCTTGTACTTGATGTTCAAATGAAACTGTTGTAGATATGTGGAACACTTCTGATGGCGATCGTTCTGTAACTTCCCTTGTGTCTATATGAACTGCAGGGGTCGGTGGTCTATGTGGATGATCGTTTCCTTCCCCAAAATGTAATGCTTCCATTGTCGGCAAGCCTGTACAATGGAATACATCTCTTTGTCATAAGTGGGATATTTGCAGACTGTGTCGGATAGTGTCTCACTGTGATATGCCACTGGATGCCCTTGTTGAGTAAGGACTGCCCCAATAGCATAGTCAGAGGCATCTGTCTCGATCTCAAATGGTTGTTGCAAGTCCAGTAATGTGAGCATTGGGGCACAACAGAGGCGATTTTTCAACTCTACGAATGCCTTCTGTTGAGTTTCCGACCAGGAGAATTTTGATTTTTCTCCTCCCTTGGTGACTTGACTCAAGGGCCAAGTGATATGAGAGAATCCCAACACAAACCTGCGGTAGAAATTAGCAAGACCCAGAAAGTTGCGAAGCTCTGTTAGAGTGGTTGGGGCTGGACAATCCCAAATGACTTGGATCTTGGTTGGATCCACATGCACCCCACACTCATCAATAATGTATCCCAGATACTGAACTTGGGTCATGCCAAAAGTGCACTTGTCCAAATTGGCACACAACTTGTGCTTCCGCAGTGTTTGGAGGACCTGTCAAATGTGGTGGAGGTGCTCTTCCCAAGTCTGGCTGAAGATCAGGATGTCATCCAAGTACACTACTACAAAGGAGTTGGTGAATGGCCGCAAGATGTCGCCCATCAGTCTCATGAAGGTTGCGGGAGCATTCGTCAGCCCGAAAGGCATGACCAGTCATTCAAAAATCCCCTCCTTGGCTTTGAAGGCAGTCTTCCACACATCGGTCGGTTCGATTGGTACCTGGTGATACTCGGACTTTAAGTCGATCTTGTTGAAATATTTCACCCCTTTAAGTTGGTCCAGGAGGTCATCAATATGGGGGATCAGGTACCTATTCCGGACAATGATCTTGTTCAACGCTCGATAGTCAATACAGAGTCTCCAAGTCTCATCCTTCTTCTGTACCAACACGATCGGGCTCCCACATGGCGATGAACTTGGCCGGATGTGACCCTTCTACAGCAGCTTCTGAATCTTCCTCTTGATTTCATCGTTCTCGAGAACAGAGCATCGATAGATCGGTCCATTGGGCAGCAGCGCACCTGGGGTCAGATTGATGGGGTGCTTGACCTGACAGTGTAGAGGCACCCCTGTGGGTGAGTTGAATATGTCCCGGTACTCCGCCATGACCTTGTCCATTTGTTGTTGTCGGGCAGAGGAGTCCTGTCTGGAGGTCGTGGCGACGATCTTCTTCTTGCCCTGAGGGCGGATCATCAAGAAAACAAATTTCCCGGTTTGTGAAATGAGCTTACTGCACTGTTTTGTAGTAACCAAAGAGATAGTAGCAAGCGGTGGTACCTTTGGTGTCCTGTATAAATTATTTCCCAATGTAATGATAACGGTGCGAGGTCGGGACTCATACACAGCATGTCACTTCCATAAGTATGGTTGGCCTAATAATACATCACAAACATCAAGAGGAGCAATGTCACATAATACCTCATCGGTGAAGGGCTTGATGCTGTAGGGAAGGCAGCACTGTTGGATGACGTGGATATCCCGTCCTTGGTAAAGCCACCCGATGGTGTACGGCTACGGGTGTGCTGTGGTAGGCAATCCCAACCACTTCACGACCTCTGCTGAAATGAGGTTCTTTTGGCTCCCACTGTCGACAATGAACTATAGCGGGGAACCCTTTACCCACATCTGGGAGTGGAAGAGACACTCCTCTTCCTCTGAATCTTCTGGTTCTTCCTTTTGGATCTTAGTGGTGGCAACGGTGGTGTTGGGCTCTGCATCGATAATCTTCTTCCCTATGTCATTCCCCTTCTCGGGTTATGATTCAGTGTCAGAGTATGCATCTAATTCAGAAGCCTTTATCTCGACCACCAGTGACTGCTTGGTCCGACACTCACTTGTGTTGTGAGTGGGGCTCTTATGGAAATCACACCACTTTCCCACTTCCTTCTTCGGCTTCGCAGTGTTGCTCTTTGCTTGCGGCTTTGGCAAGTTGTCTTGAGTGGCCATGCCTTGGCTTTGTCCTTGGTTCTGCGGTTTGGGGGCACCTTTCACTTGCTTCTGATTCATAGATCCAAAATCTCGCTTCTTTTGTTTGAATTTTTGCTCAATTTTGGTAACATACCGGTATGTCGTACCAAGCGAGGAGATGTCGAGGAACTCCATTTCCTCCTGAATGTATCTGTGCAGACAACTGCGGTACTTTAGCACCAAATGTTTCTCTGAATCTTTGATACCCAACTTGGTGCGCAGGGTATGGAATAGATTCGTCAGCTCATGCACATCTTGATCTCTTTGTTGCTGCAGCGTAGTCCATTGTATGTACTTGTCCTCGTAGCTCACCACAGGATAATATTATTCCTTTATGGTGTCTTGGAAAGAATTCCAAGTGGGTACGACCGAGAACAAATAGGGTTCCTTCTCGTCCTTTCTCTCACAGTAGGTTTCCCACCAGCCCTTAACATGGGGGGCGGCTTTGAGTAGTGAAAAAGTAATATTTTCCCAGTCGGAAAAGTCATGAACCGAGAAATATCCTTCTAATAGATTCAACCATCTATCTACGGCGTCTGCATCTATTCGGCCATCAAATATGGGAATGTCAAAGTTTACTTGTACCTTAAATGGGGTTGCGCCTCCAGAGTGGCTACTAGATGCAGATGCGCCGCCAGTGGGAAGTCATTGAAGGATCTGGGCGAAGTTATCCATCATCGCATTCTTTTGTTTTTCAAGGGCCTCCTCGAGCAACATTTTGATAGGATCTTCTGCACCCTCGTCTTTCTTCTCGTCCCCCATGGGCGGCCATCGGGGTTTGTGAGGCTGATCTTGCAAAGGTTCAACTAGATTGAGCCCTAATCCTTATACCCCTCCCTCGTTGGGGACATGCAAAGAAGAATCGAGAAAGAGCAGATTGCTCTGATACCACTGATCTAGATTTATGCAGGAACGCAATAGAATACACAAATACCCATAAAAACAAAGATGCAGCGAAAATAACACTTCATTTCATTAATCAAAGAACTGCAACTTGTTTACATACAGGATGGAAGTAAACTAGCTAGAGTGTTGGTAGCTTATCTCTGAGGAGAGATGCGGCGGCTACATGCCTCTGAACTCTGTGTTATAATGAGGCTCGAAGGCCTATATATTATTGAGAAACAAAGGAAACCCTACACATCCAAAAACCTAACCCTAGGAGGTGAAACGCCAGACTATGGGCCCCGTTGGGTAACTTGGTGCATCAATTTCCCGGGGTTGTAACTTTGCCATACTACCTCTGTTTGACGCCCATGATACATCATTAGAAAGATCTATTCAAGGTATACATCCAAAAATAACAAATATTGAGTCTGAAACAGACTCATATTTTCCCAACCATCAGATGCTGAAAAACGTCGTTTAGGGCCTCAAAATAGCTCTGGAAGTTTAGGACTCGAAAACTACCAAAAATAGTAAATTGTGCTACAATTAAGGAAATTGAAAAACTAAAGAAACAATGGTGGGGGTCCAAGTGGAATAGGTGGGTGGCCACCAATATCCTCCTGGATTAGGGAGTGTGCAATTTTTGCACACGGGGGTCCACTTTGGAAAATTGTCAATCGGGCAGGTATGGCTAGCGTTCCCAGCTGAAACCTACCTAGACACACCTGCAAGACTCCCCGGAACCTGGTTTTGTTGCACGGTTGGAGTTCTATGCCCCCAACAGGTATCCAGTAAGTGTCCCTGAAGGCCTTTTGGATGCGAGACGGAACACGCCATAGAATGATGATTGTGGCTCGGATCGACAAACCGTCGACTCCGTTGGATTCAGGACGCCAGGATAGTGCCAGGGGTGCCCCTCTCCTCCAGTCCTGTGGCCCCGGTGTCATCTTGTACTTCCATATTGGAAACTAGGTTTTTGCTCAATAAGGGAGTGTGCAGTTTTTGCACACGGGGGTCAACTTTGGAAAAACGTCGAGCAAGAAGGTATGGTTAGCGTTCCCAGCCGGAACCTACCTAGACACACCTGCAGGACTCCCCAGAACCCGGTTTTGTTGCACGGTTGGAGTTCTATGCCCCCGACAAGTATCTAGCAGGTGTCCCTGAAGGCCTTTTGGATGCGAGATGGAACGAGCCATAGAATGACGACCGTGGCTCGGATCGACAAACCATCGACTCCGTTGGATTTAGGACACTGAGATAGTTCCAGGGGTGCCCCTCTCCTCCGGTCCCGTGGCCTCGATGTCATCTTGTACGTCCATCTTGGAAACTAGGGTTTTGCTCAGTAAGGGAGTTTGCAATTTTTGTACACGGCGGTCAACTTTGGAAAATTGTTGATCGGGCACGTATGATGATGATGGTGGTGATGATGATAAAGACGTTGATGATGATGATGATGATGGTGATGGTGATGGTGATGGTGATGAAGATGATGACGATGAAGAAGATGATGGTGATGGTGATGGTGATGAAGATGATGACGATGAAGAAGATGATGATGGTGGAGATGTTGATGAGGAACCTAGAGTTAGAGTTAGAGTTAGAGTTAGAGTTAGGGTTATAGTTAGAGTTAATGATGATGATGGAGATGGTGGTGATGATGAAGACGTTGATGATGATGGTGATGGTGATGGTAATGGTGATGGTGATGATGAAGAATGTGGTTTAGTGCTTGGGTTTGGGTGAGGGTTAGGGCTAGAGTTATAGAAGGAAATTGAATTAGGGTTAGAGTTAGAGTTAATGATGATGATGAAGATGGTGGTGATGATGAAGACGTTAATGGCGATGGTGATGGTGATGGTGATGATGAAGAAGATGGTTTAGTGCCAGGGTTTGGGTGAGGGTTAGGGATAGAGTTATAGAAGGAAATTGAATTAGGGTTAGAGTTAGAGTTAACAATGATGATGAAGATGGTGATGATGATGAAGACATAATGATGATGGTGATGGTGATGGTGATGGTGATGGTGATGATGAAGAAGATGTGATGATGGAGATGTTGATGAGGAACCTAGAGATGACAATGATGATGAAGATGGTGATGATGATGATGAAGATGGTGATGATGATGAAGACGTTGATGATGATGGTGATGGTGATGGTGATGGTGATGGTGATGGTGATGGTGATGGTGATGGTGATGATGAAGAAGATGGTGATGATGGAGATGCTCATGAGGAACCTAGAGATGACAATGATGATGAAGATGTTGATGATGATGATGGTGATGATGATGATGAAGACGTAGATGATGATGGTGATGGTGATGGGGGATGTTGATGATGATGGTGATGGTGATGGTGATGGTGATGAAGATGATGATGATGAAGAAGATGATGATGATGATGGAGATGTTGATGAGGAGCCTAGAGATGTCAATTATGATGAAGACGGTGATGATGATGATGACGTTGATGATTATGGTGATGGTGATGAAGATGATGATGATGATGACGAAGAAGATGTGATGATGGAGATGTTAACGAGGAGCCTAGAGATGACAATGATGATGAAGATGGTGATGATGATGAAGACATTGATGATGATGGTGATGGTGATGGTGATGGCGATGATGATGAAGAAGATGATGATGATGGAGATGTTGACGAGGAGCCTAGAGATGACAATGATGATGAAAATGGTGATGATGATGAAGACGTTGATGATGATGGTCATGGTGATGAAGATGATGATGATGACGATGAAGAAGATGACGATGATAGAGATGTTGATGAGGAGACTAGAGACGACAATGATGATGAAGATGGTGATGATGATGAAGACGTTGATGATGATGGTCATGGTGATGAAGATGATGATGATGATGATGATGAAGATGATGATGATGATGGAGATGTTGATGAGGAGCCTAGAGATGACAATGATGATGAAGATGGTGATGATTATGAATATGGTGATGTCGATGAATATGTTGATGAAGATGGTGACGATGATGAAGATGGTGATGATGATGAAGACATTGATGATGATGGTGATGGTGATGATGATGTTGATGATGATGATGACAAGTCCCTCTAAGTGGTTATCTATAGGAATCAAGCATCAATATCCAACCATAAATGAGCATGTTTTAAAATAAATTGCTAGGATACATATCTAAGAGGCTCAAAGATCTCTATGCATTTTTCCATCAAATTTGGTCAAGGAGATCCTAGTATCTAGTTAGAATATATTAGTGGAAACCCTCGGTTGATGAAACGATGCTTGGATAAGGGAAAAAAACCCAAAATCGAGCTAGATTTGGGTGAGCATTGAGCATGGGGAACCAAATCTATGAATATGTGTATTGTTAAATATAATTTTGTTGGGTGAAGAAGACAATAACCAACATAATCATCATAATATAAGAGTTTTGGGGGTTGGGGATATACCTCAAGGTACCCAAAGCATGAAAAAAGTTTGGGTGGGCACAAAACCAAGAGAACAAACAATGTTGAAGAGGACGTGTGGGGTGGGAGGTCAGCCTCCAAAAACTCAAGCATTGACATGAGTGAGTTAGGTCTAAAGCAACTTCTCTCATACCAAATGAGAGAAGTGGTAGGGCTGGTTTAGGTTAGATTAGTGTTTCTAGGGCTAGTTTAGGTTTCTAGGACTAGATTAGGTTTATAGTATTCTAGCTTAGTTTTCTAGTGTTAAATTAGTGTTTCTAGGGTTAGTTTAGCTTTCTAGGATTTCTAGGGATAGATTAGGTTTGTAGGGTTATATTAGTGCTTCTAGGGATAGATTAGGTTTCTAAGCATTAATGACAGAGGGTGAAATGATGACATGGAAGATGGATGTATCTGTATGTATGTATCTCTATGTATGTATGTATCTATATGTATGTATCTCTATGCATGTATGCATGTATGTATAGCAAAGACATGTATGTATGTATGTATCAACAAAAAATGCATTTATCAATGAAATAACATAAAACTACACATACCTCGATGTAGAACATAACATTCTTTGATGCAATTATTTCTATTATGTAAAGTTGACTGGCCTCATTCAATAAATCCATCTGGATCCTCTCTATTGCTAATTGTCTCCATCAATCTCTCGTGCTCTGAATGAGGCAGGTAGTAACGTACCTTGGTTGAGCTCTTGCTTGACATTGTCTAAAGATGGATGTTTATGCCAACGATCAAGTTTGTGAAGTGATACACCACTGAACCTAGTCTGTAATCCATGAATACATGCCCACTAGTCTTCCTTGACTTCCCATCTAGTGTAAGATATTCCCCCTTAACCACCATCGATCCAATAGGAAATTCAATGCTTTCATCATCGATCAATGATGCATATAGGGTTTGCTTACCTGGGATGCACCGTGCCAACCAATAATCCGCGCCCCATTCATTCCCTTTTGGGGAAACAACTGCGTATATGTGTCCTGGTTGTACAAGATCTGAGATATGGTTGTAGTCTGTTGAAATCGCTGATTGACCCTCCTCTAACTGGTTTGTTTCAACAACTGCACGTTGGTCTACTGCAAGTGACACACGATCCCATTCATTAACCTAGTCCATGCATTCGCATTCATCCCATTCGCCATTGTTGCAAGGGCTGTAAAAGCATGCAAGCTTTTGCATCCATATTTCAAATAAGGGGTTGTTTGAGCTTCGAACTGAATGAAATCCACGTGTTCCTTGTACTGTGCCGCAACTATAGGAATGCGATTGATCTATGCCAACCACTAGCCAAAAATTTCTCACCATACATCCTACCACTAATGATGTTTGTTGATCTCTTGCTCGGTCTGACATTGTTGTGGAGCACCATTGAACTGTGGATTCTGCATATTGGATATGAGGTTCCTTGTCAAACCTCATCTCTTCCCTTTGTAGTGTGGTCTTGATGCATGCACCGGCCCCATCATGCTCGCCTTTGCTGTGCCCGGTCTCAAAATAGTTCCAGATATGCGGCACATTATAAGTCTTATGCAAAGTACTCATCCATTGGAATACTCGAGCATTTTTGAACTGACCCGCACAACCATCCAACCATATCCAATGCTGATCCATCTATATATCTCTCTCCTTCAACTGATCATAGAAAATTCGAAAACAATGTTGCACATAATGCAGATCATGGGTTCTATCATCACTTTTGTAAAAGTTTGTCTCCTTCAGTATTATCCTCTTGTCATTGCTGCTCTTTGTCCCATGCCTATACATAATATGTACTATGACGCTGACTTGGTCTGAATGGTAGTATTGACTCTGGATTTCATTTTGTGGCTGAAGGGTGTAATTTTCTGCAAAATCCACAATTGACACTATGGTTCCAACGGGAAATGTGTCCCTACATTTTATGTACTGCTCATCTTACCATCACGCTACATGCACATGTTGAACATACTGCTTTGTTTTCTCGTAGAACTCCATCAAGAAGTCACATACCGGTACCTATTACCATGGAAACAAGGGAAATATTACAATGTGGCCTTTGGAAAAATGTATATGTCATAAATTGAACGGGTAATATGAAAATTATGCAATATTCATTTGTACCTGTGACTTCACCAATGCAATCTTTTTACTTTCTCTGACACTGTCTAATTGTTAGGTCATGTACTTGAAGCTCTGCATCTCCATGCCCATCATGCCAAATTCATGCTCCTTGCTTTTATGAATGCAACGATTCAAAAGAGAAAACCCACTGCACCTAGAACATGTCCCATATGGACACGATTTTTCATAATACTTTTGTCCTTTGGGCCTTGGACACATGATGTTGTGGATAAAGTCTCTTGATGCATTCGGTGGTAGTATGGATTCATTGCAGCCCTGCACAATGTTAGTATGCAAATCACAAAATATATGTTTATATGTGTCATAATAATATTCATATTCTACGTGGTATCTACAACAACATGTGTTCCGATCAATGCATATACGAACATACCATGGTTTGCATTTCTCAAAGGACCTTTGGCCCAGGTTCAATTGTGTGTGCTCATTCTTGAATCTCTCATAGAGTTCAGTCTGTGTGGTGTCAAGGAAGTGTTTAACATGGGGTTCACGTTCAGTAGAATCTTTTCTCAGTTTTAGCATGTCTCTTTGGTTTGATGAAGGTCTAGTATGATCATGCCAAAACTTTTGTACTAACTCCTTAACAACATCAATTAGCTTCCTATCTGCATGAGGAAACCTACCAACAAAAGCCCAACAATCATTTCCACCCGGAGTGTCAATATTTTCTCTTATAACAGAGTACTTTTTAATAGTTTTTCTATTTAATTTGAGTACGTGAGAAGTGTGTGATAGCAGGTGACGTTGCCTTGTGGACTTGCTTACAAATGATTCCGCTAAAACATGACGAGCCACACAAAGATCTTTTGTACGAAACGTATTCCCAATCGCATTATAAATGGATTTGAGATTTCTAACAATATGACTGTTGGCCTCTAAACTTTTAACCATCTTTATGCCCAAAATTCTTCTAACAACATCTAAAGAACGTGATTTTAACATAGCAATAATTGACATTTACCTGCATCACCTTTGGATTCAAAATATTCTTTGAAAATGTTGTTGCATTGCCATTCGATAGTGCGTTTTGGCAACTTGCCTTCAAGCCCTGACATAGCACTCTCATCCACATGAATACATCTAGGAGTTCTTCTTCTTGCACTGGACAGTCGAGGTAGGGAGGGTGTACATGAGACATGAATACCAGAGCTTGTTTGTTGTGGTGCTTCATTCATAGATTGGGCCATAATGGGAGTGTGGTCGACATGGTTGTGGTCTTCTTGGGGAGATTGCAAATTAAGCAAGGCTTGTATGTCCATCTCTACACATGCAGCATCTCCCAAAATTCTTGTGTCGTGAGGAACTTCAGCATGACTCGTTGATGGATTGTTGGTTGGAGATTGTGTTGATGTTGGAATTTGAGTTGGGTCCGTTGGACACAACTGCTTTACCCATGGTTTTGAACAAGAGGTTGTCGTGTCAACAACTATGTTAGGATCAGTGGCAGGATCCGGGGCAACGATAGGACCATGTCTCAATCTTTCCATTCCCAACCCTGCCTTTTCTCTTAAGTCATTGACCTTTTCAATGGGAAGATTCCTTCTATTTTTTTTTGCGTTTCGTGGGTTTCCCATTTTCAAAAGTCTCTTTAACACAACTATCAGGCCTACCCCTGCAAAAGAAACAACAAATAAGATATTAGTGCCATTATACAATGAACCTGACACATTCCAACATAACTTACCACTTTACAAATTAACATATACAACTACAAACTATGTTGGTTTATTTTTGTTCGAATAAACATCATTATCCCTTACAATTCCAATCAATATAGATGATGGTTGGTCAAGTATAGAGAGGAGAAACTAGTGTCTTTCCTAGCCATGAATTCATACAAATTATAATAGTAACACCCTACAACAGAGATGGCTAGAGATTCCTTGGGAATAGTTTGATAGTTTTTCTACATCAAATAAGGTAACCTTAATTAGTTTCATTTTTTTCTTTCTCCCTTAATGTTACCAATTCTAAATTTTGCACCTAGTTTGATTACTTTGTCTTCATAGTGGAATGGTATATCCTTCCATTTGAGGCAATGTCCTTTACCATCATAAATTACTAGGTTATATAACACCTTAAGGAGTTGAAGAAACAACAACAAACTATTTCCTTATCTATAAACCTTGAGATGATAGAATGTGATTTTGAGTTTAAAATATCCATGGTTGAATTCAACAATGCATCACAATAGAATGAATGTATACCTTGTATTGTGCAAAACCTTAAGGAGGATGCAAAGGTTCCTAACAAGGATCATGGTCTTGGGAAGGGTGATTAGGGGGGATATAATTTGACCTTTCAATGTGCAATATCTAGGGTGGGAAGGTGTTGGAGAGTGGGGAACTAGGGACTATACCAACAATGATCATGTTGAATAGAGCATGAAGTGGGAAAGTCTTGGTTTTTGGAAAAAAAATCATTATTAAAGGTAAGGGAATATTTTAAGGATGGTAAATATGGATGAATATTATCATATTTGGATTCATAGAGAAAGGAAAGGTGCATATACTTACATATATCCTCATTCCATACAATGGTATTGAATAAGAAATGAGAGAGTTGAGGTTTTGTGGATGAGTTGAAGTGATATTTTTAGTCATTTTTAGTGAGTGTGTAGTATTTTTTCTATCATAATATGAGGTGAAAAGAACAAAATTAACTTGGGAACTAATTACACAATGAGGAGGTTGCATATTTCATCTTGTCTAGTGTTCATATGAGTTTTTTTAGATGTGAACTTCGGAAATCTTCTCGTCAAATTCATTGTTGTCTATGCATGGATATTGTTGTGGGAATATGATAAAAACAAAAAGGCATGGGCTCATCTCAAATATTGTGAATGAAAATACTTATTTACAATTCACCATACCTCTATAGAAATGATCTCCACTTGCAATGGAAACTGGTAGCTTGAATGAATGCACTAGATTTCAAGACCACTGAAGATGTTTGTTAGATTCCAAGGGTGATTTTGTGTCCAATAGATCAAAGAGTGTTCAAAATATCAATGAGTGTGAGCCAATAAGAAACCTGTAAGAGCTTGAAACCCGCAGAATAAATGAAACCCATGTTTTTGGTAGAATTCCTAGGAAATAGAGAACTCTGTTTTTTTTAACTAGTAACAGGGACGTGCACGCGTGCTTAAACGCGCACACGTCAGAGGCGCGCACGCTCTAAAACACGCGCACGTGCCCCTGTATGACGTTTACACCATTTAATGCCAAACCTTCCCCCACTTCGAAAATATTTGCGTAAATTGGACTTGGTGATGAAGTTTGAAGGGTAGGTCTTAATTTTTATTTGAAGGGCTTACTCTTTGTGTCTTGACACATTTGATAATTTATGGTTGTCTATGCACCTTCACCCAATTGATATTGTAAGGTGAGGATGTGCATGCATAATAATCCTTATTTATGGCTATGCGATGAGGATTTAAATGGAAGAGGATGTAAAGACATGTTATTTTTATACGTATTTTGATGGTGAGTGTCGAAGAGAAACATGGTGATAAACCACATATGTTTGGAAGGACGGAGGGAGGTTACATGATCATGATCATGCCACCCATCAAATTGAAGATAATTCCTAAGCCAAAAATTGTTTTTATAAATTTTATTAATAACCATTGTGGTACTTTGGTCCAAATATTTTTTCTAACTCATTGTTTCTCCATATTGTGTGCCTACTGCCACCTCTCTATATCAATGCATAAAATCAACCTCTGCTTGGTTTGTGGTTATAGTTGCATGCCATTGAGTGTTGTTTAGATTTTTCGTGAGTCTGTGACATTCTTGCAATAAATGAAGTCTTGTAGAGGAGGACTCATCAAAGAGGCAATTTGAATTTTATTTTGACAAACAACATATTTTGTAAAGATCAAATGCCGTGAATTC